>JAJPGS010001699.1:1165000-1270000 GCA_028654335.1 Alnus rubra
AACATAACCACATCATCTAGGTCTTTTCAAAGTATGCTTTCTTTCAAACTTTGCATTTTTCACCTTAAAGTTCAAAAACTTGATGTGAATTTTAAATGTATTCGCAAGTGCATAAATCGTTTGAAGTTAATGGATTACAAGTGTGAGGTTGATCCCACAGAGAATTGTGTTTTTGAAAAAAAATTTATAACTAATTTAATCAAATCCTAACCTAGTTCCAAAAAAGGTTTGATTTTGATGAATAAAAGAAAAAAACATAAATAAAATAAAACAAAACAAAAGAAAAATACTAAGGTTTTGGAATCCACACTCACCGAATCATAACAACATAATTCATGTTCAACAATATTAATCCGAAGTTCTCACAATTAAAATCTTAAGTATGTTTTACTATGCTTCAAACAGTTAACCAAAACATCCTATGTATCCATTCTTTACACAAATCACAAAAGATATCTGGTTTAAACCAAATCATCAAATGTATCCGTAGAATAAATCACAAGAGATATCCAATTGTTTTGTAAATAAAAAATAAGCAATCAATTATGTGAAATTTTCTCAAATCATCAAATGTGTCATTGAATCACAAAAAATATCCAAGAATCATTCCACAAATTGAAAAGAAGTAAAACAATTGAAATATAAAACCCAATAAAATCGGATAATTAAAACTTACATGAAAGTGCTGTTGTTCTTCATTGATGAGGCTTCATCCTCAACCTTAGTTGAAAATCTAGCTACACATGATTATTGAAAATAAAAACCTACCCTAAAGAAAAACTAAACTTAAAAGAAAAGAATATATTTGGTCTCTAGCTTCTCACATTTTTCTTGAGGCTTAGAGGTCTATTTATAAGGAGAAAAAAAATCCTAGAAGCCCTAGAATTTCTAGTAAAATCAGAAGTTAGTCTTCTAGTTTGAGTAGGATACTCAAAACTCAATCCAAGAAGGAAAATGATTCCAAATTCGTCAAGATTTGTAGTCTTTTATTGCGGAGCCATTTTGGCATAGTAGACTTTCGAATTAGGGAAATTGTATTTCACAATGATTTGTAGGAATTTGAGTTAGCTTTCCAACCCCACTTGATTCATCTTAATCCAATACTTGAGTTGATAGTTATAGCCAAAATACTGTGACATATGCAGAATCTGAATTCTAATCCAATCTGATTTTGACTCCAATTAGAGAAATTCTGATTTAGTCATCTCCTTGATTTGGTTGAACATAACCACATCATCTAGGTCTTCTCAAAGTGTGCTTTCTTTCAAACTTTGTATTTTTCACCTTAAAGCTATTGTTTTCTCTCAATGACCTGCAAAATACTAAAATACCAAAACTAACCAAAAACATTAGAAAATAACAAAACTAAAAGTTTAGTAAATACAAATTAAGGGGTCCACATATGCAATATTTGGAACTCATCAAATACCCCCAAACTTACATTTTGCTAGTCCCTTAGCAAAACAAAACAAAACATAAAATGAAAGCATGAAACATAAGTCCTCTTTCGTGGGAGAAACGATTGCATTTAGCGTATTCAACAAGCCTTTTAAACCTTTAGGACTCCCTAGTGGACGAATGAAGTTTCGTGAGGGTTTGCTAGGAATGATACCCACAAACATAATGCACTATGTTATTTTCAAACAATGACTTCCACACAAACACATGGCACACATCATGAGCAAGTTTAACAAGATGAACATCACACTCACATCATTAGGACATCAAAAATCATTCAACTCATAACTGGAAAATTGAGACAACTCATGCTCAAATGTGTGCAAAATGAGACTAACATAGACTCATGAGGTTTCAATTTTTCTCAAAGTTTGTGTACCTCAAAGTTCATAGGAATCTCATCAGATGAAAGTAACCAAGGCTTAAATCAAAATGTGCATTTTCTCTTTCTTTTATTTCTCTCTCTCTCTCTCTCTCTCTCTCTCTCCATAAGCTATGCAATGTCTGACCCCCTTAAGTTTTCTAATTGACCTATGTAATGAGTGTTGGGCCAATGACTCCCAAACCAGATGGTTTTAGGGCACTAGATGTAGAAACATCCTTAAGGGCTTAATTACTCAAGTAAAAAAGGCTATGAAGTCAAACTAGCCATACAATCAATCAAATTGAATTTCTCATCTTTTTACGCGAACACTCAATGCTTAGTAAGGCAAGAGGCACGGTTACTCAATGAGAACTCAAATTGATGATATTATTATATATATTCTTTTTCTTTTCTTTTTTCGTTTTTTCGTTTTTTTTTTTTTTAATTTAAGCCAAGGTTTCATCAACAAATCATCCTACAAATATCAAGACACACATTCCTCAATTCAAATCTCATACCTCACAAAACTAATACTAATGTGCTTGTGAGAAATAATTCAAACAAAGTGAAATCTCTCTAATCCAGCAGGTGAGTCAAAAGATTCAGATTTCTAATGATATACAATGTTCAACATGTTAAACAAACCAATGATATACAAACCACAGTTGCGATGTAATCATGCTTAATCAACAACATAACACAATTATTATTTTATTTTTTTTTTGAAAAAATTTTTAGAACAAAATGACAAACAAACAAACAAACATTTTTTTTTTATGAAATCTTTTAGAACAAAAAGTCAAATAAACAAACAAACAAATAGACAGAGTGTTTTCCATACCCCCAAACTTGAATTACACATTGCCCTCAACGTGTAGTTTATAAATACATTACCAGAAGTAAGGAAACATCAAGGTGAGAAAAAGGCAAGGGCGTCCCCCAAACTTAAACACCAAAATACCTGTCAACAAAACTAACATCAATATTTTATCATAGAAACAAACATCAAAAGTTTAATTGTTGTCAGAACAAAAATAAAATAACAAGAAATTAAATGAAAAAGTAAAAAGAACTCAGAAATTAAATTCATAAAATAAAATAAAAAAAGAATTACCATACCTGCCCCGATCACGTGGATGTCCAACCAATCCCTTCCACTCTTTCTTCTTTAAAATTTGAAAGCACTCTGGGAGGATGTTTTGCCATCTTAGGTAGCCTATTTGCTTGCTTCGAAGGATCTTCTTAGGAAGATGATTCCTAGATTTGTGACCTTGTGTGCATAGATTCTTAACAAATTTATCACAAGATGACTCTTTGAGGCATTGAAGAACTAAGTCTTGGGGCTCATGAAGTGTCTCAAAAGGGACTATGATGAAGGAATGAGCTTCAGTACTCACTTCCTTGTCATTGGATAGACTTGTATCTGTTGGGGGCTCAATTTTCTCTTTATGCTTAACTTGCTCTCTGTGCTCAATTTGCTCCTCTTTTTCTTCCTCTTCATTGTTATCCACAATTTTCTTACTCTCAAGTAGGGTAGTGTCAGGGACATGCCCATGACAAGTATGGCTAGCATCATCCTCATCAATCATGTAGTGCCCTTGAGCCATCAGCTGACTTTGAAGCTATTCTTCCTCTATTCTGTTGAGTTCAGCAACCAGATAATGGATATGTCCTTCCATCTTAGCAAAAAGCTTGATGTGTGAACTGCTTAAGCTCTTGTAGATTCTGGCTATTGCTCATGGCGACCTTCTGAAGCTCTTGTATATTTTGGTTAAGCTCTTGTATATTCTGGCTGCTTTCTTGTATGAAAGCTTTGAGTGTGTCTTCCAATGATAATTCTTGTGCCGGATAATTGTAGGACGAATGATGGGAAGATTGATGATTGAACTACGGATATTCAGGATGGTACAGTTCATGGTATTGGGGAGCGTAATTTCCCATGGCTTGAGCTTGCCATGAGAAATCAGAATGGTTGCTCCAGTTTAGGTTGTAAAAATTAGAATTTGAATCAAACTCCAAGTTGGAGAAATTTGTGTTCATTTGTTCACAAGATGAATTAGAAAATTGTCTAGATGCTACACAATCACTAACATGATGATAAGGATTGAAACAATATGAACATGGTTTATGTGGGTAAAAATTGTGATTGCAGTTGGTAGGAGTAGGTGTCCTACCACTAGGCGAAGCATGTAGTGAAGAAATAATTACTATAATCGTCAAAATAAAAATCCATATTTCACTCACATCCTATAACATGCAAATATCCCACATAAAATATGAACCAAGTTTTTTTTTTTTTTTTTTTTAACTAAAACAAAAAATTCAAGTGTGGTAGACGGAATTCTCCAAGGACCCAGGTTCGTTCCCAAGAAAGTGAGGGGGCTCACATGGACCTCTTAAGTCCCAAGGCCTTCCTAGCCAGAACTTGCCTAGACACTTGGATAGCGCCGTATTAGCAAAATTTTATTTTTTTTTTTGGTTTTTTTTTTTTTTTAGAAATAAAAATAACAAAAACCAATTGAAAAAAAAAATCCTAATTATAACTAGTAGAAAGATAAAATCAATTTAGAAATAAATTGTTTTCAAAAATCAAACAATTCCCCCGCAACGGCGCTAAAAACTTCATGTGAATTTTAAATGTACTCGCAAGTGTACAAATCATTTGTAGTTAATGGATTGCAAGTGCGAGGTCAATCCCACAGGGAATTGTGTTTTTGAAAACAAATTTATGATTAAATTAATCAAATCCTAACCTAGTTCCAAAAAATGTTTGATTTTGATAAATAAAAGAAAAAACAAAAATAAAACAAAACAAAACAAAAATATTAAGGTTTTAGAATCCTCACTCACCGAATCATAATAACATACTTCATGTTCATCAGTATTAATCCGAAGTTCTCACAATTAAAATCTTAAGTATGTTTTTCTATGCTTCAAATAGTTAATCAAAACATCCCATGTATCCATTCTTTACACAAATCATAAAAGATATCCTGTTTAAACCAAATCATCAAATGTATCCGTAGAATAAATCGCAAGAGTTATCCAATTGTTTTGTAAATAAAAACTAAGCAATCAATTATGTAAAATTATCTCAAATCATCAAATGTATCATTGAATCACAAAAGATATCCAAGAATCATTCCACAAATTGAAAAGAAGTAAAACAATTGAAATATAAAACCAAATAAAATCGGATAATAAAAACTTACATGAAAGTGCTGTTGTTCTTCATTGATAAGGCTTCATCCTCAACTTTAGTTGAAAATTTTGCTACACATGATTAATGAAAATAAAAACCTACCCTAAAGAAAAACTAAACTAAAAAGAAAAGAATATATTTGGTCTCGAGCTTCTCACACTTTTCTTGAGGCTTAGAGGTCTATTTATAGGGAGAAAACAAATCCAAGTAACCCTAGAATTTCTAATAAAATCAGAGGTTAGTCTTCTAGTGAAAAATAAATGGACTTCTAATTTTAACAAGTGTGTGTGAACAGTGTGCAACAAAATATTAAATGCGGAATTAAAGGAGACAAATATTTTGTTGACGAAGTGAAAACTCAGTTAAGAGAAAAACCACTTCGGGGCAGCCAAACCCAGGAATTCCACTATTTAGAAGACATAGCTAGATACAAGACAGTAACAATCACATGTACCGATGCAGTGGTCGTACCTTGATCTCTGACGTGTAACCCAACACGAACGCTTCCCAACTAGGTTCTCCTACCTGAAGGGGTCTTCAATGGAACTCCTTTACCTTAGGGCCAACCCCTAAGATAGACTTCACAGCTGATCAAATCACACAATCGATCACACAATCGGCAAGGCTTTAGAAGAAATATCACGTCTCAAAGCTGTAGAGAATTCACCACCGAATTCTATGTTGAAAGCATGCCTCAAGCCTCTTATTTATAGGCTTAGGAAACCCAAAATCGACTCAAAAACGAAGTCCGAAACACGCGAGTCCAGACTGGAGCCTTGGGCCGTCCGGACGTGCCAAGTTTTATTTGTCCGAAAAGTATTATGGAATTTTCTGTAGGACCGTCCGGACGCTTCTAAGGTCCGTCCGAACACTTAAATTACAGCATTTTTTCTAAACTTTCCAATGAAGCCAATTTCGTCCCAATCCGATATTTGAGTAAAACGTTATGACTAAAATACCCGAGGGTGTCCGGACGGCTTGACCGAGCATCCAGACGGTCAACTGCAACCGCCTCTCCAAGATAACGTTGAAAGCTTCCATAACAAGGCCGCGTCCGGACGGTGTTGCCCTAGCGTCCGGACGGTTACACTTCGGCTGCACAAAATTACCATAATAAGGCTTGGAGCGTCCGGACCTTGAAGGCTAACGTCCGGACGGTTGAACTGGTGCACGCAATTTCCATATATGAAGCTTGATCGTCCGGATGGTTGAACTTGGTATGCATGTTCTTGCCTTATAGAGGACATCGTCCAGACGGGATCACACATCGTCTGGACGGTAGCAGCCGTCTTCCCATAACTGTGTCTTGAGGCAGAAACCCTAATGCTTGTCAAACCCTGAATGGCGTCCGGACGGTATAACCACGTCTTCCGGACGGATGCGCTGGAACACTGGGATCTTCTCGAACTCTGAAGAGCGTCCGGACGATTTGCCATTACGTCCGGACGGATGCAACCTTGAACTATTCGAAGTTTCTAGACACTGATGGGCATCCGGATGAAAAGATCTCGGCGTCCGGATGGATGTTGCTGACTGATGAGCGTCCAGACGGCTGACAGGGAACCGAAATAAATTCTTGAAAACTTCACAGAATCTTCTCGAAGAACATAGCTCGAGAGTAGACTCAGGATAAAGCAGCATCCCTGTGAAAGCAGCAACATTACATAGAAGTGATTTTGTCCAACAGAATACAGCCAACACAAAAACTAACAAACTCCCCCTTTGGCCATTCTGGGACAAAAATCACTTGACTGGTTAAAAATACAATGCCAGTCCAAATCAAAAATTTCTCCCCCTTTTTGTCACAAAGGGACAAATGGTAAAACAAAGTAATGAGAAAAAACCACACAACAATTACTCCCCCTCAATGTCTCAGAAGTACAAGGGTAAACATAGTAATAATATCCATAGACAAAAGAGAGGAACAGAAATCCTCCAAGTATCAAATCCCAAGACCTTTGGAAATTGAACATCCGACTTCAACAATAGTCAGTTTTCCAAAGGATGCATATGCCAATCACTGTGCTGGGAGCCACTGGATGTCGTATTCCTGAGTCAAAACCAATCAGAAATATCTCCAAAAATACCATTAGATCCTGTTAGTTCCAAACATAATGTGGTTTTAACACGGCTGTCAAATGGACGCCAAAGAGAAATATAAGCAATGCAGCTACTCATAAGGCATAAATATATCATGATCAGCCCAACACACAGACAGAGAAGGATTTTCATGCACACTATCTCAAAAAAGATCCCAAAAAATATTCCAATGTTCTAAAATCACAAAGACTTAAAAGAATAACGGAAAACACAATAAAGATCATGGGATGAGAAGAGATGTGCACAAAATGCCAAAATCTCGGGAGAATTCCACGAGAAAAACACACAAGATGCCATGATAAATCAATAAAATGCAAAGATGTGTGTATGGCAGAGAAAGGGAAGCAAGTCTTAAACCTATAGAGATCCTGATCGGATGAGCAATTGCTAGGTCAGCATATGGCAAGACTGCTCTCGTTTTGGACGTAAGAATAAGTCCGTCCACACACTTCACACTGAAAATTTGAAACTTGAGGAAAATTTGCAGAAAAATAATTTTTCCAAAGTCAGTTTCAGAACACGCATGTATAATCCACTGATAACACAATCAGGGAGCATCTCAAAACTAAGCAGAGATATAAAAGAGAGTTGAGAGTTCATTCAGCACAGACATTTTCCTGGACATAGAAAATTCAAATAGACAACTCAACTCATGCAATGCGTGTGTGTGTGT
The DNA here is from genome assembly GCA_028654335.1 of Alnus rubra. NCBI lineage: Eukaryota > Viridiplantae > Streptophyta > Magnoliopsida > Fagales > Betulaceae > Alnus > Alnus rubra. Next base: position 1,172,798 of record JAJPGS010001699.1, read on the forward strand.
GAAGACTTAACCCACAAGGTATGACTATCACAGAAATGACAAAGAGCAACCAGATTTTCTAGACAAGAGAGAAAATTTGTGACAGATTAGCCAAAAGTCAAACCTTATAACTTACTATGGCCTAGCCACCCTCATTTGATACACTCCCCCTGAGATGCAACACCGAATTGTTTTACTTCTACCATGAAGGACAAAGTAAATTTTTACTTGCACGTAGAGGGCAAGGCATATAGCAAATTCAGCACAAAAGCAATGAATAGACAATTTAAACCACAAAATTCATATGAATAACTGCTTAATTCTTATGGTGCTACAATCTAGAGGGAATGCCAGAGTTTTTAGGTTCTAGGTTCAACTAGCATGTGGTCAATTTGGCCATCTTATCAAAAACATCTTCTCTTATCCAAAAATTCTTAGAAACACAAAGTTAAAGAAGGAAAGATGTACCTTTAGGGGAGTCATGGATAGTGCACATTTTTCATAGGTTGAGAAAAGAAGCTATCCTACTTTTGCATATACAGGAAAACACTTGGCAAATTATAGTCAGAAACTCTCAAATATATCTAAGCAAAGTAAATTAATACCCAAATAATTGAGATATCATGAGAAAATACATGCAATATCTAATATGCCAAAAAAAATATCCTGCAAATTCTCCCCAATATATTTTTTTTTTATTAAAAAAAATGCAATACGGAAAGAAAACATCATATGCATGGCAAGATCAAACCTGATGATGCTAATACAGAAAAAAAAAAGAAAAGAAAAGAAAAGAAAAAGTCGCTCGACCTACTTTTTCTGTCTTCCCCAAACAGTACCTACAATGCTCTCTCAAGAGAATAGGGGGTACAACAAACTGGTTCCTAGATTGCATAGTAAGCACGCAAATATAATAAGTAAATGTGCAAGCAATCAAACCTGATGCCTTAGGATTAGGAATCGAATCCTAGGCATGAACACCTTCTCTTGCTAGGTGCGTTCGTTCCCCCTCATGGGGTGAATGGTCTCATCACTCTTTACCCATACCTGATTGCCTCGAGGCGGTGGCTTGCAGGTCTTGTCCATGTTGTCCATTCTCCTTAGCATACCTTGCATTAGGCCAAGCAATCCTTCATAGCCATGGCTGCCATTGGGCTTCTGCAGCTTTCTCTTGTAGCGCCTTGATTTGTTCTTCTTTGGTTTGCCACTCTGATTGGCAAGAACAAACCTTTGCTGATGCTGTGGAGCCTGAAGGGCCGTAGGAAGTAGAGTGCCTGATGTAGCTTTTGTTGGTAGCTCCTTCCGAACCTTCGACTTCTGAGCCTGGAGAAGTGGACAATTGGGTCGGATGTGACCGGTGATGCCGCAGTGATGGCAGGTAGGCACGCTTCTTTTGTTTGAATGCTTCTTTGTATTCTCTGCAAAATTATGGTTAGCATTCTTACAAATAACATTGCCCTTACCTTTTATATGTCTCCTATGTGGAGGGACATATTTTGATTAGGAAGAATCATCAACTTCACTTTTCCTCATAGCATCCTGCTTAATCCAAGGCCTGTGGGATTTCAACAAATAACAATTTGGCCTAATATGACCAATTTTCCCACAATTATGACAAGTAGGAACAAACTTGCCTTGTGTTCCTGATTCCTTGGGCTTGGGCATCACACAATTATTCAAGCAAGAATTATCCAAACAAGCAGTGTCTACTATCACAAGCTTAATAATAATGGAATCTAATTCAGAATCAGCAACATGTGAAGTAGAAGCACTCAAGTCATCAACAACTAAATCATGCTTGTTGGAAATATCTGAATGAATACAAAGCATGCTTTTCAAATTATCACTAGAGATTTTTTCCAATTTCTTCTCAAGTGAATCAATAATGTCAAATAGCATGGTACTCTCAGATTTCAAAGAGTCAATCAAAGCATGTGATTCAGACAATTGAACAATCAAAGACTCTTTTTCTTGCTTCACCTTTTTAAGCTCTTTATGAAAAAATTTAGAATGTTGAGCATTCTTCAATTTATTAAAAACCTTAAAGAGCATAATATCAGAATCCTCACTAGATAACATATAAGAATTCATGATAAAAGGTGTAAAAAAAATAGAAGTCACAAAAGATGAGGATCACACTCAGGAAATAAATCCTAAACAGAGTGTACCTGCTCTGATACCAATTGAAAAATAAATGGACTTCTAATTTTAACAAGTGTGTGTGAACAATGTGCAACAAAATATTAAATGCAGAATTAAAGGAGACAAATATTTTGTTGACGAAGTACTCAGTGAAGAGAAAAACCACTTTGGGGCAGCCAAACCCAGGAATTTCACTATTCAGAAGACATAACTAGATACAAGACAGTAACACTCACATGTACCGATGCAGTGGTCGTACCTTGATCTCTGGCGTGTAACCCAACACGAACGCTTCCCAACCAGGTTCTCCTACCTGAAGGGGTCTTCAATGGAAGTCCTTTACCTTAGGGCCAACCCCTAAGATAGACTTCACAGCTGATCAAATCACACATTTGGCAAGGCTTTAGAGGAAATATCACGTCTCTAAGCTGTAGAGAATTCACCACTAAATTCTATGTTGAAAGCATGCCTCAAGCCTCTTATTTATAGGCTTAGGAAACCCAAAATTGACTCAAAAACGGAATCTGAAACACGCACGTCCGAACGGGATCCTTGGGCCGTCCGGACGGGCCAAGTTTTACTTGTCCAAAAAGTATTATGGAATTTTCTGCTAGGGTCCGGGAAGTAGAACCTGTCCACTCTAATGATTACATCTTCAATTATACCACGAGGTTTCTTTACGGATCTGTCTACAAGTTGTAAGATAACCGTCGTGGGCTTCAACTCCCCGAGTCCTAATTGCTCATAGATCGAGTAAGGTAACAAATTAACACCTGCACCTAAATCAAGGAGTGCCTTGTCAATGGTATGGTCTCCAATAATACAAGAAATAGTGGGAACACCCGGATCCTTAACTTTGGGGGCTACAGCGTGTTGTATCAAAGAACTTACTTGCTCGGTCAAAATAATTTTTTCTGGACTACACGCTTCCTCATCCTACGCTTTTGAGTACACAAATCTTTTAGAAACTTAGCATAAGGTGGGATCTGTCGGATAGCATCAAGAAATGGTATATTAACTTGTACCTTTTTAAAAACATCCATCATTTCTTGATATCTTTCTCCTTGCTTCACAGCACTAGGAGGCTCCTTGAGACGTTCAGGGAATGGAGCTCTAGGCTCATAAGGTATCTCAGGAGTGGTTTTCAACTTATCTTTTGGATTCTCAAGGGGTATCTTTGGATTTGATCGGGATTCACCTTCTTCAGTGTCTTTCTGCCTGACTTGATTATCGACTGTCCTTCCACTCCTTAAGGTTGTAACCGCTTGCACTTGCTCATGGGTGGTGCTGCCGGAAGCACTCCCATCGACCATGTATTGTCCCTTAGGGTTGGCTATTGGTTGGGAGGGAAGTTTCCCTTCTTTTCTCTGATTAAACGCATTTGCCAGCTGTCCAACTTGACCTTCTAACTTGGCAATCGATTGGGAAGGAGAATTCAGCAATTGAGTATTTGCTTCCAAGTTACCAAGTGCAGTTAAAACCTTATCCTCAAAAGCTGAATTTCTTGGAGGAACAACTGACTGGTACTGATACTGAGGGGGCCGATAATTGGGATTATAGGATTGATTATGAGGCAAAGGGTGTGCCTGATTATGCACTCCTATAGTTGGTCCCTGATTTCCTAGAGCTCGCCAAGAGAAGTTCGGATGATTTCTCCATCCTAGGTTATACGAATGAGAATATGGATCATTAACCGGTCTGGAGATGGCTGCATTTACTTGCTCATGAGGAACTTCAGAGAATTGTCCTATGACGGAGCAATCTTTCGCCTGATGCGATGGATTAGAGCAAAATGAGCAAACTTCCTGTGGAGGTGGAATGTGAGAAACAATTGTAGGTGCAAAACCAGCAGCCATAATCTGATCTAATTTTCTTGATAAGGCATCTACCTTAGTAGTCACATCTAAGGAATGGCTTATTCTGAAAATTGTCTCACTTCTTTGGTTCTTAGATGCAGGTGCCCTACAACCAAATGATGAATGGTGTAAAGAATTTTTAGCTAAGTTTTCAAACAGAATCCACGCATCATCTTCACTTTTAAGCATAAACGTACCCCCACAGGAGGCATCTACCATTTGTCTATGAGGCTCTGTTAAGCCATCATAGAAACACTGAATAAGTTGCCACTTGGGAACAGCATGATGTGGACACCTCCGTAGAAGGTCCTTCATCCTATCCCAAGTTTCATGAAAAGGTTCCCCCTCTATTTGTGAAAAACCGGTTATGGCTTTCCGTATTTGGTTTGTTTTCCCTATGGTAAAGTGCTTCTTAAGGAACTCGTGTTGCATCTAAGCCCAAGAAGTGATAGAGTTAGTCTCTAGGGAATTCAACCAATATTTTGCTTTATCTTTTAAAGAAAATGGAAACAAACGCATACGGAAAGCATCTTCAGAGATGTTCTGTAATCTCATAGTTAAATAGATCTCAAGGAATTCATCAAGATGCTTATAGGGGTCCTCGTTATCAAGCCCATAAAAAGATGGGAGCATTTGAATAATGCTGGGCTTAATTTCATAATGAGCTGCCGTAATGTTCGGTAGCTGAAGGCTTGAAGAAGAGGTGTATGTAGTGGGAACATAATGATCCCTCAACAACACGGGCTTTTGTTCTTCAGCCATAGGTGTTTTCGAGCAGGCTTTTCAACGTGAGTTCCGTTCGAATCTACGACGTCTAGGAATCCGCTCTAGGTCTAGGTCGTATGGAATAATAGGCAATAATAGCGACCGTCGACCGAACATAAACTAACAAAAATGAAACAATATATACAAAACAAGGACTTAGAAAAAATACTGGTTTCAGCAGAGTTCCAATTGATGCAATAGTTTCTGTTGCTCCACCAAAGTCGCTCGATCTATTTCAAAATGGATCGATCGATTTTGAAATCGATCGAATTAAGTATCGCACGATCGAATTTTCTCTGCAAAAGAACAAACTCTACCGAATCCTAAAAGAGTGATATTTGCACAAAAACATGAAATATTGACAAAAATAGAAAAGAAATTTAGTTTCTGCCTTGAAACAGCTGCTGAGATGTCACTGAGATATGTAGATCGATCGAAAATAAATGCAATCGCTCGATTTGTCGATCGATCGATCGAAAAATATTGAGATCGATCGATTTTTAGATCGATTTATTCTTTTGGTTTTGAAAATAGATCGATCGATTGTACTTCTGCAAAAAACCGAATTCTGCAGAAACAGAACCAAAACAGTGTCCAAACCTAAAAACAATTTAAAACAGAACCTAAACCGCTTATGCACAGAATATACAATTTGAACAGAATCAAACTAGATAAAATCCTAAACACTTCACAAACAACCGTTTGCAATCCCCGGAAACGGCGCCAAAAATTGGTAGCTATCCAACCGATGATTAAAAAATAGGAATTTGGTTTTACAATTTATCGGTTTTCACAACTACGTGGATTTTAATATTTTTAACCACTCGCAATAGTATGAGACTTTGTAGTATAGTACTAAGGAGGGTATCGTACCACAAGGATTGGAAGGTTGTTCAAGTTATGAAGTACCTAAGACGTTGCCTAATTTAATTATGAAAAAGATGATTTGTTTTGTTCTAACACTAAGCTAAACAAGTAACAATGAAAAGTCTAAGAATAAGGAAAGTGTAGGGCATTGATTTCACTCAATCCTTAAGCACATGGTATATTGTATTCCTCCCCGATTTCTTTCACAAATGTAATACGAGCGCGTAATGATTGTCAATCACACGACGACCTCAACATTTGAAATTACTTTAGTTAAAGACAACGATAAACCATCTATTCATACAAAAGTCATTCAACTTAAATCTAGGGTTGAATGATTCATGCTTCCTAGTATGGATTATAAGGTCTATTAATAAGCATACACATTTATGGAAAAAGCATAAACCATCTTAGTTTAACACATAATCTCCACATAAACTTACACTAGAATGGAAAAAAACATTTAAGCAATAATTAAACTAAAAAGAGTGTGGAGAGATATGTGATCCCTAGCATGAGTTTATCAAATTCACATAAATTATGTCATAAGCACCATTACACAACCATCCTTAGGTTATGTAATCATTACACTTGTATGGAAATCCAAGAACAACACAATCTACCCCATGGCACTTAGAAAGAGTTCATCAACACCCTACAACTAAATTAGCTACTCATGGAGTTATGGAATTCTCTTATAGAAGAAGAAGAACCCATTACTCTAGAGGATATACAAACTACAACCCACACTAACAAGATGTAAAAACAACTAACTTTAATTGTTGAATCTACCTTAACAACTAAAAAGATACTAAAAAACAAGCTTTAAAGAAAAGAAATTCTAAGTAGAACATTAAAGAACAAGCTACTGGCTCTGGAATCTAAGGATTCCAGACTTTGTTTTCAACATAAAATAACACAAAACAAAAGGAAGAAGAAGAAGAAGAAGTGCTGGAAATATAAAGAAAATATAAAGAACACACTTGAATCAATTAAACTCCAACTTCACTTTACTAAAAAAACGAGTTTAGAATAAATTACAGCATAAACATACCTTGAAACTAAGCTCTCTGGAAAACATGAAGAAAAGAGTGCATCACTTGAATGCACAAAAGCTCAAAATAAAACTTATCAACTAAAACTAACTATATATTTAACCCACGCGTCCATCCTCTATTTATAGAGGATTTGGTACAACAAACCTAGCTCTAACAATCACTCTCAGCCGCACAAAATGATTGTGACAACTTCTGATTAGAACCGCACAACTTGAGGATGAATTTGAGCCACACAAAAAGCTGCCGACATCTGAAGATCTTTCTGAAATATCCAAAGTCGATCGATCGATTTATTTTGCCTTGGAGATTTCGATCGATCTACATTCGATCGATCGATTTATTTTCTCAAGGAAATTTCGATCGATCGAATATACTTGATCGATTTTTCTCTTCTAGGCAGGAGCACTTGAACTTCACATGTCTTCATTAGGCTTAACTTGTTGATTTTTTTCTTGTTTTCAATTAAGACCTAAAAAATAGATGAAACACTAAAACACAATAACACATTATTTAACAACACAAACTAGGGTTTAACATATGTAAATTAAGGGGCTTTGAATGTAAACATTCAACGCTTATCAGTCCACATATGCAATATTTGGCACTCATCACCCGACCCAACGTTTATAAATGAAATGTGAACCGAAGGTATAAAGTAACAGACCCCAACCCAATGATTATAATTGAATCACGAACTTAAGGTATAAAATTTAAGCGCTACAAGAAAAAATCCTTGATAAGTTCACAAGTTCTCTAACGAACCAATAGAGGAAACAAACCTCACATTTTATTTTATTTCCATTCAATGATCTTTCATTACAATGAGTGCATGCTATTTATAACATTTTTCAGCCCTACACGCCCACTATATGGACAATGAGACTAACGTGGTTCCAAAATAAGAAAGTAGATAAAGAAATGACTAAAAAATAAGAGCCTAAAATTAGCACTAAGTTGGTCTGAAATTAGCAGCTCCGCCACGCTAGTAATAGACTGAAACCAATGAAATTACACCTAAGGAAGGTCTGAAATAGGCAAGTCAATCAGCCATTTAATTTGTATGGAATTGGAAAGTCAATCAGCCAATTAATTGGTCTGAAATTAGAAAGAAATCAGCCACTTTCTCCTTCAAATTCCACACCCAATCAACAATTAATCTACTCCAATCAGTCATTAATCCACTCCATTTCTAAATAAATAATTACACCCAATTAAGCAAGATTAGTCCCATCAATAGATTGTATTAAATTTATTACGCCTTGATCTTCCTTAGGGCCAAGCTTGGAATGCCCCGTTTTAGAATCACCTCAAATATCTTGAATCAACCCTTTAAGTGCTTTTTTAATCTTCTTGGATTAAGAGTGTACAAAAAGAGCAGTTATAAAATAAAAATATCTTGATTTACTGATTATAGAAGGCTAAAAAATAAAAATAATTTTCAGTTTTCAGGGTTTCTTTCAAACACTTCCAGTCTTTCATTTCTCTTTGAGTCCGTCGTTTGCCTTTGCTCTCCAGCCTCTCAGTCCTCTCCTAGTCTCCTGCCTCTCTGCCGCTGTCGTTCCTCTCCACTAAGCTCAAGCTAGACTCCTACTCCCCTACTCTGTAAGCTTCTCTTTCTCTCACTTTCTTTCCATACGTTCTTGTTTTGACGTCGGTTTTGTTTAGATCTATAGGGTAGATAGTCTGTTCTTTGCATTTTGATGAACTTTGATGTCGTTTTGGTCATATTTGTTTAGATCTGTAGTGCTTCTGCTTTGATCTGTTTTGTTTAGTTGTATTTTTTCTGTTGGGTTGTGTTAAATTTGTTCTAGGTTGTGGATTTGGATACTTGAAATTTGGGATGGGTGGATTTGAGAATTGTTTAAACTTTAAAGCCTGAGTTTGGACTAACTCTATTCTTCTCTTTCTTTGTTTTTGGATCTAGAATCTCAGTTCCACCGTACCCAACGACCCATTATAGCGCTGACGATATCAGGCGAAGAAAAAGGTATGTTCTCTGTTTGTTTGTTTGGTTTTTTTTTTTTTTTTCAACTTTTTCTTTTGATTTTCTCTCTTCTGGTAGTGTCATACAAATATGGTATTTTAAGTTGTTTTTTTGCTGAGATTTGGCTATCCAATAGATATGGAGCGTCATGGCTGGGGTTCACATCTGGTTTTGAATTTGGTTTTGGTTATTTGGATTTGTAATGTTTTGGTTTTGGATTTGTATTTGTATTTGTATTTTTTTTTTAATAAATATTTTGGATCTGTATTTAGATTTGTCAATTTTAAACCAAAAGGCAAAATGTCCAAAAATTATGAAAGTATTTTTGAAAAAATTAAAATTTGCACAAAAACTAGCCCAAAACCCGAATTGAAAAGTTGTTTTAAAACCGTTGGTTATAAATACAATTACCACTAACTGGCGGTTATAAAAATAACCGCCTCTGCCTAAGAGGTTAGTGGTTAGCTGTTTTACCCAATAACCGCCGGTTATAGCCATTTGTACACCTCTATCTTGGATCTTGCTCTAGTAATAGGCCCAACTAGAACATGCAATGGATCATTTAATGGTGTTTGTTGATTCTCATCAAGTTGTCTACATAATGAAAGTATAGGAGCCAAAGTTGCCTCCTTAGTAAATAATATGAGATGAAGTTGCCTCCTATTATGATGACATGCATGACATGAGCTCGTTGGTGTTTTAAAACGCGGCTTGTCCGGACATGTAAATGGCCTGTTTGGACACGTGTAGAAACCGGGACTTACTGAAAGTCTCGTCTGCAGGTCATTTGGACACGGCAGCGGACATGTCTTTTCTGCCCAACCTGTCCAAACACCAAATGGGTTCGTCTGGACACGTGTCGAGAGGGGAACTTACTGGCAAACCCATTCGGACACACCACTCAGAAAATCAACTCTAAACACTTTCTAAGCGTTTTTCTTGCACATTTTACCTAATTATTCACTTAATTAGCCTAATTCATGTTTTTAACATTTAATTAACATCTTGGACGTTACAAAGACCATTAGTAAGATAGGTGATTAAATCCTCATCAGGGGATAGGCTTACCAACCGCGGCCAATTGATCTTAACATACCTTGGAAGATTGAATGTAATTAGAATAGGTCTTGGAACCTTGATGGAGGCTCCGCAATTTCTTTTTGAGGTTAGCAATATGAGACTTAGACTGATTGGAAAATTTGTTTGCCAATGTTGACCATACTGCCTGGATGTGCCAAGTCCATAGATAGTGGACAATACCTTCTTGAACAAGGTAATGTTGATCCAGCTATGGATGGTTTGATCCTTTTTGTTCTAGATGACAAAGTCTGGATTAACAACTTGCTTCCCACTATCATCAATCAGAAACTTGTGAAGGCTTGGTTCAATTTCATCAACAATGCCCTTTAAATCTATGCTACGCATGATGGGGGGAGAAATTGGGTGACCCAACTAAGATAGGTGGGGCCTTCAAGCTCATCATAAAAGGTAAGGTTTGGAGGTGAAAGAGTGGGTATAGCAGCAGGTGAATCATTCAAGGATGAGGCTGCCATTTCAAAAACAAAGGGAATAACAAGAAGGTTTGGGGAAAAAACTTGTTGTGATGTTTTAAAGTACTCGCAAGTGCACGAATCGTTTGCAATATAGCGTTTTGCAAGTGCGAGGTTAATCCACAGGGAATTGCGTTGTAAAAATTAATTTCTATTTAAACTAATTATATCTTAACCTAGTTCCAAATTTTTGAGTTTAAACATGCAAAATAACAAACTAAAATTAAAGTTGATAAAGAACAAATGATAAAAAGTACTAAGGTTTTAGAATCCACCTAACCAAATCAAACAACACACTCTTGTATTTTATTTGTACTCCCGATAAAAATTTAAGCTTTGTTCATTACTCAAGTTCCCTAACAATGTATGTTAAAACATTTAACGAATCCAACTCAAAAATAAATTACAACGAATACCCATTTAAAATCAAATTATCCATTATATCCATTTGATAAACAAATCACAGTGGATATCCTTTTTCAATCAAATAAATCGATATATCCACCGGTTGAAACACATTAAATATCCAACTTTTCAATAAATAAACATTCATTCTAAAGACATAAATCAATGAAATGAATGGGACTTGAATAATAATTCCATAACATTGGATTGTACAAATAGCATAACAAGAATGTGTGTTATCAATGGATAGGTTTCATCATCAACCTTAGTTGAGGATGTTAGCCTCTCATGACTAAAAACAACACATTAACTTGAATTAAAAACATAAACATTAAAAGAAACTATGAATGAGTACTTAATAAAGAAAAGCTTATAAGTAGTTAATGTGTGAAGAAATCATTAAAAAAAAAACACTTCAGAATTGCTACACTAAAGGAGAACACGTGTGAACAGGAACTGGGCTCTAGTCACGTCCAGTTCTCTTTAAACAAACACAAAAAAAAAAAAAAAAAAATGACAAGGCTGGGTCATGCTGGAAAGCAAAGGAACCAGAAAATAAAAACAAAAACCACCGATTGTTCTATGTTTACAAAAGAAGACAGTAAAAGAAAACACAACTGCAGAGAAAAAAAAAACAAGACCAGACGTGACTGGAAAATTGCTTAAAAAAAAAAGAAGCAAGAACTTGCGTGAACAGGAGCTGCAACTCACGTTGCAGCTCACGTCTCACACATTGATCACCCCAGAAATTGGGTCTCGGTTGTAAAAGAAGAGAAAGAACATGCAGGAAGTAAAAGTCAGACTTCCAAAACTGCACTACGTACTAAAGTTTACAAAAGAAACGAAATGAAAACAGAAGTGCTGAAGGAAGAAAAAAAAAGAGGCGTGAACTGGAGCTACCCTCCAGTCACGATCTGATTTTTTTTTTTAACAAAGGGACAAAGCTCTGGGTTGCAAACTAAGAAGAACAGCACAAGAAACTAGCTTGCAAAATGAAGATAATAGAACATGCAAAATCAAACTGAACAAAAACTTGTAAAGAAAAGAATTGAAATCATAACAAAACCAACGTGACTGGAGCTACTGTCCAGTCACGTTTTGGACTATGTTTTTCGACAGAAAAAGAACTCTCTTTCACTCTCGTGTCTCTTGGTTTTTATAAGGAAAAACTAGGTTTGAAACAAGCTGAAAAAGTGGCGCCTCCCCCTCTCTAACGTCTCCTTCCTTTACTTTTTTTTTTTGGAGCTGGTCTTCTTTTCCTTTCTGTTTTTCCTAGCTGGCCAAATGGGGACAAATTGTGTCTCAATTTTCCTCTTGTTTGCAAAAAAAATTATGGGCATTGCCTTCCAAAAAGAAAAGAAAAGTTGTTTCTTCCTATATTTCTTTTGTCTTTTTGGTGGACCAAAAGCTTCATCTGCTTAGAGATTCCTGTGGCAGAATAGGCTCCATCTTTTCCAGTGTAAGTCCCTTGAAATCACACACAGCTTGGATAACTTCACGTGATTTCATTGCTGCAGGTCTTCAAGGATTCGACGCATCACACTAAATAAATTTTGCTCCAGTCCACGTGCTGCTAGCTAGGTTCAGCTTGCACCTACAGGTCCTTGCCTTCTCAATTAAAAATGCCTCCACTTTTTGTCTCCATATTTTGTCTTATCTATCTATATATATATATATATTTACATTTTGTCTCAACCGTTGATATCATAAAAGTCAATAATTGTTCAAATTAATCACAATCAAAGTGAGTCAAACTGAGACGATTTTTTCGCTTCTTTGCAATTTTTCTTAAAAATTATCATTCTTTTAATGACCTGCAAAACACTGAGACACCAAAACTAACCAAAAAAATATTAGAAAATAACAAAACTAAAGGCTTAACAAATGCAAATTAAAGGATCCAAATATACAATATTTTGGACACATCAGGTGTGCCTAGAGAGGCTCTAATACCATAAAACAAATTGTAAGAAGAAAGATTTCATTTGATCAATTGTATAGAGAATGCTCATGGCATGATGATGAGTGCCAAATATTATATATTTAGACTCCTTAATTTGAACTTGTTAGGCCTTTAGCTTTGTTATTTTCTGATGTATTTTTTGGACATGTTGCTGAAACGTCGGGACGGATGCAACTTGGAACAGTTTGAAGCTTCTAGACACAGATTGGAGTCTGAACGGAAAGTTCTCGTCATCCAGACGAATGATGCTTGATTGATGAGCGTTCGGACAGAATATCACGTCGTCCAGACGGATGCAAGAGACTAAACTTCACTGTCTTGAAATCTACACAGAGTCTTCTTGAAGTTCATAAGAAAAGTGTAAACTCTGGATATAATCAGCATCCCTGTTTAATTAGCTACCTTACAAAGAAGTGATTTTGTCAACAGAATGAAGCCAACTCAAAATACTAACAAAAGGCTTGTCAACATGATGAAGAGTGTCTCAGTTAGACTGAACAATTTGGACAAGGATTACAACCCTGCCTCTCAGATAAATAAGGTATGGATAAGGAAGGATGAGACCATTCACCCCTTGAGGGGGAGTGGACTCACCTAGTAGAGGTACAGTCTCACCATGCCTAGGATTTTGGTTCCTAAATCCTAGTGCATGTCAGGTACGTTTGCATTGCATTATTTATTATGTCATATTTTATTCATGCCTTGCATTATATTTGAGGAACCATTTATTCTATCCCCATATTATTTCATGTTGCCTTGAGAAACTTCTACAGGTATTTAATGGGGATGACAAAAAAAGCACATCGGGCGGCTGCTTTTCTGTCTAAGTAATTCCAAACCTCTCTCCCTGAGCTCAAGTTTACTCTTACCTTACATGCTAGGAGTAGATATTATTTCTTTTCTCCATAAGCGTGTTTTTGTTGTTTTTATGTCTTATTTTTTTTTCAACATAAGAAAAAAAAAATTGGGTGAGAAGATGCAGAATTTTTATATTTTCTTTTAATAGCTTTTTCAGATATTACATATATTTTTGCCTGATATCTTAGTTCATTGTGCTTTGATTAAATATACTTATATATGATTGAGAGTTTATGTCTAATATCTACTAAGTTTTCATGTTGCATCTTAATGCTAGATAGTTATTTTTCTCATGCGATGAAAAATTGTGCACTATCCAAAGCTCTCCTAAGGTATATTTTTTTTACTCCCTGATTTTTAGCTTCTGAAAATTTTGATAAGAGAGTTTTTTTTTTTGTTAAGATGGTCAAATTTACCAACTCACTAGTTGAACCTAGAACTCATAAATTCTAGCATTCTCTCTAGGTTGCAAAAGTGCTACATCTTAGGGGGGTGTATCAGATGAGGGTGGCTAGGCCCTAGAAATTAAGGTTTGACTTTTGACTGATCTAACATTGATTTTCTCTCTTGTTTAGAAAATTTAGTTGCTTTAAATTATATCAGCAAGCGTCATACCTTATTGAGAAAGCTTACACACACACACACGCATAACATGAGTTGAGTAATCTATTTAAAATTTCTATTTGCATGGAAGTTTGTGCTTTTTGAATACTTAACCCTCAATTAAATCTTTGCATATTTTTGAATTGCTATTTGAATGTCTTTTCAGTTATTTATACATGCATATTCTTAAGCTAATTTTAGGGAAAAACATTTTTCTGCAAATTTTCCTCTAATTTAAGCTTTTCAATGTGGAGCATCCGGACAGACCTGTTCTTGCGTCCAGATGCAAGCGGTCTTGCCGAACGTTGACCTGGCAGTAGTCGGCCGGACGGTTAAGTGACACATTCGGACGGTAGCCCTACATGTTTAAAACCCACATCTCTTTCTCCCTACGCCGCATCTGTCAGTTTTTTCTCTCATATTTTTCAGTTGGTGCGGTTTTCACATGGTTTCTCACGAATTTTCGTCCTATTTTGTCATTTTCTACATTTTTTCTCCATTCCCAGGTAATTTGTTGTTTTTCTTATATTCTTTTCATTTTTTATTAACTATTTGAATATTAGGATTTATTTTGGAATGTTGTTGAATAATGCATGAAATTGTTTATATTCTCTGCTGCTGAGATTGGGTTATATGTTTTGTCAGTTATTTGAACTGTTTTGGGCTATTTGATTTTACATGTGTAATTTTTAGAAAAGTCCATTTTACTGTCGTTATAATGCCCAATCTTTGTTTGAACTCACAGGTTTTAACATTTTTGTGGTATTTTTTTTGGAATATATCTCTTTGCATTTTTTTTCAAAAAAAGTGTCCTTGGGCAATTCTCAGCGCAAGGTCAGACAAAGGACAAATGAGGGAATAGCAGCCACCAGGGCTAGGATGGCAAACAAGCAGCTGATTCCAGAAAGGAATATTCTTATACCAGATATTATGGTTGCTCCTCTAGACTTCATTGCTTAGATGATTCAGGACAATCACTGGGGCTATCTTTACAGCTGTGCATGCCCGGTGTATCCCCGGCTGGTGCAAGGCTTCTATGGGTACCTGGAGGTGATACAGGATGATGAGAGTGGTATCATCCTATAGACTACTGTCCGAGGGCACACAATTCAGATTGACCCCTAGATCATCAGCTCTTAACGTACCAGTGCTTGCCATTTTAGCGAGTCCATTCTCAAAGATATTGGAGCCTCCTAGCTTGGAGCATCTTATGGACTTCTTTGATGCTCATCCTCAAGGCGATGAGCGAGCACACTCGCATATCAAGATCGGTGTATTCTCTCCACCGCACCGCCTGTTCCCAAAGATTGTTTTACACAATCTATAACCCACAACTCGTAGGAGTGAGCTCGTACTGAAGTGGGCTAGAATTTTGTATGCCTTGGTCATGAGGATGTCATTCTATCTTTGCAAGCACATTATACAGACCATGCTCAAGATGAGAGATGAGCATTCTATAGGTCTTCCTTTTGCATGCTTAGTCACGAAGATCTGTCTCCGTTTTGTGATGGACATTGCTGATACCGAGACCAAGGTGAGAGTTTAGGATCCTCTTGGGAGTCAAACTCCATGAAGTCAAATGCTCAGCTACGGTTTGAAGGTCAAGGTGAAGCACCTCAGCCTCCTCCAGTATAGGTTGATCAGCATGCAGCTGCCTCCTCCTCTCAGACTGCTCCACCTCCATCTTATGATGCTGCTTTTTCACATATTATGGAGGCATTGGGTTCTCTTCAAAGAGAGGTCAACACTAATGGCGTCTAGGTTAAGCAGTGCCAGATTGACATCAAGGAGTGCCTCAAGTACCATCATCCACATAATGATGATGATGATTGAGTGTTGTGATCACTCTTATTTTTTGTCAGTTGTTTGATTGACTTTTGTTTATTGGGCTATTTTTTAGACAATTTACTTTTAGTCCTGTTATTTTGAATATTAGTAATTATATTATTGTGGTTTTTCAATACTCTATTTACCCTTTATCCTTTTGAGACAAAAAGGGTGAGTATTTTTATTTTTGGACCGGAATTGTATTTTTAAACCTGTCAATTGACTTTTGTCCCAGAATGGCCAAAATGGGAGTTTGTAGTTTTATTGGCTACATTCTGTTGACAAAATCACTATCATGTAATGTTGCTGCTTTAACAGGGATACTGTATTATTTCAGAGTCTTCAAATATTCAAAAATTATTTCTCTAATATGGAACAGCACACTTAGCAAAGGCTTCAAAGGAAATATCACGTCTCTGAGCAATAGAGAATTCACCACCGAATTCTGTTGAATGGGTTCAGAGGAATTTCTAACTTCTCTGAGCTCTAGAGGAATTCACTTCGAATTCTTGCAGCTCTAAGTGCCCAAGGACCCATATTTATAGTCTGGGGGTCAAAATGAGCGTCAGGCAAAATTTGCCTTGGAGCCGTCCGGACGGTGGACCATGAACGTCCGGACGAACAACTGTGCGACAGGGATTTCCCAAAATTTCCGCGGAGAAATCTTTCCTGTATAAGAACATCGTCCGGACGGGATGGCTCGATCGTCCGGACGGACGCACGTCCACTGCAAGTAATTTCCATAACAGGCTTCGCGCGTCCGGAACAAGTGGCAGGAGCGTCCAGACGGCTAAACTTCAACACGCAATTTCCATATCTGATACGCGTGCGTCCGGACCATAAGGGGGAGACGTCCAGACGGTTGAAGTCGAATCGTCAGTTACCATATACGATGCACCAGCGTCCGGACCACAGCTGTCAGATGTCCGGACGGTTCATTTTGAACTGCGATTCTTGCCTTACGGAGATACGCGTCCGGACGGGATACCACATCGTCCGGACGGTTGATTGATCTTCCCTTTCTTGAACTTGGAAAGAATCAGTGAACCGTTCGAGAACTGATAGGCGTCCGGACGTGCTGCTGAATGTTCGGACGGAAGCAAGCTGGCACAGAAGCTTTTTGATACAGGGTAGGTGTCCGGACGGAAGGAGCACATCGTCCGGACAGATGATGCTGGACTGACTGTGTCCGGACGGGATGGCACATCGTCCAGATAGAAGAAGCAGGAACAGTAGGCGTCCGGACGGGATGGCACGATCGTCCGGATGGCTGACAGGGAACTTGAATTTCTTCTGACTTCACTTTGAATAGTGGAATCCCTGTTTACAGCATCTCGGCTGCACGTAATTACCATAATAAGGCTTGGAGCGTCTGGACCCTAAAGACTGATGTCCGGACGGTTGAACTGGTGCACATCTTGCCTTATAGAAAACATCGTCCGGACAGGATCCCACATCGTCCAGACGGTAGCAGCCGTCTTCCCATAACTGTGTCTTGAGGCAGAAACCCTAATGCTTGTCAAACCCTGAATGGCGTCCGAATGGTATAACCACGTCATCCGGACAGATGCATTGGAACACTGGGATCTTCTCGAACTCTGATGAGGTTCTAGACACTGATGGATGTCCGGACGAAAAAGATCTTATCGTCCGGATGGATGTTGCTGATTGATGAGTGTCCGAACGGAATGCCACGTCGTTCAGATGGCTAGCAGGAAACCGAAATAAACTTGCTTCCAAGCTTCACAGAATCTTCTTGAAGGACATGGCTGAAGAGTAGACTCTGGATAAGGCAGCTTCCCTGATGAAAACAGCAACATTACATAGAAGTGATTTTGTCAACAGAATGCAGCCAACACAAAAACTAACACATCTGGACTACAGGGCAACATCGACAGAACACTCATAAGTGTTCGAGAAGAATCCAGAGTCCTTTGCAGACACGGATTGGGAAGACAGCTTGCAACCATCCAGATGCTAGGGTAATATCGTCTGGACACATCCTTAAGAAGGAAACACATGAAGCATGTTGTGGAAAGGCGGTTGCACAGTTCACCGTCTGGACACTCTCAGCCTCCGTCCGGAAGCCACCTAGATAAATCCGAATCAGTGTCGATTTAGGTCTTCTAAAGCCTATAAATATAGGCCTCTAGGCATGTATTATTTACAGAATTTGGTATTGAATTCTCTAGAGCTTAGAGAGGATGTTTAGTTAGAAATTGTGTAAATCTACTAGCTCACTAAGAGTTGCCCAGTGTGTGATATTGTTCGTGTGAAGTCTAGCTTAGAGAGGAGCCCTAAGCTAAAATAATCCATTCAAGACCCCTTCAGGTAGGAGACCTGGTTGAGAAGAGTTCATGTATAGGTATACGTCAGAGTGCAAGGTACGATCGCTACATCAAGGTATGTGAGTGTTACTAGCTTTGTCTTACGAATAGTGGAATTCCTGGGTTTGGTTGCCCAGGAGTGGTTTTTCTCTTAATTGAATTTTCACTTCATTAACAAAATATTTGTCTTATTTAAATTCCGCACTTTGATAATTTGTTACACATTGTTCACACACACACGGTAAATTAGAAGTCTTTATATTTTTCAATGAGGTTAATGAATCATGCATTACGTGCGTTTATAGGCAGATTTGTTGTGGTCTATTTTGATGATATCTTGGTGTATAGCAAGAGCCTAGATGAGCATATTGATCATTTGCATTGTGTGTTTGATGTTTTGAGATATTATGTCGAATGTTTTTATGTGATTTAATATTGGGAGTGGACGTATACTTGTATTCCCCCGAAGGTTCAGAGTAATTGTATGTGTGTAATGCCGTAATCACTACCAAAAAAGGGGGATTTCTGGACCTTTTTTTATAGACGGTTTTTTATTATAGTCGTTTTTTTTCAAACCTGAAAATCGAAATTGACTTCTAAAAATAAAGTGTGTGCACAAGTGTCAACAAAAATTAAGCACAGCGGAAAATAAAAGACACACAGATTTTTGTTGACGAAGTGGAAACTCAATCAAGAAAAAAACCACTCTGGGACAGCCAAACCCAGGAATTCCACTATTCAGAAGACAAAGCTAGATACAAGATAGTAACACTCACATTAACCCAATGCAGTGGTCGTACCTTACTCTCTGACGTGTAACCCAATACGAACGCTTCCCAACCAGGTCTCCTACCTGAAGGGGTCTTCAATGGAATCCTTTACCATAGGGCCAACCCCTAAGATAGACTTCAGATATAGCGCAGCACACTTGTAACAGCTTCAGAGGGATCTTGAACTTCCCTGAGCTCTTGTGGAATTCAATACCGAATTTTTGCAGTTCTCAATGCCCAGGGGCCTCTATTTATAGGCTGAGGTGCAAAAAGGGCAACTACAGTAATATGTACGGACGCCGTCTGGACAGACAACTGTGCGACAGGATTTTCCAAAAATTCGCTGAAAATCTTTCCTGTTTAAGAGCCGCATCTGGACGGTGAGACACTGACGTCCGGACGATCGCACATCCGCTGCAAGTAATTTCCATATAAGGCTTCGCGCGTCCGGACCAAGGGTGATGAACGTCCGGACGACAATTCTTCAACACGCAATTTCTATATCTGCTATGCGTGCGTCCAGACCATGGGAGGAAGACATCTGGACGGTTGAAGTCGAATCGGCAATTTCCTTAACTGATGAGCGCGCATCCGGACCAATGTTGACTGACGTCCGGACGATGATATTTGAATTGCGATTCTTGCCTTATGTATAAGTGCGTCCAGACGGGAAACTACATCGTTCGGACGGTGTGTCAATCTTCCCATATTCTGAACTTGGAAAGAATCTGAAGATGATGATCGATCACTGATGGACATCCGGACTTGCTATTGAGATGACCGGACTGATGCAAGCTGGAACAAAAACTTCTCCATACAGTAGAGGGTCCGGACGGATGATGCTGGTCTGTCTGGCGTCCAGACGGGATGACACGTCGTCCGGACGGATGGAACAGTGGACAGATGGGCGTCCGGACGGGATAACACATCGTCCGGACGGCTGACAGGGAATCTGAAATATTCTATCTTTTTCGCAGTGCAAAGTCTTCTGAAAATGCTCTAACAAGTAGAATTTCTTGTTTATAGCATCTTTACACATAAGTGATTTTGTCCAAACACAGAATGAGGCCAAATACTAACAAAACCGTCAAGAAAAAAAAATTCTAGTCGGTTTAATATAACCGTCGTTAAAAATATAGACGGTTTGTATAAAACCGTTCGGAATTAGAAAATTCCAGACGAGTTTTAACAAACTGTCTATAAATATATAGATGGTTATAAACAGACTGTCCATAATTAGAAATTACAGACAGTTTGAATATAACCGTCTATAAATAGATCAACAATTTTTAAAAAACCGTCCATAACCTAAATCTAAAAGGGGTTATAAACACCCGACGCACCCCTGCAGCTAGCAGGCCAAAGAGCCTCACCCCCGATCAACACCCGGTGTAAAGGTTGGTGCTTTTTTTCAGTTTTTTTTGCTTTTTGTTTTTATGTTCATGTGATTAATCTCATTTTCTATTCGAATTGTGTGCAATTTAGACAGAATTTATGGTAATATTCATATGATTAATATAAAAATAGGTTAAAATTTGCAGAAATATACTTGGTAAAATACTTTAGGAATTTTAGAAATATTGATCCTGTATATGCATGTTGCATAGATATTTGAAAGAGGTGTACTTACGGACGTTAATTGCCTCATTCATGTTCCAATCCCTATACTGATCAAGCACTTTAGGAATTTTAGAAATATTAATCCTGCATATGTTGCACAGATATTTGAAAGAGGTGTACGTATTTATGTATCCATTCATTTATGGATTTTAGTTCGTTGTTAATTAATAGATAAATGTTGAGCATTGAGTGACTTAAAGAAGTAAAAACTTTTTGTTAGACTTCTAAATTAAGGACTTGAATTAATGCATGTTTAAATTATAATTAAATTAGCTTGGGCTGGGGTTTCTTTATATTAAGCAAATAACTAATTCCACTTAGATTGAGGGACCATTTTAGATAATACTGTGATTGAAGCAATTCCTTAGGATCATCCAATTTCCAAAAGATATATGTTCAAAAAAGAGAAAGTTTGAGGACTTTTGGGGAGGGCCATTGCCCCCCAGCTCTCACCGTGGCTCGATCGGCTAATCAACAATCGCAATAATTAATGGGGCAACCTTTAGTACTTCGGACTTCTTGTAGTTTGAACTCTTTTTTTCTTTTTTTCTTTTTTTTACTTTTCCAATAAAGAGCTGGACCATGAGCAACTCTACCTAGAATCATCAGCCATGCCATTATAATCAGCTGATTCATGGACCACTCTAGCTACTTATGTTTAGCATGCATGATACTTAGGTTGTCCTTTCCACATTTCAAGTAGTACAACTTCATGCCTAGAAAAGAAGAAAAAAAATGTTGTAAAACTTCATATTATAAATTACAAAGCATAACAAACAAACAAAAAAAACAAAACAAAACGTATGAGTTTAGTTGTAAGCTACTTACAGACGTTAATTGCCTCATGTTCCAATCCCTATACGGACCATATGTGTGTGTGTATATATATATATATATTTGTGCATATATAATATTGTCTAGCTGAGACGTTACCTTACCTACTCTTATTTTTATTATCCAAAATGAGATTTAACAACCCACAATATATATGATTCTTTTGTCATATGCTAGTCATCACTTAATGATCTTGGTTTTTTGTGAATGATTAAGAGGAGTTGGTCCATTTTAAGAAGAGGTTTTTGGCTATAAAGGAAGATTTTGGAATCCAAGAAAAACGTTTTCCTCCAAGGACCAAGGATTCTTATTATATGTCGAAAGTTAGTCTCATAAAATAAGGTTATTAGCATGTTTTCATTTCATAAAGCAAAGATTAAAGCCATGGAAGGGCTAACGGTATGTATTGTCTCCATAAACAATGGGTTAATGGCATATTAATACACTTTTAATTGAAAACATTGTTCATTAAAAAATTTAAACAACCATAGTTATTTCATGTATGAAATTCGATTAGGGTTTTGTTGTAAGGATTTTTCAGTTCTTAAAAGAAAAAATAATGGTGAAAAAATCAAACCATGAAATTTTAATCTCATGCCCTATATATGGATCATATGCCATGTACAAATTATAGTCTCATTTAGAAGGCTTTGATATACTCTTACTAAGCTACCGAATCCCAATATCAAAGGCATGCACATCTAAGCCCTTGTTATTTCCTAATGATAACAATAAATATGAGTCTATTCAAAATTTCAAACTCATATTCCCCACTTGTTATTTCCTAAATGGGTAAATCATGGTCCAGTGAAGTTATATTTGCCCATTTAAAGTCTAGTGCCGGGATTATTAAGGGTTACACCGAGTAGATAATGCATAGGGAATCACTTGTCCCTCCCATTGATAACGAGGCAATAGATGAAGCTCTCAGTTCCCTTCAAGTGGATAGCATTCCACTACATGGGGGGTCCAATGGGATGCAAGACATGCTTAATGACGTTTTCGCGATGCACGATGTTTGTGTAGAAGCCGCTGGGTCTCAAGTGGGAGTTGAAGCCGAAGTCGAATCTGTGGATGTTGAAATTGAAGACTCTAACAGGGAGGCGAATAAGTTAGAATAATTGCTAAAGGATGCCGATACACCACTCCATGGAAATACAAAACATAGCAAATTGGGAGCTATTGTGCATCTATATAATATTAAGTGTATGGGCGGTTGGAGCAATACATCATTCTCCATGTTGCTCTAATTCATCAATGAGCTGATACATCCAGATGCAAGTTTGCCTAGAGACACATAAGAGGCGAAAAAGTACTTGAGTGATTTAGGCCTTGAGTATGAGATGATATCAGCTTGTCGCAAAGGTTGTATGTTGTTTTGGAGGGAAAATGAAAAGTTGGACAAATGTACATTCTGCAATGAGTCTAGGTGGAAGGATGACTTAACTAATGAAGATGGGTCGACAAAAAGTACGAAATAAAAGTCGGTCAAAGTGTTGCATTGGTTTCCTCTAATACCAAGGCTGCAGAGGTTGTTTATGTCACATCATACATCGCCACATATGAAGTGGCACGCTCAAGGCAGTACAAAAAACGGTGTGTTGAGGCATCCGACCAATGGAGAAGCATGGAAGGCATTCGATTCACGCTACCCTGTCTTCGCATCAGACCCGCTAAATGTGAGGCTAGGTTTAGCGTCAGATAGATTCAATCCTTTTGGGAACATGTCGTCTAGTCACAGTACTTGGCCATTAATGTTCGTACCCTACAATTTGCCTCCCTGGATGTGCATGAAACAACTGTATTTTATGTTAAGCTTGATTATCCCTAGCCCGAGTGCACCGTATTTTATGTCAATGGTTTGTTGTACCGCACACTGGATGTCGACGAAGAAAAAAAAAGTCAAAACAGTGGAGTGTGTGTCACCACTAAAGATGAGAGAAATTATTGAGAATCAGTCACCTACAGAACGAGTGTGTTCACAGGGTCAATCTATCGGTCGCATAACAATGCGTGTGCACAAGTGCTAGGACGAGAACATGCCGGTCTTGTACGCAGGGTGGGGCTAGGGCCGACTCCCGGTAAATTCACCTCTTATACCTCCGAACAAGGATCGATTTCTAGTGCGCCTACTTCCAAAGAACTAGAGATGGCTACAAAGATGGAACGTTTGAAGACTTTGTACGAAGAGCAAAACATCAAACTGCAAGAGCAAGACAATCAACTGCAAAAGCAAAACAACAAGTATGCAAGGCAACAGGAAGAGCTAGTATCTGCCAAATGTATGGTAGCCATGATTATGGCAGGGAAACAACCATCAATGGGAAACAACGAAGAAGGTGATGTTTTAGTTTACACTTAATTTTTTATGAGTTGCTTGTATGAGTATCTAGGCGGTTATATATATTATAATCATTGGTTGTGTTTAATTTTCACCATGCAACATGTTAATCATAGCCTCATCAAGATGATTCTTACCTAACAATTTGGGATTTGTATACCTATTGCAGCAAACACTAGAAGCATAAATGAACAAGATGGTTGAAGCAAACAACGCAGGATTCTCCTCAGGGCTTGCATGCATTGATGATTATAATGGTGCATGGAATATAGGTTTTAATTTTTTTGGGTTTTAATTATGTATTTATATTTGAATTCTTTAATGGGCACTACATGAATTTTTGAAATATGTAATGAAAATAAATTATTGACTTCTAAACAACCCAAGTGTGTGTGTTTGTGTGCAAACAAATATCTTAAATGCGGAATTTAAATAAGACAAGATATTTTTTACGAAGTGAAAACTCTATGAAGAGAAAAACCACTCCGAGCAGCCAAACCCAGGAAATCCACTATCCAAAAACAAAGCTAGTTACAAGACACTTGTACTCACATAACCCTATGTAGTAGTCATACCTTTAACTCTGACACGAAGCCCATCGTGAACGCTTCCCAACCAGATCTTCCACTTGAAGGGGTTTTTGATGCATTCATTTACCTTAGGGTCGACCCCTAAGATAGACTTTACACAAACTATTGAGCACACACCGGCAACGGCTTGAGAGCTAGCAGATCTTCAATTCTCCCAAAACACCCTCTCTAAGCACTATAGAATTCACTGTTGAATTCTGTACAAAACAAAATCCTAGGGCCCTCTATTTATAGGCTTACAAGAAACCTAAAACTGTTGAGATTCAGGCTCTGGCTGGCGAGCGTCCGGACGGAAGTTAGCCTCATCCGGGCGGTTTTCTGCGATATCCTTTCAGAAACAGATCAATTCTATATTTATCAGGTTTACGTCTGGACGGCTTGACCGAGCGCCCGGATGGTCTTCACTAAAATCCTTTCTGCGTTCGAACGGAACTCTGGAATATTCTGAAATACTGGACATCGTCCGGACGTGTTGCCATGTCGTCCAGAAGGCTTGCAGAGACTTCCCAAACAGTGTCGACTTCTGAAATCCAACTTCTTGTTGAATACTGATTGACCTAGCGTCCGGACGGTGTTGCTCTGACGTCTGGACATCTTCATCGTCATCTACTGGACATTAAGGGGCATTCGGACTCCTTCAAAGGCTCGTCCGAACGGTTGCACAAGAACCGGTTGTTTTTTTCTCGGATTTTGCAAGGACTCTTCATGGACATCTTTAAGAAGCTTGTGATCAGTTATTGTCTTTGATTTGATCATTGTCTGAATACATGAAGATTCTGAATTGAAAACCGACCATTCTGTTAAAATGCAACCATTACATAAAGTGTTTTTATTTTATCTAGAATGTAGCCAATTAAAAAACTAACAAATAAGTTAATAGACCGTTAATGTGAAGAGTTTGAATTTGGAAATAGATTTGGATTTGGATTTGGATTTGGATTTGAATTTGGGATTTTGGAAATAGATTTGAAATTACGTATTAAGGATTTTTTTTGGATTTTTATTATATATATATATATATACAATTCTAGACGGTTTGGGCCCAAACCATCCAGAATAATGCACATTTTTAATATACAAAATTAATGGCGGTTATTTCCGGACAGTTTGGGCCCAAACTGTCCATAAATAGCTGCTGGTGGTTTGGGCCCAAAACGTCCGAAAATGTTTATGGATGGTTTGTTCCCAAACTGTCCATAACATATTGTGGACGGTTTGGCCCAAACCGTCCGCAACTTAAAATACAAACCAATTCTCCTGGACGGTTTAAAACTATCTAGAAAAAACCGTCTGGACCTTTTTCTAGACGTTTTTTTTTTCGATTTCTGGACGGTTTTTGTAATATCCCAGATTTTTATAATATTAATAATAAAAAAAAAATCTTACAACTTGCTGTGCAAGTTGTCTTCTTCTATTTTTTCTTCTTCGTTCATCCATGTGCTACCCGAGTACACAGACCCACAAAGAGACGAGAGAGATCAGAGAGGGAGAGAAACCGAGAGAGAGACCGAGCAGAAGAGAGACGAAGAGGGAAGAGAGGCCATGAGCATCGACCCAGGTGTGCGATTCCGGTGGCCAGAACCAAAATCCGGCGAGGCAGTGCGATTCCGATGGAGCCCAGGCCGATTTCCGGCCGATCGTGGAGGACCCGAGAGTGGCCGGAGGTCCGATTTCGGTGGCCGTCGTTCGTAAGACCCTAGAGACCCGTAACTCCAAACCCAGTCTTCCGGTGGAACCCATGAAGCCCGACCTTCATTGGCGAAGTCTGGCGCGATTTCCGGCGATTGGATGCCATTCTCTAGTGGTTTCCGTCGGTAGTGACTGCCCAGTAAACTGAGGCAGCTGTGAAACCCAAGCAACCTGTGACCCGTACCCATGTGACCCGGTTCTTCATAGCGATTTCTGGCAACTTTTTCGGCGAGAATCAGAGGCGATTTTAATGGGTTTTGAGGAAAATCCCTAAGGTATATAAATCCTATAATTTTGTGGATTAATTTGCTTATTATGGGATTAGGGTTTGATAATTTTGGGGCTTTTCAACCGGTTGTGTTTAAATAGATTGTGATGTTTTGGGAATTGATTTATTAATGTGGGGTATTGATGGTTGGCTGATTGAGTGTTTGTGGGTGTGTGTCTTGGCTGAGCCGTGTGTGTGTGTCTCTGTTGTTGGTGTCGGCAGTGGGTGTACTTTTAGCATATGTGTGTGATGTTGGATGGGTGTGTATGAGTTTTGGGATCGGTTGGGTTCTGGAGATATGATGATGAGTATTCTAATTTGGTGGTTTTGTGGACTGGATTGTGAGATGGCTGAGAGGCTACTATTTTTGGGTCTTGCTAGCCGGTTAGTTGTTCTCTGTTAACAGTGTTTTGATGCTGGTTTGTGATGATTTTGGATTTACTGATTTCGAATGAAAGTGAGGTTGTTTTCAAAATTAGTAAAATATGATTTTATTGTGAATTGGTGATTAGGAATTGTTATGATGATAATTTTTCTAAATGATCTTGTTGGGAATTTTTTATGAAAGACTTTTGGTTAGTGGCTGATTGGGTTGAAATCTCGTTTATGGAAAATTCTATTTGGGTTTCAATATGTTTAAAATTATTGATCCATTGGTTAGTTTGAGAGTAAATTCTGGGTTTGCCTGAGAATGTTGATTTTCTAATTATGATTTATTGTTGGATGATTTTTAGGGCATTGAATTTCTACTTAAGGTTTGAGGATTTATCATGTTTTGGACAAATTAATGAGAAATGAGTTTTCTCTTGATGATTGGATGATGTTTATATTTGGATAAGGTTCTATCTTGTTGCCATAAACTTTAATGAGTTCAACTTAATATTTGTTGTTTGGATATGAAGTTTCAGACTAAGGATTAGTTTATTCAAGGGAGTTGTTTTTGGGGAGTTTTGCGGGATAGGCCAAATGAGTTCATATTAAAATTCTTTGAGCGTTGATGATTTAGTCACTAAGTAATATTGTGGACTATGTGTATTGATGGGTAGTACAATTTAGAGACCTCTTGTTATGTGTTATGTTTATTTTAATTAAGTTGTAGGCTTCAAATTTTAGAATATTCTTCTAAGCTTCTTCTTTCAATTTATTAGGTAAAACCTCGATCTCGACGCTAATGGCAAGTTCAGGTAAGGGGATACAACACCGAAAAACCCCCCAACAAGATTTTATTACAAATCTTTTGAGAAAGTGTTGGGGAATTTTACAAAGCATTTACTTATGTGATTTTTAATGCCAAGCTTTTATTACTCATATGTTATTATTCAAGAATTTTGTGCATAAATTACAGTTATGATTAAGAGCATTCTAAAGTTATGATTTATGCATAATTAAATATATGATTAAGACCATTTCAAAGTTATGATTATAGAGCATTCCAAAGTATATAACTCTATTCATGAATACAGTTTTGAAAGAAAAGAGAATCTAAAGTTTTAAATTCTGCACATGACTACAGTTATGAAAGCGGCTCTTACAGTTTTAAAATAAAGTATACAGTTATAGCAGAGCCTACAGTATTACAGAAAACGTTCATGTGCAGTAATTGTTTAACCCTGAGGCACTATTACAGTTAGGATAGCAAGGCAAGCATACCGTAAGTCGGTGTGTGCTACCATCCGAGGTTGGCCTTCACCTAGGGAAGATCCCCAACCCGGTGACTCTTCTCTGTGACGACAGGCTGAGTCCATAGGTCCTTGGGACAAAAGTCAACGTGCTCCGCTCACGGGTAACAGCAGTGTAGAGTCTGTAAAGGGTTAAACCACAGATAAATGATTAAAGAGAAAACAGATAAAAAGAATTTATTAAATCATTATAAATTTCATATGCCATTATTTATATTCCTCATTCACTTGTTCTGTTAATTGTTCATATTATTATGCCTCCTACTTTAAAACAATACATTTCATATCACGAATCATGCTTTAACACGTGTTTTCTTATAAAACATAAACAGTCTAGCATATCATTTCTTAAACGATTTTCATAACTTGAATCTCCAACTTATACTCAATCTAAAATCACATATCATATTCATACTTTTAAACATCATCATAATTTTTAATATACTCAAAAATACTCAAATCATCCATGATAAATTAAAATCAACATACAAATGGTTCAGGTTGTAAAA
This sequence comes from Alnus rubra, assembly GCA_028654335.1. NCBI lineage: Eukaryota > Viridiplantae > Streptophyta > Magnoliopsida > Fagales > Betulaceae > Alnus > Alnus rubra. Next base: position 1,201,282 of record JAJPGS010001699.1, read on the forward strand.
CAATTTACATTATGCAATTCATCATAAGTGAAATTAATTCTTATGAGTGAGTAGAATAAATCTGTCATTATGCATGACTAAAGATTATGGCATAAAGGTTTTGAAAAATTGAATTGACTTCTAAAAACAAGGTGTGTGCATAAGTGTCAACAAAAATTAAGGCACAGCGGAAAGTAAATGACACAAAGATTTTTGTTGACGAAGTGGAAACTCAGTTAAGAGAAAAACCACTCCGGGGCAGCTAAACCCAGGAATTCCACTATTCAGAAGACAAAGCTAGATACAAGATAGTAACACTCACATGTACCGATGCAGTGGTCGTACCTTGATCTCTGACGTGTAACCCAACACGAACGCTTCCCAACCAGGTTCACCTACCCGAAGGGATCTTCAATGGAACTCCTTACCTTAGAGCGGACCTCTAAGATAGACTTCGATTTATAGCTCAGCACACTTGAAAAATGACTTTAGAGGAAATAACACGTCTCTAAGCTCTAATGGAATTCACACCGAATTCTTGCATCTCTAAGTGCCCAAGGACCCCTATTTATAGTCTGGGGGTCAGAATGAGCGTCAGGAAAAATAAGCATGTGAGCCGTCCGGACGGAGGACCATGACCGTCCGGACGGACAACTGTGCGACAGGATTTTCCAAAATTTTCGCGGAGAAATCTTTCCTGTATAAGAACATCGTCCGGACGGGATGGCTCGATCGTCCGGACGGACGCACGTCCGCTGCAAGTAATTTCTATAACAGGCTTCGCGCGTCCGGACCAAAGGGCAGGAGTGTCCGGATGGCTAAACTTCAGCACGCAATTTCCATATCTGATGCGTGTGCGTCCGGACCATAAGGGGGAGACGTCCGGACGGTTGAATTCGAATCGTCAGTTACCATATACGATGCACCAGCGTCCGGACCACAGCTGTCAGATGTCCGGACAGTTCATTTTGAACTGAGATTCTTGCCTTACGGAGATACGCGTCCGGACGGTTTACCATATCGTCCGGACGGTTGATTAATCTTCCCTTTCTTGGAACTTGGAAAGAATCAGTGAACCGTTCGAGAACTGATAGGCGTCCGGACGTGCTGCTGAAACGTCCGGACGGAGCAAGCTGGCACAGAAGCTTCTCGATACAGTGAAGTGTCCGGACGGAATAAGCAAGTCGTCCAGACAGATGATGTTGGACTGTCTGGCGTCTGGACAGGATGACACATCGTCCGGACGGATGGAGCAGTAAACAGATGGGTGTTCGGACGGGATGACACATCGTCCGGACGGCTGACAGGGAACTTTGAAATTCTTCTGCTTCACTCTGAACAGTGGAATCCATGTTTGCAGCATCCTTACATATAAGTGATTTTGTCCAAACACAGAATAAGGCCAAAATACTAACAAACTCCCCCTTTGGCCATTCTAGGACAAAAATCACTTGACCGGTTTGGAAATACATTCCCGGTCCAAAATAAAAATTACTCCCCCCTTTTGAAAAATTACTCCCCCTTTTTGTCACAAAGGGACAAAGGGTAAACAGAGTAATAAAAACTAACTGCAATAAAAATTACTCCCCCTAACGGTCTCAGAAGGACCCGGGAAACAGAGTAATATATATCCAAAAAGTTTTAACCACAAACAGAAATTGTCTCAAAAATAACAAAATGACAAAAAAAATATAAGAGGGAATCAAACATCCTCAGTCATGGGTAAAATCCCATCTGCACCATGATGCTTCAGGCACTCCTGAAGGTCCAGCTGGTTCTGCTCCACGCGCCTGTCGATGGAGTGCACAGCAAGCTGCATGGCACTCATAGACTGCTGCATGGAGGACATAGACACCTGCAAGCTGCTCATTCCTCCCTGAAGTGCAGCAAGAGCCTCCATAATCTGAGCATAATTGACCTCTGGCTCAGATGGCAGTACAGTATGTGAGGATGAAGCCATATCTGGAAAACTGACTGGCATAGCAGCAGGTGGAGGTGCCTCATCATCGGAGTCATCTCTCCGCAGTTGCGCATTAGACTTCACCAAAGTCTGCTTGCTGATGGGCTGCTGGATTTTCATCTTCGGTTCGCCATTGACATTAATGCCCGACTGAAGAATAATTTGAGTAAGGAGGCAGCCAAAAGGGAGACCAGCAGTGCTCTCATCACGAGCTTCTAATATAACCCCCAAAATGTGCTTGCATAGGCAGAAAGGCAAGCGGAGGTGGATAGCATAGACAAACTGGGCCCGTTTCAGGATCAGATCACTGCGCCAGGCAACCGGCCAAATATTCTGCTGAATGATCTTGGCCAACATGCGGTGGGAGGATGACAAGGCACCAATCCTGATGGCAGTATAGCACTCCTCACCTTGGGGAACGGCATGGAAGAATTCCCTGAGATCATCCAGGGATGGAGGAAGCACCACCTCATTGTAGGGGCTGGCTGAAATCTCAAGCACTGGGACTTGGATGATGTGACTGATGACCAGAGGATCAACAATGATGAGATGGCCTGCAATGGAGGACTGAAGTACTACTCCATGATCATCATCCTGCACAACCTCCAGGTTGGCGTAGAACAGCTTGACCAATCTGGTGTACACCACACAAGCACAGCTGTGGAGATATCCCCAGTTGTACGTCTGAATGATGTCAAGTATGTTGTCAGTGGTGGCACCATGATATCAGCCCGAAGCACGTTTCACTCAGCAATGACGGAGCGGTCCATAATTTTGGCCTGGATTGCAGCCCTATCTTCCACAAGCCTCTGACGGACCCTGCGGGGTGGACTGCCAGCAAACATGATTCTGCACACAATTCAACAAGAATTTCCAAAGAAAAATATTCCAAAAAAAATATTCTTGTTAGGATAACACAAATTTGGTAGAATAACAATAGTAAAAGGACTTCAAAAAAATAATATCAACTAAGTCCAAGCATGGCAGATATATGCATATCATATTCCAAAAATAAATAACATTCTAACAGCTTTAAAGAAAACTGAAGAGAAAAAGACTAGAAAAAATACCTGAAATATGAGAGATATATGCAAAATGCCAAAAACTTAAAGCCAACCTTACTCACAAACAGCCAAAAAATCTGATTTTGTGGGGTATGAAGAGAAATCGGCGATCTGGGCATTTTATAGCCGCTGTGGGGTCCCCGTCCGGACGGTGGATTGATGACGTCCGGACACTCGCTGCCTCAGAAAGGAGCAGAAAAAACCGTTCGGACGATGATGACAGCGCGCATCCGGACTCCGTCAGGTCCTGTCCGGACATGTGGGCTCCATCTCCGTCCGGACTCCAAGGGAGAACCGTCCGGACCACCAATCCGTCCGGACGTCAATGTAGACCGTCCGGACGCTATACACTGAAACACCAGAAAAACTGAGAAGAATTTACAGAGATCAAATTTTCTCAAGTCAGTGTCAGAATACGCATGCATAATCAACTGATAACACAATCAGAGAGCATCTCATAAATACACAGAGATATAAAAGGAAGTTGAGATTTCAATTAGCACACAAAATTTTTCTTGATCATACAAAAATTTAAATAGGCAACTCAACTTAAGCAATGCGTGTGTGTGTGTGGAGACTCTTCTCCCACAAGGTAAGAATATCCAAGACATGACAAAATGCAACTAGATTTTCTAGACATGAGAGAAAATCCAAGACAGATTAGCCAAAAGTCAAACCTTATAGCTTGCTAGGGCCTAGACACCCTCATCTGATACACTCCCCCTAAGATACAGCACATATAATTATTTTTTTTTTTTTACTTGCTCATAGCAGGCAAGGTAAATTTAAGCACATAACATTTTATGAATTACTGCTCGAATCTTATGGTATTGCAAACTGAAGGGAGTGCCAGAATTTATAGATGCTAGGTTCAACTAGCCTATGGTCAATTTGGCCATCTAATCAAGGACTTCTTCTCTTATCCAAAATTTCCAAAAGCAAAGAGTCAGAGAAGGAAAGATGTACCTTTAGGGGCCCGGGATAGTGCACTTTTTCATCGCATGAGGAAAGAATTTATCCTACTTTTTGCATAAACAGGAAAAACACTTGGCTAGCATAATCAAAACTCTCAATTATATCTAAGCGTATTTAATCAATGCATACCAAATTGAGATATTAGGCAAGAATGCATGCAATATCTAATAAGCCAAGAGAAATAATATCCTGCAAATTCTCCCAAAAATTTTTTTTTATTATTATTATTAAAAGAAATAAACCAACACAACAAGCAATATGGAAAAAGACATCATATGCTAAGGTACAATCAAACCTGTGTGTGCTCAAAGATGCCACTACAGAAAAACAGTCGCTCGACCTGCTTTTTCTGTCTTCCCCAAAAATACCTGCAAAGTTTTCTCAGAAGAAAAAAAAAACACAAGGGGGCACAACCAACTGGTTCCTAGATAACTAGCACATAAATATGACAAGGAAAATATGCTAGCAATCAAACCTGATGCCTTAGGATTAGGAACCAAATCCTAGGCATGAACACCTGAATCCGCTAGGTGCGTCTATTCCCCCTCCTGGGGTAACTGTCCTTCTCAGCCCAAGTCTGCCTTCTAGTGGGTGGTGGCTGACAAGACTGCATCATCCACTCCATCATGTTTTGCATCCAAACAGGAGGCTCACCGATGTATTGCTCTTGAGGCCTTCTCAAATGCCTAGATTTGCTCTTGTAAGTGCCACTCTAATAGGCTGGTACAAACCGCTGTTGAGGCCGCTGATGCTGAGGAGCATGAGACCAAGAGGCTTGGAACTGATGTCTTGGTGCTTGTCCCCATGGTGCCTGATGCCAAGGATTTTGATGCTGAACTGCAGGTACATTGCCATACTGAGCTTGTCTAGGCACTTCTTTCTTGGCTTTGGCCTTTTGTACTTTCAAGAGGGAGCACTGAGGCCGTACATGCCCACTGAGACCGCAGTGATGGAAAATATGAGGTCTTCTGATGGAATGAGGCTGCTAAGTGCCTGGAACATCATCATTGACCTTTTCCTTCTGTTTATCTTCAATGACTGGAGAAAGCTCTAGGACGATAGGAGGCACAAACACAGTCTTCGAGGAAGAAGGAATATCAGAAGAGGAAGCTACATACCCGAGACTTGTCTTGTCATGTGGGCTCTTCTGAATGGACAGCATACGAGTCAACTTCTCATCAGTGACTCTCTCTAGCTGGAGCTGTGTCTCAAGTAGCTTTTCCTCGAGCTCCTGTATCTTGAGTAGCAGTGAGCTCTTCTCAGTATGCAGACTGTTCAGATCATTAACTTGCTGCTTTCGGCCTTCCCTTAGCTTCTCAAACTCTTTGTAGAGAGTTTTGTATGCTTCCTTGAGCTCTACCTCATTCTCACTATGCTCCAAATAATATGAGTCTTCTTCTTCAACATAAGGGGCCACAAAAGCCAGAAATTTGTCAGACTCTGGAGCATCTTCTTCGGACTCATCACTGAGAGTCACATTGTAAGCCTTCCTCTTGCCCTTCTTGAGATTCTCGCAATCGGCCCGGATATGCCCATAGCCTGAGCATTCAAAACATCAGGGTCCTCTGGGATCTTTCTCATCCTCTGATTCAGCTTCTCTGAGAGGTTTCTTGGCTTTTTCAGAAAACTTCTTCTTGAACCGATCATCTTTCATTAGTCTTCTGAAATTTTTGGCAAGCATTGCCACAGCCTTTTCTTCATCCTCAGATTCTTCTTCAGAGGAGGCATCTACCCTCTTCTTGGAAGCCTTAAGAGCAATGGTCTTTAATTTCTTGACCGGGGGCAGAGACAGCTCGTATGTTTGAAGAGATCCAACCAGCTCTTCAATCTTCATTTCTTCAAGATCCTTGCTTTCCTCAATAGTCGTTACCTTAATCCTGAAATGCTCGGGCAAAGATCTGAGAATTTTTCGGATGAGTTTTACATACGAGATAGGTTTCCCAAGACTCACCATGGAGTTCCTTAGGTCACTTATTTTGGAGTAAAACTCTCCAAATGTCTCTTCCTCTAACATCTTAATTTCTTCAAATTTTGAAATCAACATCTGAAGTTTGGCAGATTTTACAAGTTTTGTGCCTTCATATGTTGTTTCCAAAATTTGCCATGCTGCTTTGGCTGATTCGCAATTTGAAATTTTGGCGAATTTAGATGGAGAAAGTGCTTGGCATAGAGCATGGAGGGCTTTGTCATTTGAAAGATGAGCGTTCTTTTCAGTGACTAGTTCAAGCGTTGTATCCTCTGGTTTAGTCCAACCAGTCTCAATAATACCCCAACAGTCAATAGATTTCAAAAAGAAACGCATATCCAAGCTCTCATTAGTGTACCAAGCTCTGATACCAATTGAAAAATTGAATTGACTTCTAAAAACAAGGTGTGTGCATAAGTGTCAACAAAAATTAAGGCACAGCGGAAAGTAAATGACACAAAGATTTTTGTTGACGAAGTGGAAACTCAGTTAAGAGAAAAACCACTCCGGGGCAGCCAAACCCAGGAATTCCACTATTCAGAAGACAAAGCTAGATACAAGATAGTAACACTCACATGTACCGATGCAGTGGTCGTACCTTGATCTCTGACGTGTAATCCAACACGAACGCTTCCCAACCAGGTTCACCTACCCGAAGGGGTCTTCAATGGAACTCCTTACCTTAGAGCCGACCTCTAAGATAGACTTCGATTTATAGCTCAGCACACTTGAAAAATGGCTTTAGAGGAAATAACACGTCTCTAAGCTCTAATGGAATTCACACCGAATTCTTGCATCTCTAAGTGCCCAAGGACCCCTATTTATAGTCTAGGGGTCAGAATGAGCGTCAGGCAAAATAAGCCTGTGAGCCGTCCGGACGGTGGACCATGACCGTCCGGATGGACAACTGTGCGACAGGATTTTCTGAAATTTTCGCGGAGAAATCTTTCCTGTATAAGAACATCGTTCGGACGGGATGGCTCGATCGTCCGGACGGATGCATATCCGCTTTAAGTAATTTCCATAACAGGCTTCGCGCGTCCGGACCAAAGGGCAAGAGTGTCCGGACGGCTAAACTTCAGCACGCAATTTCCATATCTGATGCGTGTGCGTCCGGACCATAAGGGGGAGACGTCCGGACGGTTGAAGTCGAATCGTCAGTTACCATATACGATGCACCAGCATCCGGACCACAGCTGTCAGATGTCCGGACGGTTCATTTTGAACTGCGATTCTTGCCTTACAAAGATACGCGTCCGGACGGTATACCACATCATCCGGACGGTTGATTAATCTTCCCTTTCTTGGAACTTGGAAAGAATCAGTGAACCATTCGAGAACTGATAGGCGTCCGGACGTGCTGCTGAAACGTCCAGACGGAGTAAGCTGGCACAGAAGCTTCTCGATACAGTGAAGTGTCCGGACGGAATAAGCAAGTCGTCCGAACAGATGATGCTGGACTGACTGGCGTCCGGACGGGATGACACATCGTCCGGATGGATGGAGTAGTAGACAGATGGGCGTCCGGACGAGATGACACATCGTCCGGACGGCTGACAGGGAACTTTGAAATTCTTCTGACTTCACTCTGAACAGTGGAATCCCTGTTTGCAGCATCCTTACATATAAGTGATTTTGTCCAAACACAGAATGAGGCCAAAATACTAACAGGTTTATAGCATGTTTTATTTTCCTAGTGTTGTATTTTTCTTACTGAGTTGTCGAACTCACCCATTTTTCCCCCAACCCTTTTCAGATGACAACAGTAAGACGAAGTCATTTCCTTGTAAGGGCGTAGACCTCGCTAAGAGCAATAGTTCGTTGTGAACCGGCCAAACCTTAGTATTGTATAGTATGTCTTGTTCCTTTTGGAGCTCATGGCTTTGTAAAGAATTATTAATAGACAGAATTTATAAAATAAGAAGTTAAAAATCTAGATGTTGTAAATGCACGCTTCCATTTAAATGTTTTTAGCACTCAAGTTCGCATTTCCCCTTATATCCCAAAACAAGGGCGTGACAGTTTTAAACCATCCAAAAATCCCCTTTTTTTGTAGTGAATGTTATATCCATTGTTTTCCAAGGATGCCATGTTGGGAGAATGCGTATATTAAAATTCTCCAAAGGTTCGGATGACTTGTGTGACGTCCCACATCGCCTGGGAATGGGGATGTGCTTATATGTAAAAATGTTGATAAGCGTCGAATGTTGCATATTCAATCTCTTTAACTTCCATATGTTAATCACTTAGCTTTATTATTTGTTTGATTTTGTGTTATTTTATTGTTTTCAGGTTTTAAATAAACATGCAATTAATTCCATTGACTTTGAGCTTAAAGCACACTTTGAGAAGACCTAGAAGATATATTTAAGCCTAACCAATCATAATAGAAAAACTTATATTATATGGTTAAGTTTAATCAAATCAAGGGAATGATTAAATCAAAATTTCTCCAATAAGATTCAAAATCTGATTGGATTCAAATTTGGATTCTGCACACGTCTCCATGTTTTGATCATAACGTTTTGCTCAAATATCGGATTGTAATTAAATTGATGGCGTTGGAAAGCTAATAAAAAGGGAAACAAATATTTTAGAAATAGCTTTTTCCTAATTCGGACGTTTACTATACCAAAATTGTCCCGTAATAAAAGACCGTAAATCTGGACGAATTTGGAATCATTTTCCTACTTGGATTAGATTTTCAATCTCCTACTTGGACTAAGAGACTAAATTCTGATTTTTCTTTGATTCCTATGGATTTTAGACCTTTCCTAGTCTCTATAAATAAACCCTTAAGCTTCAAGAGAAGGTTTTCTTAGCTTTACACAACAAATTCTTCATGGAGGCTTCACAAGTTGAAGAGGAGAAGAACATGGCAGGAGGCCATCCCAACACCATGATGAGCGACTAAATTCGTAATAGGGTGTTGATGTAGTCCTTTCCAAGTAACAATGGTTTAATTATATTTTAATTTGAAATTTTCTATATGCATGATGGTTGTATAACTGTGAGAATTGATCTTAATGTTTATATTCAATCATTATGAATTTCTTATCTTGTCTTAGAAAGTCTTTTATATTGATTGAACTCAATCCTTCATATTTTCTGTGATTATGTGAATGATTGTTATACAGCGATTTTAATTGATATATGATCAAGAGGGTTAGATAGGCGATGCCTAGGAAAGACGAATTGTACTACACCCTAGTTTAGTGTAATTTAGGTAGATAGTTCGTATCAACTGAAGATGGGTTATACTATTCCATTGATTGTGTATATCCTATTAAAGACGTAGCTAATCTAGAGAAGACGGGTCGTACCGCATCTTAATGGTTAGGTGGACAGTCATTGCCAACCGAAGATGGATTATACTTATTCTTTAAAGGTGATTTCTTGTCTACTCAAGTGAGATAAGCTCTATATCATGCATAATATGAATTTTTCTTGTTAATTTTTGATTAACCATTGTTATGCGGTTAGTGGTTAAATCAATCCTCTATTCTTTCTCTCATCACTTCTCTCTTTATATTTTATGTCTTTTACTTTTATGCATTTATTTTTAGCAAACAAAAATCAAACTTCTTTTAAATTAAATTATATTTAATCTTGAAAAGCTTGATAACAACACTTACGCAGTCCTTAAGGTTTGACACCTTCAATATAGCCCTATCCTACAAGGATTCGTATTATTGCGAGTGTAAATTTTATTATTTTTATTTTTGTACACAAAATGACCACATCAAATACACATTTCTTGACACAATGCGTTTTAAAGCCGTGATAGCCATGAACCTATCCGAACTCCACAGTTAAGCATGCTTCTGCGATAATAGCATCAGGATGGGTGACCTCTAGGGAAGTCTGGTTCGGGGGAGCCAAAAGCGGATAATATTGTATCATTGGAGGTGGGGTGTTACAATATGGTATTAGAGCCATTACCCAGCCTGAGATGGGGGGAGCGTGCACGAGCCCATGAGGGTTGCCAATGGGCACTTACTGGGATGCCAAGAATAGGGTGATCCCATGAGGGTCGTCAGTGGGGAAGATGGGTCCCAAGAGGAGGTGATTGTGGCATCCCACATCGCATGGGAATGGGATGTGCTTATATTTATAAACACACCATTTTTGACAGAATGCGTTTTAAAGCCATGATGGCCATGAGCCTATCAGAACTCTACAGTTAAGCGTGTTTCTGCGAGAGTAGTACCAGGTTGGGTGACCTCTTGGAAAATCTGATTTAGAGAGCCAAAAGTGGACAATATTGTGTCATTGGGGGTGGGGCATTACAACTTGTATGTGCATAACGCTGAGAAATAGTGTCAACTATTTATTTACATATTCTAGTATACCTGATTTCCCCAAAGGTTTGGAAAACTTTTATATGAGAATATCTGAGTCACATGATATATATGTAATAGTGTGTACAATGTAGATTATTTGATTTATGAGCCAAATGCCATGGTTTAGCTTATCGGCTAAGAATTCTTTTATGCAAAATTATCAATCTACAAGTAGCCATTACTATACACATATGGTAGGATTGTAATGATTGGCTCATTGTGAAAACTAGTGTGTTTTATACTACTGAGTTAGTGAACTCATACTTTCACCTATACGAACATGGTTGCCACCACGATCGTGTAGATGTTGATGCTTTGGCTGCAGATACCGTAGACGTCAATGAGGGCCCTATGGCGTTGTACTTGGGATACTGATGTGTGTTTTAAAGAGTACTCACAAGCGCACGAATCGTTTGCAATATAGTGTGTGCAAGTGCGAGGTCGAATCCACAGGGAAATGGTCAAATATTGGTGTCTTGTTTAATCAACCTCATTTTAACCTAGTTCCAAAGGTTTGAGGATTGATTCAAGAACAAAAGACTAAATAAAAGAGATGGAGTGAAATATGCAAATTAAAAGGAACTAAGGCTAAGGAATCCACACAACCAAATCCAACAACTCACACTCTTGGTTTCCACTTGAACACCCAAAGAACATTAAGCTTAGGGTGTCATTCAAGTTTCTCAACCATAAACCCTAGAACCATTAAATGAATCCAACACAAAGACAAATCACAAAGAGTACCAATTTGAAATCAAATCATCCAATGTATCATTCAATCACAATGGATATCATCATTCAAACCGATAAAACAATGTATCCATCGGTTGAAACACATCAAATGTCCTATTTCCACCACTAACCACATTCATTGCAAAAGATAAAGCATTAAATGAATGGAACTTGAACAACAAATATAATATATCATTAAATATGCAAGTGGTACAGCAAGAGTGTGAGTGTCATCAGTGGAAAGGTTTCATCCTCAACCTTAGTTGAGGTTACTAGCCTTCCATGACTAAGAACACCACAAGAAAATGAAGAACAACCATGGAAATAAAAGAAAAGCTTTACAAAGAGGAAGTGTCTGCGAACAAAAGCTACTGAAATACACTACAAAATGCACAAAATTAAACCTATCTACTGTTCTCTGGCCTCTCTACAAGGAGACATGGCTATGGCTTTTATAGAAGACAACTAGGGCTAGAAACCCATGTAAGATGACTCTTCTACCCTCCTCTAGGGTTCCTATCTTGCTAGAGACAACCAAGAACACAAAACCAGCGTGTTCTGCTGCAAAAATCAGAGGGAGAGCTGCTTTTTGTCATGGAGGAGCTTCTGATTGGGTGTTCTGGCGCGCTCTGCAAAAGCAGGTTCTGGGAAATTTCGATCGATCGACTTCGGGCAAAGTTTCGATCGATCTACTTTTAAGTTCGATCGATCGACTTTTCAGGACCTCCGAATTTCCAGGCATTTCCTTATGAAATTTGCCATTCCTCTCTTATTGACCTATAGAAACAGAAAAACACAAAAACTAACCAAAACATCAGAAAATAACAAGGCTAAAGGTCTAACTAGTGCAAATCAAGGGGTCCAAATACACAATATTTGGCACTCATCAGATACTACGACTGGGGCTCTTCACATTCGGTCGTATGTGTGTCGGACTTGGATAGTCCGTATTTTTGTATAGACTTTTGTATATGGCTTATGTCGCATGTGACACTTTTTTTGTATAGCCATTCTTTGATATAAGTAATATTTGGATTATGCCTTAAACAGATAGAGAGATGTATGGCTCTGATGTTGTATTTACTTATCTTAGTTATAAAATTTAGTTTCCGCTACAATGTATTATGTTAATGTGTAATTGGCCTCATTCTGATTGGACAAAATCACTTGTATGTAAAGATGCTTTTCACAGGGATTCCACTATTCAAAAGTGTTCCAGAGATTATGTACTGTTTACAAGTCAGAGATTTCGGTTCCCTGCCAGCCGTCCGAACGACATGTCATCCCGTCCGGACGCTCATCTGTCCATAGCTCCAGCCGTCCAAACAAAGTGACATACCATCCGGACGCCCGACACACCAAAGCATCATTCGTCCGGACGACGTGGATTACCGTCCGGACCTTCCTCTGCATCGTGAAGCTTCTGTTCCAGCTTGCATCCGTTCGGACGTCTCAGTAGCCCGTCCGGACGACTCTCAGTGATCGAGCTTCAGATTTTCTTTCCAAGTTCAAATAAGGGAAGATTGCTGCAACTGTCCGGACGACATGGATTCCCATCCGGACGCGCTACTCCTGAAGGCAAGAATTGCAATTCAAACTCATTCGTCCGGACGCCAGTCTGTCATCGTCAGGACGCGCGCTCAACAGATATGGAAATTGGGTGTAGAAGATCAACCGTCCGGACGGCCATCCCCCATGGTCCGGACGTGCGAAGCCTTATATGGAAATTACTTGCAGCGGACGTGCGACCGTCTGGACGACAGTGCCTCACGGTCCGGATGCGGCTCTCAAACAGGAAAGATTTTCAGAGAAAATCTCAGAATTCTAGTGGCATAGTTTTCCGCCCGGACGGCCCATGTCCACTGTCCGGACGGCACCCGTACTTATCAAATTAGTCGCCCATTTGAACCCTCAGCCTATAAATAGAGGCCTTTGGGCATTGAGAACTGCAAGAATTCGGTATTGAATTCCACTAGAGCTTAGAGAGTTATTTTGTGAGGTTGTTGAGCTGATTTGTTCTCTCTAGAGCCATTATTGTGTGTGATGTTGCTGTGCTTAACTTGAAGTCTATCTTAGGGGTTAGCCCTAAGGTAAAGGATTCCATTGAAGACCCCTTCAGGTAGGAGACCTGGTTGGGAGGCGTTTGTGTTGGGTTACAAGTTAGAGAGCAAGGTATGACCACTGCATCAGGGGTATGTATCTTGTATCTAGTCTTGTCTTCTGAATAGTAGATATCTTAGGTTTGGCTGCCCCGGAAGTGTTTTTTCTCATCTTGAGTTTCCACTTTGTTAACGAAAATCCTTATGTTATTTATTTTCCGCATTGTTAATTTTTGTTAACACTTTGCCCACACACACACTTGTATTTATTTTAGAAGTCAATTTTCATTTTTCAATTGGTATCAGAGCTTGGTACACTCTGAGAAGATTAATTTCTTGAGTGTTATTTTTGACTTCTATCATGTCTAATTTGAGTATGGATAAAGTTGCTTCTATTTCGCATGATATGTCTGTTCATAGAACCATGTTCATTAAGCCTATCATGTCTCATAATCATACTCAATCTATTTGTGGGGGTAAAGGGGTAAATCAGTCTATACCTACATGTCACCACTGTGGTATTACTGGTCATATTCACCCAAATTGTTTCCAGATTAGGTCTCAAAAACCTTGGAACAAAACTCTTGTCCCTAGAAAAGATGAACTAGGCTTTGAAGAACAAGTTAAAATGTTAAGTGATCAAGTTAGGCTCATTAGTGAGAAGTTAGCATACCTCACCCCTAATGAGTAAAGATCTGTCTTGGTCAATAATCATAAGAAAGCTTCCAAACAAATCCGGGTTAAAAAGGAAGATAATCTGTGTTTAGTTTCTCATACTGCATTGAAATTATTGATATTTGTTTGTGGTATTTGGATAGTAGCTATTCTAAACACATGACAGGTGACAAGACTTTATTGAAAGAAGTTCAAATGGGCAAAGGTGGACGGATCACCTATGGAGATGGGAGCCAATCCAAAGTCATTGGAAAAGGAATCATTGACATTCCAGGTCTCGGAACATCTCAGGAAGCTTTATATGTAGAGGGGCTCAAGGCAAATCTCCTCAGCATCAGCCAATTCTGTGACAATGATTTGGTGGTGCAATTCTCCAAGAAGGAATGTAATATATTTGACAGCAATGGCAAATGGCTTATGGGGGGAGAAAGAACTGCTGAAAATTGCTATGGTCTTCCTGGTCTTACTACAGATCCTCAGATTTTCTGCAACAAGGTGACCATAGATGACAGTGAGCTGTGGCACCAAAGCTTAGGGCATCTAAATTTCTCTGATATGTTGAAAATTGCAGGCAAAGACATTGTTAAAGGTGTGCCCAAAATAGAGAAGACTGGAAAAGGAATCTGTGGTTCTTGCCAACTAGGGAAACAGACTCGAGCAGCCCATAAGAAGACCTTAGGTATTCAAACTTCCAGAAATTTAGAATTACTGCACATGGATCTCATGGGTTCCACTAGAACTGCTAGTCTAGGTGGGAAAAGGTATATTCTGGTAGTTGTGGATGATTTCTCTCGATATACATGGGCTATTCCTATTCGGGAAAAATCTAATGCTTTTGATGCAGCTCAGCATTTATTCAAGAAGATTCAGGTTGAGCAAAATTGCCAGATTATGAGAATCCGCAGTGATCATAGAAAGGAATTTGAAAATTCCAAGTTCGAAGAATTCTGTCTCTCATATGGAATCAAGCAGGAATTTTCTTCTCCTATCACTCCTCAGCAGAATGGAGTTGTTGAAAGAAGGAACAGGGTAATTCAGGAGATGGCTCGTGTGATGATGCACTCAAAGAATCTTGCTCAACACTTCTGGGGAGAATCAGTGAACACTGCGTGTCATATTATCAACAGGGTCTATCTGAGGCCTGAAACAAGCAAGACTCCCTATGAAATTTGGCGAGGTAAAAAGCCCATGGTAAAGTATTTCAAAACTTTTGGAAGTAAATGTTATATCCTTCGTGACAGGGAGAATCTTGGGAAATTTGATCCGAAGAGCGATGAAGGCATATTTTTGGGATATTCCTCAACCAGTCGTGCTTACAGAGTTTTCAATAAAAGAACAGAGACTGTGATGGAATCCATAAATGTTGTCTTTGATGATGAAGAGGTTGAAAGACCAAGTAGCGAGGAAGAAAATCAGCTTGTTTCAGTTGAAGTTACAGATGGAACAACTGATAATGTCAAGGCGTCTCCAAGTATGTCTCCGAATGAGCCTCCTTCCCCTCCCACGGCTTCAGATACAACTTCCAGTACTTTTGAAGATGAAGATACTCCTGCAGATCCTCCCAAGCGGTCATGGGTGAAGCACAATCATCCTCCTCAGCAGCTTCTTGGGACCATAGATGAAGGGCGTAGGCTAAGAAGCAGAGTCATTCAGCCTAACAGTGAAGTAGCTAATCAAGTCTCCTACAACTGCTACCTTGCTCAGACAGAACCCAAGAAAGTTGATGAAGCCCTACAGGATGAAGGCTGGGTGTCTACCATGCATGATGAGCTCCATCAATTCACTAGAAATGATGTTTGGACCTTGGTTCCCCGTCCTGCAGAACAAAATATCATTGGTACTAAATAGATTTTCAAGAATAAAACAGATGAGCATGGCACTGTGGTTTGGAATAAAACTCGTCTTGTTGCCCAGGGATACATTTAGATAGAGGGAGTAGACTTTGATGAAACTTTTGCTCCAGTTGTTGGTTAGAATCCATCAGAATTCTTCTCTCCATTGCTTGTCATCTTGGGTTCAAGCTGTATTAGATGGATGTAAAGAGTGCCTTTCTGAACGGTGTTCTTCAAGAAGAAGTATATGTAGAACAGCCGAAGGGATTTCAAGATCCTCATCATCCCCATCATGTGTACAAGCTGAAGAAGTCTTTATATGGGCTTAAGCAGGATCCTCGGGCATGGTATGAGCGTCTCACCACTTATCTCCTGGCTAAGGGATTTACAAGGGGACAAGCTGATCGAACCTTGTTCATCAGAAATCAAGGTACTCATAAACTCATTACTCAGATCTATGTTGATGACATCATTTTTGGAGCTACCTTAGACTCTCTTGCCCATGAGTTTTCTGAAGAAATGAAGCAGGAATTTGAGATGAGCATGATTGGTGAGCTGAACTATTTTCTTGGCCTACAAGTCAAGCAAACTGCTGAAGGCATCTTCATCTCTCAGTCCAAGTATGCTAAGGATATGGTTAAACGGTTTGGTTTTGATGGAAAGAGTCACGCCCGAACTCCCATGAGCACCAGTGTTAAGATTAGTAGTGATCTTGCAGGAAAATCCGTTGATCCATCCCTTTACAGAAGTATGATAGGGAGTCTCCTGTATCTTAGAGCCGGCCGACCAGACATTGCCTTCAGTGTGGGAGTTTGTGCTCGCTTTCAGGAAAATCCTAAGGAATCTCATCTCACTGTGGTCAAGCGTATCATCAGGTATGTAAATGATACCATTCTTTATGGCATTTGGTATTCTAGAGAAACAAATCTTGTTGTTGCAGGATACTCTGATGCAGATTGGGCTAGTAATGCTGATGATAGAAAAAGCACCTCAGGAGGATGTTTCTATGTGGGGAACAATCTTGTAGCCTGGATGAGCAAGAAACAAGCCTCTATATCTCTCTCCACTGGTGAGGCTGAATATATTGCTGCGGGTAGCTATTGCACGCAATTATTATGGATGAAGACACTACTAGGTGACTACAGATTCTCTCAAGATACTATGATTATCAACTGTGATAATACTAGTCCTATCAACATCTCCAAGAATCCAGTTCAGCACTCTCGGACCAAGCATATCGATATCAGACATCACTTTTTCCGTGATCTTGTGGAATCCGAGGTAGTATCTCTCTCTTTCATCGCTACTGAAAACCAATTGGCTGAAATTCTTACCAAACCTCTAGATGGTAGCAGGTTTGAGTCCCTCCAGAAAGCCATTGGTGTTTGTGCCATGTCCTAGACATGTGTTTCCATGCTAGGATGAGCTTTTTGTCCTTTGATAGCATGATGTTGTAATAATAATAAAAAAATAAAAAAAATAAAAAAAAATTGGGAGTTTTGTAGCAGGGTAGTTATTCGCAAGGTATGTCAGCTATCTCATGTATCTTTTCTAGTTTACTAGTTCATTGAGCTTTGATGTATTATGCTTACATGTGACTGAGAACATAAGTCTGACATATGCAAAAATTTTCCTGCTCATTGTTTTGTTTGATAGTTGCTTGTCTCATGTGATGACTTCGTACACTATCCTAGGCTCCCAAAGGTGCATATTTTTTTCCTTCTCTGACTTTTTGCTCCTAGAAATTCTAGATAAGAGAAGAGGTTTTTGATAAGATGGTCAAATTGACCATATGCTAGTTGAACCTAGAACCTAAAAACTCTGGCATCCCCTCTAGATTGCAGCACCATAAGAATCAAGCAATAAAACATATAAATTCTGCGCTTTAAATTGTATAATCACTGCTTATGTGCTGATTTTGCAATATGCCTTGCCCTTTACGTGCAAGTAAAATATACCTTGTCCTTCATAGTACAAGTAAAACAATTAGGTGCTGCATCTCAGGGGGAATGTATCAGATGAGGGTGGCTAGGCCCTAGTAAGTTATAAGGTTTGACTTTTGACTAATCTTGCATTGATTTTCTCTCTTGTCTAGAAAATCTGGTTGCTTCTTGTCATATTTCTAAAAATCAAACCTTGTGGGAAAAGAGTCTTCACACACACACGCATTGCATGAGTTGAGCAAGCTATTTTCATTATTATGTTTGCAGGGTAATCTTTGTATATGTTATACTTGTCTATCAACTCCATGTTTGCATAATTCTGACTTGCTCCTTGACTGATTTTTCAGATGGATATACATGCGTGAGCTACTATACTTGTGAAGAACCTTACCTTGTTACTTTTCTCTTTTTAGCAACTTTTTCAGTCCATGTTGGTTTAATTTTTTAGACTCTATTACTCTGTTTACCCTGGTCCTTCTGAGACCGTTAGGGGGAGTAATTTTTGGTGTGTTTGTTTTTCATTACTCTTTTTTACCCTTTGTCCCTTTGTGACAAAAAGGGGGAGTAATTTTTATTTGAACCGGGAATGTATTTCCAAACCAGTCAAGTGATTTTTGTCCCAGAATGGCCAAAGGGGGAGTTTGTTAGTGTGTAATTGGCCTCATTCTGATTGGACAAAATCACTTGTATGTAAAGATGTTTTTCACAGGAATTCCACTATTCAGAAGTGATCCAGAGATTCTGCACTGTTTACAAGTCAGAGAATTCGATTCCCTGCCAGCCGTCCAAACAACGTGTCATCCCGTCCGGACACTCATCTATCCATAGTTCCAACCGTCCGAACGACGTGCCATATCGTCCGAACGCCCGACACACCAAAGCATCATCCGTCCGGACGACGTGGATTACCGTCCGGATCTTCCTCTGCATCGTGAAGCTTCTGTTCCAGCTTGCATCCGTTTGGACGTCTCAGCAGCCCGTCCGGACGACTCTCAATGATCGAGCTTCAGATTTTCTTTCCAAGTTCAAATAAGGGAAGATTGTTGCAACCGTCCGGACGACATGGATTCCCGTCCGGAGGTGCTACTCCTTAAGGCAAGAATTGCAATTCAAACTCAACCGTCCGGACGCCAGTCTGCCATCGTCCGGACGCGTGCTCAACAGATATGGAAATTGCGTGTAGAAGATCAACTGTCCGGACGGCCATCCCCCATGGTCCAGACCCGCGAAGCCTTATATGGAAATTACTTGCAGCGGACGTGCGACTGTCCGGACGCCAGTGCCTCACTGTCTAGACGCGGCTCTCAAACAGGAAAGATTTTCAGCAAAAATCTCGGAATTCTGGTCGCACAGTTGTCCGTCCAGACGACCCATGTCCACCGTCCAGACGGCACCCGTATTTATCAAAGCAGTCGCCCATTTGAACTCTCAGCCTATAAATAGAGGCCTCTGGGCATTGAGAACTGCAAGAATTCGGTATTGAATTCCACTAGAGCTTAGAGAGTTATTTTGTGAGGTTGTTGAGCTGATTTGTTCTCTCTAGAGCCATTATTGTGTGTCATGTTGTTGCGCTTAACTTGAAGTCTATCTTAGGGGTTGGCCATAAGGTAAATGATTCCATTGAAGACCCATTCAGGTAGGAGACCTGGTTGAGAGGCGTTCGTGTTGGGTTACACGTTAGAGAGCAAGGTACGACCACTGCATCAGGGGTATGTGAGTGTTACTATCTTATATCTAGTCTTGTCTTCTGAATAGTGGATATCTTGGGTTTGGCTGCCCCGGAGTGGTTTTTTCTCATCTTGAATTTCCACTTCGTTAACAAAAATCCTTATGTTATTTATTTTCCGCATTGTTAATTTTTGTTAACACTTTTTGCACACACACACACACTTGTATTTATTTTAGAAGTCAATTTTCATTTTTCATGTTATCTCTAATATATGATGCATGTGTTATGAGATGCATTATGTTGATGTTGGCTTAGTGACTAAACATCATGCCATTGTGGTGATTCTATTTTGTATAAAAACCAAAAAAAAAAAAAAATGAGGTCCTCACAACCTTAATCCCTCTTTCAACAGTTTTATCCTATCCTTTTTCTCTTATGACTCGAGAGAAACAAGTTTGCTTTGAAGATTTTTAAGACAAACTCTTGAACCATGAGACATTGTGCAATCAACAACAGGCTGCAGCTGTAGACACAACTACCTTTGCTCTATTCAATCTTCAAGGTGGTCGTAACTTCCCTCCCAAGCACAGAAGCCTACTATCTCCAAAGTTCTCTCCCAAAAACTTTCCATCCAGACCTGTTGTTGTAGCCAATGCTCCTACCCCTCAGTATCATGCTCCTACCCCTCTTATGTGTTGTGTTATCAATCCCTAAGTCTTTAGGAAAAAATATATATTCCGTTGCAAGAGTTCATCTCTAATGCAGTAATGTCACGTGGGAATTGAAGGTTTCTGCTCACAAATTTGCTGGCTCAAATTTGGGGCGTTATACTCAGACATCTCGAACTCCCGCTACTACAAAACATACCATAACATTAACATAATACAACGAGAGTCCTAACCCATGCACGTCAAAAACCTAAATACAACCTTAGCACCCTAATTAACTATTTCTTGCCATTGTCGAACGTACGATATCGAGGTCGAGCGTTTAATTGGCAAGGATCAAATGTTTGGTCAAATACAACGAACGTTTGAGGGGTACCAGAATGCATAAAAAAAACTCAAAACCCAATCCCAGACCATTTTCCATTCTAACAAAGGCTCATAATAGCTTAATAACAACATGTTAAATCATACCAACGTGAGAGTTCATGAAAAATGAGGGTAAGCTCCTAATTTTTAGAAATTCAACACATGATCAGAACATATCATGGTTCAAGGTTTAAGGTTCAACACATGATCAAAACACATGAAAAGGGAGTTGAAGGTTCAAGGTTTACCTCAATAAAGGTTGGACAACTCCAAGATCACTTCTTTCTCTCTCTAGGATCTCTCTCTCGCTCAAGAAATGGGGTGGCTAGGATGCATGGAGAGTAGGGAAACCTGAAGAGCGTAGGGGTGACATAAATAGGCATGGGTTGAGGTGGATAAGGCTGAATGATGCGAATAGTGTTGGGATTGGTGTCCAAAACTCCAATGGCATTAATGTTGTTTTTCTATAAATTGTATAATATTGAACATTGGATATATATTTATATATATATATATATATATATATATATATATATATATATATTGATGAGAATGCAAAATGTCATATTTTTCTCCTTTAATGTTTAGTCTTTTATCCTTGTTTGGTTCCTAAATGTACTCATTATTCTTTTATTTTGATTTAGGATGTAATAGAGGCGTTAAATGCAAAACAAAAATAATTGGGCGATTTTGGACAGTTTCGACATTACTTCGTAATCTAGGCATAACTCTCTCATCCAAGCTCCGATTGAGATGATTCAAGATGCTATGGAATACCAAGAAAAATATCTACAACTTTTATGTTTTGTGTTTTGAGAGATACTGATTGAATCAAGGTCGAAATTGGGCTTGAAGTTGACGTTCTAATACGCAGTCTATGTGCGGAAGTTTTCAGATCTTGGTCACGAAAGTCTAGCTGAAAATACCACCTTCCTAATTATATTTTATTTTATTTTTAATATTTTCCTTAATTAATTAGATTTGGATATTTTTATTTTAGGATAAGCTTTAGAATATCGTTAGAAGATAAGAGATAAGCTTTATAATATCTTTAAAAGATAAGGGTACGCTTTAGCATATTTTTAGGAGATTTTGTAGGCTTCTAATATGGGGGATGAATGTGTATAAAGTGGGAGAATCATCATTCTCTTCCCTCTTCTCTAACTTCTCCTTTTAGTTTTAATTATGACCCTGCAAGCTAAACTTTCATAATTGGTCGAAGGAAACAGAGGCCTCGGAATAAATAAAACTGTGAGATCTAATTTATTTTTATTATTTAATTTATGCTTTGAGTATCGGATATTCTTCTGTGTCTATTTTCATGATTGTCTCGTTTAATTACTAGGAGGCCTACTAGTTTATTATTCGTTGCAATTTACTGCTGGGTTAGATATCAAAAAAACTAAGCCCGTTACATACTATTTAAATAGAAAAATATAGACCCAAGGTGGACAGTTGATGTTAGCTGGAAAAATTTACGTCCCTCTAGTATAAATAATACCAATAACAATAAGTTATATGTTAAATAAGGTTTTATAATTTACAATTAACATACGCATACCACGAGCAAGCAAGTATAAGATATATGAAAAACCAATAAATCTAAACATAAGATAAGGATAACTTAAATTTATCTTACATATATACTTAATTCATTGTACTATATATGAAGCTCCACCACATGCTGAAACAAGTTTGGAGTTGGATAGATAACTTTAAACCGAATCCAAATAAATAAATTCATTACGTCATCGTTAATAAATAAACCCAAAAAAAAAAATGTATTGATATATGTGAACTTAAATAGTAAAATTTTATGGAGAAATTAAATATTGTTATGAAAATGGTTAATTATGATTACATCACGATGCCTCCAAGGGGGTGCATGTGACATGTGAGGGACTACTTTTGGCAGATTGATTGGCTACGCTTCCCAAGCAAAGTGGATAACGGAAACCAACCACAACCAGGCAACCACGTTCCGTTTCATTTTGTAAAAGACCGTTAAAGCATCTCTTTTACCATAAAATGCATTCATTATTGTGTTGGGAGATACACACACATTTTATGCCTCTCGGAACACTCGCTACTGCTTTGCTTTCCTTTAAAATTGAGAAATGTAGCGTATTCATTCATTTTAGGATACCCCCGAGTATTAATTGTATTCTATTAGTGACTTTTATAACTTAATCTCTATCTTATTTAGAATAATAATTTAAAAAAAAAAAAACAATATCATGCCTCATTTATTTCACTTGGATTTAAATTAAGAAAGAATATTATCTTCATCATCCAATAACAAAGGATGAAAATAATAGAGTAATGTGAAAAATTACAATTTTTTTCCCGCTTATCATTGGATTAACCTTATATATATATATATATAGGAAAGATTGGCATTGCACATCAGCATAATGAAATATTAATGTGAAAATAATTTACCATAGGCTTGTATATGAAACTCAAACATAACTTTTTATGCATTAATAATTTTTTATTTTTTTATTTAAAATATATTTGTAGTTTTCAAGTAATTATGCTATAACACATACAATTGATCCATAATGTATCAAATGAGAGCGACGTCACATTATTAAATGGGTATGACGTGGTATGTCAAAAATTAATTGCATGGTAGGTTAACAAAGTGACCTATTTGAAATCATAAGAAAACTTAAGGATTTAATTATCAAAATAAATAAATTCAAATATTAAATTGAAATAGCATGAAAATTTGGAGGCTAAATTTTATTTTTTCTCTCAATATGATTGTTGATGTTTAATTTAAATAGTAATGAAGGATTAGAAGAGATAAGGGGCAAGATCTAGCACAAAAACATGCTTGTGTAAGAGAGGTGTCATTATCATGTGCAAGGTCTCATCCCCTCTTTTCTTCCTTTTTTTTTTTGTCTTTTTTATTTTCGAATGGATAAATGTCATGTGCAATTGTGCATGCATGTTGCATGCATGTTGAATATTGTGAAATTCTGACATAGTTGCAGAGTGATAATAGAATCCAGGGTATATGAGGGGATGTAGGATTAATTAGCCTTCCCAACAACATGACAAAGATGCCAACTAATCAATCACATACAGATTTTCAGATGTAGTTTTCTCAATATTTGAAAGAAAAATTATTGTTATAACTTTGCATTTGGTACGTACCCAATATAATTGTTTTCTTTTTCTTTTTATTTCAATTTCATCAATTTTGACATAATTGCATAAATTACTTCTCTAGCTTAACGAATAGAGTAATGATAGGTACATCCTTTTATTTTCTTAAAATTGATGTGCCTTTTAAAATTACTATTAAATTTAAAATAAATTACAATTAAATTTTATTCTAATAATAATTTTAAAAACGACATCATGTATGATAAGATAATAAGAATGATTGCTAAAACATTAGTCGAACCAAATATCAATTGTAAGCACGGCCACTAAAGATAGGTTTCCAAATCCAAAGACACATGGAAAGAACATCTAATATTTTCATAATGTGAATTTATAAATCTCTCATCTCAATGGGAGGGAGATAATTCGCTGTAAAGTAAAATTGACTTCAAAATAAACTTTGTTTACAAGAATTGAAGCAGACGCGGCTCAGAGCAATATATATATATATATGCCCAACTCTCCCTTTCATTTGCTGCTTTATATATATATATAAAAAGCAGCAAATGAATTAGAGGGAGAGTTGGGCATTTATATAAATATTAGGGAGATGTTCATGTGAGTAAAGGGATAGATAGATAGGACTTATCAGTGTTAAAAGTGGTCCAACTGCATGCCAAAACCCAGAGACTGAGAGGAATCGGAATCCCATCTCCTTCATGATTAATTCCGCATTCCCAAATCCCATTTGGCCCAATCACCTACTTTATACATGATTATATATATATATATATATATATATATGCCAATGCTTCTTCTTGTACGAGCGAGAGCATATGGGGGGGCAATTTTAAAGTATAGAGGCACGTTTCCCTTGACAAGTTTGAATATTCATTTGAGTTTAGTGGTTTAGGCTGTATCAGGTTTTCTTTTTATTCCTCAATTTAAGCATTTAGTTTTAAATGATATTCATTTATTTATTATATATAATTGTACTCACAGAGGGAGGATTGAGGAAGGGAAGGGAGCTCGAGTCTCCAGTAGAGATACAAAATTAAATAAAGGTGTGGTATTAGCATTACAATGACCCATGCATGATGCATATACAACAAATCAATAATATATATAATTGAATTGGTTCCTATTTGGACGCCCTCCAATATTTAGTAAAACCCTCATAAACAAGAATCATGTACATATATAGGATTAGGATTAAGGATTAGCCTATAATAATTCCATAGGACATTAGGACCAAGGAATAATTCCTAAAATTCCATAGCTAGGACCAAGGAATAATACTCTATATAGCCCATGCTCTCTAGCTTGCAAGGCTGCCCAAATTACTGGTCCACGCATTCCGGATTAATTAGGAGAAGAAGAACTGAAGAAGGGATCGAAGAGGGTCGGTGAGAGAGAACATGGGAGTTTCAGTTTTGGAAACTGTGCTTTCCCACCACATTCATTCATGATTCATGTAACCAGGACATGGGAACTTGAGGACGGCCGGGCCCCACTAATTGCAAGTTACTAAAAAAATATAAAAAAAGTCCTTAATTTTCAAAAGATGAGCGGGTGAGATCGAAGTGGGGCTTTGCAGATCTGAAATGCTTGTGGGTTAAAACAATGAAAAGAGAGATACTGATAAGTAAAAAGGGTTGTGCATGCTTTGTTATCTAATAATTATTTAGGCCAAAGACAAGACAAAATGAAAGAGATGTTGGGGTGTTTCTAAGATATAAATTAAAATAGGGTCTTGGTCTTGGTCTGACGAGAGAGAGAGAGAGGGTTGTAGGCTCACATGGAGCAACCAGAAAAGCTCAAAGCTGATTTGTCCAAAAGACAAACCACATGGGGGCACCAGCCTGATCCCATTATTTGGCGATTGGAACCGCAGAGCTATCTATTATAAGCTAGCTAGCTTCACTCATATATATATATATGGTGTGACTCTGGTTTATAATGAAACTTGTAAACTCATCTCGCTCACAACTATGTATATATGTGTATAGAAGAAGCAAAGGAAGACTTATTAACCTATAAATTTCCAGTAATTATTATTTTGAAGAGGAAGCGTACAACTTATAAACAAACACACCTATAGTCTATATATATGTTTCGTTAAATTTTTGTTGTCTTTTGTTTTATGTTCTCCCAACAATCCAAAACATACATAAACAATTTTTATTTTATTTTATTTTTTTACATCAAAATATTTTTTTCAAATAAAAAACACCTATCTAACCACATTTATAAATAGAACATGATCAAGAAACACATATCAGTTTAAGTTTAACATATTGGATCAAAGATTTTGTGTAATGTAGAACAGAAAGCACTTGAGCAACAATCATCCATGTATAATATCTTCCTACTCCTATACTAATATATACCAAAGGTTGTAAAGAAAACCCTAAATTAAACATTCTTACGTGCATTTTTTAAAATGCTTATTAAAATTACTTGTGTTTTGAATACGTGTCATTTTAATAGACTAAATTGAAAGAACTTTGGTATGATTATTATTATTTGGTATTGACTCGTGTTAGAGTTCAATAGGGGGAGTTATATCTTCCAGTTTAAGATTGAGTCAAATTTTTAATAGAGTCCTAGTCTAGAATTAATAGAGTCCATCTTAATCTTAGTGGGTCAGTAAGATAGTTTAAGAGTCAGATTTTGATTAATAGTTATCTTTGTAACCGACAAGTATTGCTCATCTATTTAAAGGGGATTATTAATGAATAATAAGGAAGTTGATTATTGTTATGTGAAATTCAGTTTACTGTATTTTTTGGGAGATCGGGCTTTCTCGAATTAGCCATTGGAGGTTACGGTTCCCTCGAACGAGCCAATCTATCATTTTTCTGTGTTTTGTATTAATTGGTTCGCATCAATTGGTATCAGAGCCAGGTTGATTGCTTTCTACAACAATCTTCAATCCACAACATCACCATGTTTTTCCAATTCTTTTTAAGTGTAGAGCAACAAGCTAAGATAGAAAATACGTGGTTAGAATTTCTCGTATGGAAGGAAAAATCCAACAAAAAGATGGAGGAGCATATAAGGAAAATTGAAAGTTTTTCTCCACCATGTCCCTTTCCAGCAAGCCAATCATTGCTCATAACGCTTATTCCATTGGCTGCCACAATTACAAAAAAGAGGAAGAAAAGAGCTGTTGAAGCAATAAAGATCCATCCAAGTTGACGTTCAACCAAACCACTGTCGACTAGCCATAAATCCTCCCACCCCAGTTGCAGATCCAGACGTCACCGGAGCCAGCAACGCAGGCAACACTGCAAGGGTCCGCATTGCAACAATCTCCTCAGCCCGCGCTGACAACAGATCAAAAAGCAACGCCATAAGCTAATGTTGCCATCTCTTCAGCCCGCACTATCAATGAATAAAACAAAAGCATCACCTTCAAACAAAAATTTGAACCGTTCAATCCATGGGTTTATTCTTTACTATGGTGCAACTGAGTTAAAGCAACGACGAGCTTTTGTGTGGCTTAGAAAAAGGAAAAAAGAAATATAGACACAGTTTTATTGTTTTTTCCTTGAGGACAAGGGAAAGGTTAGTGAGAGGGAATGATGTAATCATAATCTGTAAGGATTACGTCTTTATCTAAATAGCTATCTAGTCTAAATAGAAGTAGTAGTTTGAAAAAGAGTTTAATCTCTTCTAGTAAGAGAAGATGAGTAGTAGTAGTTTTCATTTAAAGTTCTCTTTGAATAGCAGTAGGATTATCTAGCTAAAGGAATGTGATAGAAGTAGTGAAACTCTATTTCTTACATGAGTTTGTTAGCCTAATTGTATATTTAACGAAACAAACTATGAAATAATATTAAGTTGATTATTGTTATGTGAAATACAGTTTACTGTGTTTTGGGGAGATCAGACTTTCTCGAATTAGCCATTGGAAGTTACGGTTACCTTGAACGAGCGAATCCTATTCTTTTGTATTAATTGGTTCGCATCAAACTTTTTCCAATTCAATTCAAAAGAAAATTTTGTCTTTGACCATTTATACTGTGTTATCTGCATGTTTGTATATCTTGACACAATCGTTGAAACCAAAAGTAAAGAAGTTTGGAGAATTATTCATTCAATACAATCTTTACTTAGACGAGTGTTGGGGATAAAATTAACCCCGAGGACACGTGGATCCTAATCTTGAATCATCTCGGTGTTACATCTCGGACATTTGTTACGACCCAGCAGAGGAAGATCGTCTAGGTATAATGACATCTCGGTCTTATCAAACCCGGTAACGGTATGAAATATCCCGAGATCTCCTAGTCTGATCGGAGCGAACATATCTCGAATATTTATGCCTTGGAGATTTGATAGAAGCTACGAGACCATTCGGGAAGTTGAATCACAACCCGGTATACAAAGATTGCCTCGGTATGATAACACCTCGGATAAGATGGTCTCGGTATGATAACACATTAGATCTTCCACAACCCTGTTACGGTGCAGCAATATTCGGAGATCTCCTAATCCTTTCGGTGCGAACATGTCGTCGAAGTGTGTTATAATTGTCTTAGAGTGAGATAAGACCAGTATCCCGAAAGATCAGGGATAAGCCAAGATCAGGGATAAGCCTTTACCCCATTATAAAATGGGATAAGATGGCTAGTAACGTGGAAATTAAGATTAAAGAGGTACGAATGCAATTCAATTTAGACTCTGTAGCCTTATTCAAATTCCCTGAAGATAAGGTTAAGGTTCAACCAGACTAGGACTCAAACTCCTAGTTCAACTGGGCTTTAAGAATTCCAGTAGGACTGCAACTACCAGCCTATAAATAAGACCATCACACCAGGTACTATATAGATTCTCTCTGAGCTTTTGAGATTACAGATACTTCACAGGAAATTGATTTGCACTGACTTAGGCATCGGAGTGGGCGTAGTCGGCACCCCCAACTAGTTGTTTGTTGTTTTACATCAAGGTTATGCGTTTGCGGGAAGCAGCGAATCAATTGGCAACACGTCATCATACTGAAAACTGTACCAATAGCAAGTAAGATTATCGGGAGAATAAATGCTGATTGAAAAAAAAAAAAAAAAAAAAAAAAAGAAGGTGAAAAAAAGAGAGGCGAATTTGAAGAAATTCGTACCAGATTTGATATGGGAAAGCAGGGCCCCTATAATGAAAGGCATTGATACCAAGGCTTTCTTGTTGCCTAATATGCAAGCTGATGATTGAAGCTCCCTAAATCACTAAATTGAGTATTGATTTGATGAGAATATGTGTATTTTTCCTTACAAAATACATAAAAAGCTATTTCAAATATTTTCAAAAAAGAAAAAACATTATAATTCAAATAAGCTTATAGAATTATATTATTAATGTATCTTTAGCAAAAAGTTATTAAATATGTCAAATAGCTTTTCGAATCAGAAAATCAACTTAATACTTTTATTAAATAATTACTAGTTTAAGGTATCACAGCTAGTAATTTTAAAAGTTATTTTTTTGTTACTTTTGTGTCCCTCTAAGAATGATGTAGCTTTTAAAATTATTAATTGATTAAAATTCAATACTGATCAATTACAAATTCAATAGTGATCATTTTAAAAATTATATTACTTTTAGAAGAACACAAAAATAATAAAAAGAATGACTTTTAGTATTACTTAATTGTATCACTGCATGGGTGAGCAAGCAAAAATATTCTGCTAGTGCAAGTGCTCTAAGAAGCTTGCACCAACAAAAACAACCACGCTGAAGACGTAATGGATCTGTAAACGTGTACTGCAGATTATTCCACAATTGAAATGGAGTTTTGGTACATTCTGCTGTTTTGTCTTTGTAACCAAGAATGTTAGACAACTATCCACCTACAGAAGCGGTTAGCCATGTCCTTACCTTGTGCAAAGCCTCATCAGTCATCCTTACTGCATACGTCCCACCTCTTGTATTATATGGCCTTGTTTGAAAACATCAGGACGGAGCAGAGTATTGTTTTTTACTGTTTATAATTTTTTAATTTTTTTTTTACATTTTTCAATAACAATCAACATCAAAATGTTCTCATTTTTTTCACTTTTTATATCACATCAATAATTTTTATTACTATTCAAATAAAAAAATTCACTACAATACAAATTTTTTTCACTTTTCTATTCAAATTTTTTTTACTTTATATCACATCATCACTTTTTACTAATTTCAAAATTAACTACCCACTACTCTGTTCTGTACATGTCTTTGCCAAACAAGCCATATATCTTTTCACCGGCCCTTTTTTTTATTCCCCATGAACTGTTTATATATATATATATAAATTAGTGTGTGTTCCCTCTTTTACTTCATGTCCCCGCCACGTGGCTCCTAACTGTCGAAATGGGTCACCCCTATCATTCTCCCATGTTTCTCGTCACGTAGCTGAAGCGGTGACTGTTGGAGTACTAAGAAATTGGGAGTCTTTTGGACGCATTGCCCCCGTTTTGGCCAGCCGGTGCTGCCTGCCTGCCTGCTTCAGTATGTGCTTCTTGCCCGCCTGCGTTCTTTTGTCATCAGATTGGAAAACGATAATCTTTTTCTTTTTCAAACGGTTCATTTTCTGTAATTTGGTTTAAAATTGCACTTTCTCTCTACGAAATCATAATAGGGTGCGTTTGAAATTGCGATTTCGTAAACAATAAGTGAGATTTTAAACCAAATCCCAGAACATAAATTATTTGGGAATTGCGTTTTTAAAAATTATGGTTTGAAAACGCAGAAAATCTGTTTTTTCAAATCGTAGATAAGATGGTATTTTTTTGAAAACACAGAATTTTAAAGGCAAATTTGCGATTTTAAATGCTAAACTGCGATTTTGCCAAACGCTTAACTGCGTTTTTAAAAATCATTTTTTTTCAAATCACACATTTTAAAATCGTGATTTTAAATCGTACTTTTTAAAATCGCAAACCTAAACGGACCCTTAATCGGATGGAGGACTCTAGTATAGGAATCCGGCTTCCATGCGGTAGTTTAAAACTACCGCATGAGTGCTGTACGTTTCCCACTTAAAAAAAATTTGCAATTTTTTTAATAAATTTAAAAATTATAAAAATAATAATAATTAAAAATTAAAAATTAAAAAACCTGAAAAAACTAAAGGGGTGGCCGGCGTTGCCCAAGGGGGTGGCCGGCCACCCCATTATTGACCATGGGGGTGGCTCCCTTGGCCGATCTGGGGTGGACGAACCACCACAGTCGGCTTTGGGGGTGGTCCGGCCACCCCCAAAAGGCCAAAAAACAAAACAAAAAAAAAAGTTAAGGGTTTGGGGGGTAGCCGGACCACCCCATACGGCCGATCTGGTGGTGGCTCGGCCACCCCCAAGGCCTTTGGGGGTGATCTGGCCACCGACCACCCCCAAAATCCAAACTTTTTTTTTTTTTTTTTTGGTTTCTAGGCCTTTTAGGGGTGGCCGGACCTCCCCCAAGGGCCTGGGGGTGGTTTCGACCACCCCATACGGCCGATCTGGGGGTGGCCAAGGCCTTTGGGGGTGATCCGGTCACCGGCCACCCCCAAAACCCAAACTTCTTTTTTTTTTTTTTTTTTTTGGTTTCTAGGCCTTTTAGTTTTGGGGGTGGTCCGGCCACCCCCAAACCCCTAACCTTTTTTTCGTTTTTTTTTTTGGTTTTTTGGCTTTTTGGGGGTGGCCGGACCACCCCCAAAGCCGACTAGGGTGGCCGGCCACCCCCTTGGGCAACGCTGGCCATCCATTTAGTTTTTTATAATTTTTATTTTTAATTATTATTATTTTTATAATTTTTAAATTTATTAAAAATTTTATAAATTTTTTTTTAATGTGCTATAGTGAAAAATGGTACCCTTGCGGTAGTTTTAATCTACCGCATGGAAGCCGGATCCCTAGTATAGATGGTGCATAATTAGGGAAAAAGAAATTCCGAAATTCATTCCATAAAAGGAGAGGAAGAACATAACGAAACTGGCTAGGAGAAATGGAGTATATTAGGAAGGCTAGACTGAAATTACTGAATATGTAGACTAGAGTCCATATGATTTTTTCGGCCCTATAAATCTAATAATAATTTTTTGTAAAAAAGAAAGAAAGATAGAAAAAGAGGATGTATAAACCAAATGAAAGAACAAGTTACTCAGGTGGGCCTGCAGGCCGCTTCAAGTGCAGCCACCCTGATGGGTCTTTACAATTAACGGCTGACGTCTTCCAGTCAATACTAGAGGGGTAGTATAGGAAATGGCGGGGTCAATCAGGGTCTTCGTTCAAACGTACACCAGACCCTAGGAAGTGGGTGGGCTGACACGTTTGCAAGCATTACCCACGGAGGCTCTCCTGCAGAGTCTCAGACGCATCTCTGCAGCAAAGTCCTCACAAATTTGGGAATCCCAATTTCAAGCGGACCCAATTGCCAATTCCCCAAACTGTCCCCGATCCCTTTGTCATTTTTTCAAAAAGAAAACGGCAAAATACTTTCCCAATAATTTTCACTTTAAAAGACCAGAAAAGCGGGAGTCTCGGTTAAAGCCATTGAGAGCGAGAGGGAATGTAGGAGGGGAGGCTTAGGAGTTAGACCTTTTTAGAGAGTGTTTGGAGAGAGAGTGAAAATAGAAAGGGAAAGTAAGATATTTCCGGGAAAATGACGACGGGGATAGTGCAAGACCAGAATCTGGAGAAGCAAATGGGTTGCATGGCTGGGTTCCTTCAGATCTTCGACCGCCACCAGATTCTCGCAGGGAAACGCTTCTACTCCACCAAACGCCTCCCTCCATCTTTGGTAAGTCTCTCGTTTTGGCTCTTTTAAAACATTTTCTGTCCTCTGTTTGGTTGCCGATAAAATAAAATAAAAAAATAAAATGAAGGAAATTGACTTATGCAAAATTTTCAGGCGGTGGATTCGACGCCGGAATCAGAGAAGAGCATGGATTCTCCGGAGGTATCGGGAGAATTGGAGAAACAACAACAAACGAGATCGGCACCATCGCCGGAGAGACTGAAGCAGTCTCAGCTACCGGAGGTCCGAGCTCCGGCGCCGGAGACTGCTACTCCGGTGGAAACTCCGACCAAGTCACCGCTTCCCTTCCCTATTTTTGAACTGAAAGAAGCCACTAGGACATCATGGAAGTTCTGCAAAGATGCTCCCAGACTTTCTTTGGACAGCCGAGCCGTGGTTGATGCTAAGGGAAGCTTAAAGCCGAGAGAGATCCGTACAAACGCTGCATTTTTGTCATCTGGTCGATGCGATGAAGCGGCGGAGGACAGCGATAAGCAGCGCAAGTCGCCGAGTGTTATTGCGCGGCTCATGGGGCTCGAACCGTTGCCGGATTCGGATCCTGAACCGGCCAAGAAAGCGGAGCTCCGGAGATCCGCTTCGGAGTCCAGGATTTCCAGAGATCTGTTCCAGCACCGTTTCGTCGACGGCAACAACAACTTCAACTTCAACTTTCCGATGAGGCAAACTCAGCAACCGAGTTATCAGAGTAACATTCCGAGGAAGGTGGTTGACAACAATGCAGCTAATGAAACGCACAGTTTCGGTGACAGACGTGTGGATTCCAAGGGATTCGGCGCACAGAATGTGAGAAGTGGGGCAACGAAAGCGGCGCAGTGCAGGGGAATGGGGCAGAGGAAGAGCTTCTTTGACTCGGCCGACTTCTTTCCTGAGCCGAAACAGAGCGTTTCGATCTACGGAGAGATTGAGAAGAGGTTGAAGATGAGAGGGATCGAAGAGCCGTCCCAAGATTTGGAGACTTTGAAGCATATCCTCGAAGCTCTGCAGCTCAAAGGTCTCTTGCATTCGAAGAAACCTTCAAACCAAATGAACAACAGGAATTTCGTTTACGATCATCGGAGCCTTGAGTCTCCGATCGTTATCATGAAGCCGGCCGCGAGGTCGCCAGTGAATCGGACGGGTCGGACGGGGAACGACTCTCCGCCTTCAAGCTTTAGATTGAGAGCCGGAGTTCGGCGGCATGTGAACGAGACGTTGCCGGCCGTGAGCCCACGCCGTGAAAGGACGGAGATTGATCGGAACGGACGGTACCAGACGAGAGAGAGAAACGGGAGCGGCGCGAATAGCCCGAGTAGAAGAAGACCACCGAGCATTGAAACGCAGAGGACATTGAATGTGATTGATTCGGTGGAAAACAAAAGGGTATCTCCTGTTCAGTCTCCTAAGGTTAGTGCGAGGAGAGTTGGATCAGATCAACAAGTCACCACCCGGTCACCGAGGATGAAACAACTGGTGGCGGAGGACGAGGCATCCACCACCGTTTCGGAAAGCAGTATTAGCACTTGCTCACATACGGATACAGAGGTACGTTAATGATAATAATAGGAAAATAGAATGGATTTAGAGTAGATTAGAGTGGGTTAACCAGATTTAGTTGTTTGTTCATTGATGTAAATTCTGGCACTGTTTTTGGTTGTAGAAGTCCAAGGTGGAGGATAATAAGGAGGGTAGGAGCTTGTTAGAGAGGTGCGATAAGCTGCTTCACAGTATAGCTGAGATCACGGCGACCGAGTTGCAGCCGAGTCCCGTCTCGGTGCTTGACTCGTCGTTTTACAAGGACGAGTCGTCATCGCCTTCCCCAGTGATGAAACGGAGAATTGATTTCAAAGGTAACTTAAAAACACTCTCGCTCAGCTAGTCTTCCTTACTCAGATACTCGTTGCTAGATTTTGCATTTGACTACGGGTTACGTTCGTTCGCCTGCCTTGCTAAATTAAATGTGGCCTTATTTAGGCCGAAAAATGTGGCCTTCGGGTGTGTTTGGGATTGCGATTTCGTAGACGATAAGTATGATTTTAAACCAAATCGTAGAACATAAATTGTTTGAAAACTGCGTTTTTAAAAGTAGCGATTTGAAAACGCAAAAAATCTGTTTTTTTAAATTGCAGATAAGATGATGCTTTTTTTAAAACACAGAATTTTAAAGATAAATTCGCAATTTTAAAGGTTAAACTGCGATTTTGCCAAACGCTTAACTACATTTTTAAAAATTATTTTTTTCAAATCACACATTTTAAAATTATTATTTTAAATCACATTTTTTAAAATCGCAAATTCATACTAACTCGAAACTACTTATATGAGTTTCACCGCAAGACGCTTACTCAATAACTTGCGTTGAGAAATGTCGTTTTACAAAAATATTTTTCCATTTAAGACCCAAGGCCTACTTTAGCCAGTCCAGTCACTTAAATCCAATAAATACACGCCACACCAGCAATGTAGCTGGAGTCCCAACATGTATACTGCTGACGTGGGTAGAATTAATTGGTTGAAATGTGGCTTTGGGGTACGGTCACGTGGGAGTAATCGTCGTCGTCTCGTTGTGTAAATAGTAGGGCGGCGTATTCTAGGGAAAGCGAACAGATGAATTCAACGGTAATCGATAACCCACCCACCCTGGCCACCCACCCCACTTAGATTAAATTGGAAGTGGGGGACCAAGAGTTCTCTTTCTCTGAAAATTTACCTGATGTGAGAAAATCTAACTCTAATCCCCCCGGTATACCGTAGCTGCTGGGAAGGTGTATACCTCAGTGAAAATGACTCTGACTGAGACCATTGATAGATGGTAGCAAAATTAGATCAGTTTACGCTGCTTTTAGTTGGTTCCTTTTCATACTCCGTACTGACATTATTAACTTTTAACATAAGGATTAGAACCAAACCCTAGTCTGAATTACTGACTGATTCCACTTTGAGCCCCGCAAATTAGAGCAATTTATGCCGTTCTTGGTCAAATTGGCCTGTTGTCTTGTTACTGTCGCACTCCGTGGACTATATTAGCATTAGTGTGAAACACTTATCGTCTTTCTTGTTTTTGGTGAAACTTATCAGATCAATCGGTTGAATTGGAAGACGATATTTGGAGCCTAGCAATGTCATCCATGGAATCAAAATCTGAAGGCAAATCCGGTGATTGCGATTATGTGTACATATCGGAGATCCTCCGAGCTTCAAATTATTTACCCCAAGACTCCGATATATTCCTATTACTTGAGAAGCAACAGTATCTAAAAGGAAAGGACACCTCCGAGGTTCCAAGACTCCACAGAAGGCTTATTTTCGACACGATCAATGAAATTCTCAATCGAAACAGAGAATTGCCACCGTGGAAGCCCAATTCATGGACTAATTCTACTTCATTGCAACAAATTTGGTCCGAATTTCAGAGGATTGGGGAGACGGATGCATCGGAGGACTTGTTCGAGGTTATCCGCGGGGTGCTAAGAAAGGACCTTTTAGGGGATGGCATGAGTGGATGGCTGGATTGGCCGATCGAGCTGTCCGAAGCCGTTTTGGATATCGAACGGCTAATATTTAAGGATTTGATTGGCGAGACCATCCGAGATCTCGCTGCTTTTTCAGGGACTTGTAGTAAAGTCTCGGCGCCTCGTAGGAAGTTGGTGTTCTGAACGTGAGGGAACAAAAGGAGGGGCCCATATAGTTTGTTTGCTTTTGGCGCGCTTTCTTTGGCTTCTTGCTCTCGTTTATTAATTTGTTTTTAAGCTTTTACTATCAGTTTTAGTTTGACCCTTTTTTCCAAAGAAAAAGAAAAAAAAATTGTGGCAAATGTTAAATCTATGTACTCCTGAGATTCAGGCAAAATCTAACCGTTAATTTTCAATATGTAAAAAGGGTGGGATTATTGTCATACTTGATCTTTGGAACCACAATTGAGAATATGTAACTTTTCAAGAATATACTAGTATTTAATCCCTGGTATTCAACACAGTTATTTGACATCGTTTGCCACCAAATAATATTAATGGGTAAGGGTTAAGTGGAGAATAAGGCTGTTTTTCTTATGCCTAGATTCATTAAAAGCAAAGTTATAATGTCGTGAGTTACCTATGGGTAATCATTTATTTGCTCTCCTACGGGAAAATAATATACTGACACAGTGACAGTTGCCTATAAAAAACCATAAAATTAGGAGATTTGATTCATACACAACACCATCACAACAACCACACAACAACCCCTCACATGAGGGTGGGCGGGGTCCACCCTCATGTGAGGGGTTGTTGTGTGGTTGTTGTGTTGGTGTTGTAAATTTAACATTTTCCTAAAATTAGTGAGAAAAATACACAGAAAAAAACTTGGTACACAACAAGTTGTGCACAACTACTCACATGAGTGAAACCCACTTGAGTGGGTGGATCCCACCCATGTGAGTAAATTGTCCATAACCTATTTTGCAAGTAACAAATTCCAAATACACAGTCATCTATCGTCAATTTGCTAGATTTTCTTTCTTATTTTTGTTGAGAAATGCTTGATAGAGGACACTCATCCGTCCCCCATCATTCATTTATAATAAAAAAATAATTTTTTATTACATCAAATCTTACTTTTTAATAAAAAATTATTTTTTTATAATAAAAGGCTCACAGGGACGCTCTGTGTAGCAAGCCTCATTTTTGTTAGATGAGAATAGTGAGTTGCATACAATAACTTTCTTCTCACATGGGTTGTTCAAGTACGTCAACTGATAGTGCCCCATTAAATGAAGGACTTTTCTATTAAAATGATTATGAATCGACATCAAAATTTAGAAAAGTTATTTATGAAGCTTTCTTTTCCGGTTAACCACTCTTAGTAGATATTGTTATGCACATGGGTAGAAATCCATCATTTATAGTATGCATTCATTCATCTATATATTAAATAAATAAATAAATTTAAAAAAGAAAAGAAAAAGTATGCATTCATTCGCAGAGGGAACCACTTTGGCGGACACTTTTTTCATAAATTTTCATCATGTTATTATTATTATTATTTCTTATGGGGTCTCTATTAATATTTGTGTAGAAAATTTCAAGTCATTTGCTAGCATAATAGAGCAGTCCAGCTGGGCCCTCTTCATAAACGTACTGGGAGGGGAGAGGGGGACAACGGTGTGACTAGAATTATTTATCGGGGGGCCAACGTACATATTGCCGGAACCCCTCTGTGTTTTTGTTTTTGTTTTTCACAAGGGTAGAAAGCCACCCCAATTAAAGGGAATTCAATACACCCGCCCCATCCATGGCTTCCCATTTATTCTTACAGAATAGAAATGCAGCAATGTAAAGCACAAGTCGATGCCTATTTACTCTGGTATGGCCCGTTAATCAACTTTTTTTTTTCCCCCCAACTAAGTAGGCTATCAAGTCAAACCCTCTCAACCACTTGATGTTAACACTATGATCTTTCCGCACCAAAAAAAAAAAAAAAAAGCGAAACAAAAACAGTTTGAACCACATGGAAATTCATTCAATTACAACGTGATATATGTGGATCGGATGGTGCAACTCAGTATGATTTTATTTCTTCCTAAAATTTGAAGAATTCTGGGCTCATATGTTTGTGCTTTCATTTGGCAGTATTTAATCATGCAGCGGACAATAATGGAATGAAGGAACAGTTCAAGAGGGTGGGGTTGTAAAAGAGATAAGAGCTAACTCACAATAGTTGTGGGCCTCAAGCACCATATTGTAGGCCCTGTTGCCCACCCATATCGATCCCCACTTCCTGGAATGCCACATGAGCAGCCCATCTCTCTCTCTCTCTGAGATTGGAGAATGGAGAAGCATAGCTAACAAAGAAATAGTAGTGTGTTTCCTGCCTCCTTTATTCATTCCATACCTTCCTAAGAAGAGATCTTTAAAAGCAAAAGAAGCTAAAACCAAACAGTTTCTGAAACGAGGCAAAACTGGGGTCCCTGTCATCTCAAAAGGGCGCAAAGCTCATGTATGATGTATGAGAGAGAGGTGGAAGAGTGTGCAGTGGCACAGGCACATGCCTCTCTGCTCTGGAGTTTTCTTACATTTAAGTGGCACATTATTATTTATTTTTAAGGCTGATAACTTGTCACCTCATATCTTCATTTAATCCTGTCCAATCCTTGTGGTCGTCATCTTCATTGTTGTCTCCTCAATTGGGTCCTTTGCCAGATGAGTATTTGACCAGACAATGTGAAAACATTATTGGCCATTACTTGCTTCTGTGAGGCTCCGACGCCCTTTTGTACTGCCCCCAATGAAATCAAGCTATCAACGGAAACCTGCTCCAAATCTCTAGTTGCTATTCAACAGCAAGCTAACCAAACTATCAAATCAACTTATATTACAGTAGAAGAACAAAGCACCACCACTAACTACTCATCTTCATGGTCATTACTACTCTATTTGGCTCTTTATTTTTCAGTCACACGCATGCCAAACCATAATTTTCGTCTTTTTACATCTTCAACCATTTATGTGTTTCCTATTTGATTTCTCTCACGTCCAACCCGTTTTGCAATACATTCTTTTTTTTCTTTTTCTCTTAAAAAATATAAAAATAAAAGTCAAACTTCTTTCGTCATATTATCATACAATTTTTTTTTCACTCTTTTACCTTTATATCTCATCAATTAATTTTTTATTTTTCTCTAAAAAATAATCGACCTCTTCTTTTTTTTTTTTTTCCTTATTACTAAGCAAAATTTTTCATTTTTCTCTCACAAAAAATTCAAAACTTTTTCACATTTATATCTTACATCAATCAATTTTTATTATTGTTAAAAAAAAAAGGAATAATTTGCTAAATGCACTTCACATTTTCCTTCGACTTTTTGATCTGCATAATTAGTTCTAATAATATTTTGGCATAGAAATAAATAGTAATATTAATTAACTCATTTAAAAACTTATGCTTCGTTTGTTTCAACGTAAAATATTTTTCGATATTTGGCTCGTATTAAAAATAAGCGACAAAAAAAATGGCCGACAATTTGAAAAGAAAAACTCAAATTTAAAAAATAGTTTACAATTATAAATAATGAAAACCATTTTACAGAATTTTTTTTTTTAAAAAAAAAAAAAAAAAAAAACCTTTTCTAATCAAATTATTTTCAGTCAAATTAAACATAGCCTTTGTTGGTACAGTTTCCGGTATGGTGACGTGTCGCCTTGTGATTTGATACTGATTTCGAACGACCACCTCAATCCTGCAAAAAGAACAAACAACTCGTCGGGGGTGCCGACTACGCCCACTCCGATGCCTAAGTCAGTCTAAAATCAATTTTCTGCAGAGTATTCTGAATCTTAATCTCAAGAGCTTAGAGAATTCGTGATCTCATACCTGGTGTGACCATCTCTATTTATAGGCCAAATCTTCTTGACACCTAGTTGAATTAGGAGTTTGAATCCTAGCCTGGTTGAACTTTAACCATATCTTCAGGAAGTTCGAGTAGAAGTGTGAAGTCCATAGTTGATTGCGTTTGTACTTCTTTAAACTTGATTCTGTGTCAATAACTATCTCATCCCATAAACTATGGATCTGTGGTTTATCCCTGATCTTCTGGGATCTTATCCTTATCGCACTTTAAGACGAGTGTGGCGCATGGCACCTTTTAGAAGACTGTAGCATATTTTAGCCAACCTCCGAGGTGATGATATCCGAGATATGTTCGCTCCGATCTGGAGATCTCGGGATATCGCCGCACCATAACAGGGTTGTATAAGTCTGAGATGTTTATACTCCGAGACGTTGGCATATTCAATGGATATTACCCCGAGGAGATATTACACCGACTCGATATCATCCCGAGGAGTTATTACTCCGAGATACCAATATCCGAGATGTGCTTGCTCCGTTCTGACTGGGAGATCCCGGAATATTTTGTATACTGTAACCTGGAATGTTAAGACCGAGACATCGTCATACCTCCGAGATGTCTTTATACCTAGACGACATCTTCTTTGCTGGGCGGAACAAATGTCCGAGACATAACTCCGAGATGTCATCGGATCCACGTGTCTCTAGGGTTGATTTTATCCCTAACAGTTACCCCCCTAATTCTCTGATTTCAGAAATAAACGGAAATAAGAGAATTACTTTCTGTCTGCCAGTCTGTACCTGCTACTGTGAAGGGCGCGTCTTTTCAACAGTTCAAACATTTAAATCTTACCGCTTCTTTTTCCAATGACGACGTCATCTCTGTACCGCCGCCCTTTTGTCATCATGAAACGGTATGGTCGAGACAGTGCATTTAATTCTGGAATACGGAAGGCGCGCCTTTTCAACTTCGGGAATTTTGAAATGATGGCGCCCTTTGGCATTTCAGACACGTGGGGGAGGGGATATTTAATGTTTTGAATACTTTTACTATTTATTCTTTGACAATTCTTCTTCTCGATACTCCATTGTCGGCTTCTTCCTCAACTCTTTTCTTTTTCCTGTATCCTTTATTTCTTGATCATGGCGTTTGGAGGAGCCTTTTACTTTTGATATTCTTTTCAAGTCATCTGAGGAATAGACTATTTTGAGTGCTCTTTTCCTTTTTGGCTCTCGGTGTTGGACTGACCGAGAGACTTTTCCTGCTCTCGGTGTTGGAAAGACCGAGAGACTTTTCCTGCTCTCGGTGTTGGAAAGACCGAGAGACTTTTTCTGCTCTCGGTGTTGGAAAGATCGAGAGACTTTTCCTGCTCTCGGTGTTGAAAAGACCGAGAGACTTTTCCTGCTCTCGGTGTTGAAAAGACCGAGAGACTTTTCCTGCTCTCGGTGTTGAAAAGACCGAGAGACTTTTCCTGCTCTCGGTGTTGGAAAGACCGAGAGACTTTTCCTGCTCTCGGTGTTGAAAAGACCGAGAGACTTTTCCTGCTCTCGGTGTTGAAAAGACCAAGAGACTTTTCCTGCTCTCGGTGTTGGACAGACCGAGAGACTTTTCCTGCTCTCGGTGTTGGAAAGACCGAGAGACTTTTCCTGCTCTCGGTGTTGAAAAGACCGAGAGACTTTTCCTGCTCTCGGTGTTGAAAAGACCGAGAGACTTTTCCTGCTCTCGGTGTTGGAAAGACCGAGAGACTTTTCCTGCTCTCGGTGTTGGAAAGACCGAGAGATTTTTCCTGCTCTCGGTGTTGGAAAGACCGAGAGACTTTTCCTGCTCTCGGTGTTGAAAAGACCGAGAGACTTTTCCTGCTCTCGGTGTTGGACAGACCGAGAGACTTTTCCTGCTCTCGGTGTTGGAAAGACCGAGAGACTTTTCCTGCTCTCAGTGTTGGAAAGACCGAGAGACTTTTCCTGCTCTCGGTGTTGGAAAGACCGAGAGACTTTTCCTGCTCTCGGTGTTGGAAAGACCGAGAGACTTTTCCTGCTCTCGGTGTTGGAAAGACCGAGAGACTTTTCCTGCTCTCGGTGTTGGAAAGACCGAGAGACTTTTCCTGCTCTCGGTGTTGGAAAGACCGAGAGACTTTTCCTGCTCTCGGTGTTGGAAAGACCGAGAGGCTTTTCTTGCTCTCGGTTTTGGAAAGACCGAGAGGCTTTTCCTGCTTCTAAGCATAAATAAGATTGATTCTTGGATTTCTGCGATTATCAATAAATAATGGAAGTAGACATTCTTTATTGAATATGAAATTGTTTGGGGAAAAGCTGAAAAAAAAAACAATAAATTGCATAAAATACTTTTTCAGGTGCTCGGCATTCCATGATCTCGGAAGTATCTTCCCTGTCTCGGTCATCAAGCGATAAGCTCCCTTCGGATGGCATCCTATGACCTTGTAGGGACCTTCCCATCCGGGTCCCATTTTGCCTTCCGTTGGATCTTTCCTCATTAAGCTTACCTTCCTAAGTACCCAATCTCCAAGCTGGAACTTTCTGGGCACCACCTGTTTGTTGAAATACCGAGCCGTTCGATTCTGATACGCCGCCCATGTGACATGAGTGTCATCTCTTTTCTCCTGCAAAAGATCCAGGTGTACCTTAGCATTCTCGTCGTTGAGTCCTGGATTGTAATGAGCCACACGGAAGCTTGGAGATCCTACTTCCACAGGTATCACCGCCTCGGTTCCATACGTAAGCGAGAATGGTGTCTCGCCCGTTGGAGTTCTTCTGGTTGTTCGGTACGACCATAGCACCTCTGGAACATATTCAACCCATGCTCATTTCTTCTTATCAAGTTTTTTCTTCAGAATCTTTACCAGGGTCTTGTTCGTCGCTTCTACCTGACCGTTCGCCTTTGGGTACTGTACCGAAGCATAATGGTTTCGGATACGGAGCTCTGAACACCACTTCCGAAATGGTTCACAGTCAAACTGCTTCCCATTATCTGTGACAAAAGCATGAGGAATCCCAAACCGGCACACCACCGACTTCCAGAGGAAAGTTATAGCATTTGCTGTAGTTATAGCTGCTAATGCTTCTGCTTCCGCCCATTTAGTAAAATAGTCTACAGCTACGATCAAGAACTTCCGTCCACCTTTTCCTACCGGCATTGGACCAACTATATCCACCCCCCATTTCGCGAATGGCCACGGAGAAGTGAGGGGGGTGAGCTTCTCGGGACTTGCTTTCATGATTCTTGCGAATCTCTGGCACTTGTCACAGGTTTTGACAAGAAGAGCTGAATCTTTCTTGATTGTGGGCCAATAGTAGCCCGCTCGGATGGTTTTTTGAGCCAGCATCCTTCCTCCTGAGTGGTCTCCGCACACACCTTCATGAATTTCCCTGAGAACATAATCCGACTCGTCCTTGGAAAGGCATTTGAGCAGGGGTTCGGAATATCCTCTTTTGTACAGTACCTCCCAGAGAAGGCAGAACCGTGCTGCTTGTATCTTCACTCTTCGAGCCGCAACCTTATCTTCGGGCAGCAACCCATGTCTGAGGAACTGTATAATGTCCCTTGCCCATTCTGGCTCGTCTGGTCCTGAGTCTACTTCCATAACCTTTGTCCTCGGGGCTATCGAAGGCTCGGTCAGAACAATAATTTGCCTTCTTGATGCTTCAATCTCTTCCTCTGTTCCCGACGCGATCTTTGAGAATTCATCGGCTCGGATATTTTCCTCCCGAGGTATCTTTGTGATGACGAACCTATCGAAATAGGATTGAAATCGCCGTACCTCTTCCAAATACCTGGCCATTCTATCTTCTTGTGCTTCGAATTGCCCTTGGACTTGGCCTACAACAACCTGAGAGTCACTCCGGATTTCGACATTAGTTGCCCCCATCTCTCGGGATAATGCCAAACCTGCTATCACCGCTTCGTACTCAGC
The DNA here is from genome assembly GCA_028654335.1 of Alnus rubra. NCBI lineage: Eukaryota > Viridiplantae > Streptophyta > Magnoliopsida > Fagales > Betulaceae > Alnus > Alnus rubra. Next base: position 1,244,676 of record JAJPGS010001699.1, read on the forward strand.
TTCATTGTTCGTCGTAACGAAGTCCAGTTTCACAGCAAAACCGAACTCTTGCCCTTCGGGATTCCTGAGAAGAACTCCTACTCCGCTTCTGCCCTGCGTGGAAGAGCCATCTACAAACACAACCCAGGTTGACTCCTTTGGAATTTCTTCTGCTTCAGGAATGTTGCAGAATTCTACTAGGAAATTTGCTAGAACCTGCCCTTTGATAGCCGTCCGAGGATGAAACTCGATATCAAATTGCCCGATTTCCACCGCCCAGTTGACTAATCTTCCCGAGAGGTCAGGTTTTTGCAACACCTTCTTCATTGGATACTCGGTTAGAACTCTGATAGCGTGAGCCTGAAAGTATGGCCTCAATCTTCTGGCTGAAATGATCAAGGCAAACGCCAACTTCTCGATCCGAGGATACCTCCCTTCCGCGCCATGCAGTGCTTTACTTGTAAAGTAAACCGGTTTCTGAACCCCTAAATCTTCTCGGACTAGCACCGAGCTTATTGCTGAGGGAGAGACTGCCAAATAGAGATAAAGAATCTCCCCTTCGGTTGGGCGGCTCAACAGTGGTGGGTTGGCTAGATATTCTTTCAACTTCCTGAATGCCTCCTCACACTCCTCACTCCATATAAATGTTTTTCGTAAAATTTTAAAGAAGGGAAGGCACTTATCTGTCGACCGTGATATGAAACGGTTCAAGGCTGCGATCCTTCCTGTCAGTCGTTGGAGTTGTTTTGTTGTTCTCGGGGCCTCCATCTCGAGGACAGCTCTGACCTTCTCTGGATTAGCTTCAATACCCCTCTGTGACACCATAAACCCCAGAAACTTGCCTGAAGAAACTCCGAAGGCACACTTCGCAGGGTTGAGTTTCATGTTGTATTTTCTCAGAGTCCGAAAAGTTTCTCGGAGGTCTTCTATGTGTCTGTTTGCCCGAACGCTTTTAACCAGCAGGTCATCTACGTATACCTCAACGTTTCGGCCAATTTGACTTTGAAACATCCGGTTCACAAGTCGTTGGTATGTGGCTCCAGCATTCTTCAGTCCGAAGGACATCATCTTATAGCAGTAAAGTCCTCGGTCTGTGATGAAAGCAGTTTTCTCCTGGTCTGTTTCTTCCATGTAGATCTGATTGTACCCCGAGAAGGCATCCATGAAGCTTAAGAGCTAATGTCCGGCCGTCGAATCCACCAATAAATCTATCCGAGGCAGGGGAAAGCTATCCTTAGGACATGCTTTATTCAGGTCGGTGAAATCTACGCACATCCTCCACTTCCAGTTAGACTTCTTCACCAGCACTACATTAGCCAGCCACTCGGGATAATCCACCTCTCGGATGAATCCAGCTTTCAGCAACTTCTCTACTTCTTCAGCAACAGCCGTGTTTCGTTCGGCAGCAAACGCTCTTCTCCTCTGCTTCACAGGGCGATAGTTTGGATCCATATTCAGTTTATGGACAATAACCGAGGGATCAATCCCCGGCATATCTTCATGGCTCCAGGAAAATACATCTTTGTTGCGCCTCAAGAATGCCACCAGATCTTCCTTCATGGGTTGAGGGAGTTGTGAGCCTATATGAATTTTCTTTCCCGAGTCGCCTATCTCGAACTCCTCCAAGGCTTCCACAGGCTCCCCCAACGGTGATTGCTATTTCCCATCCTCCTTAGTTTTCTCCCCACGACTGTGCTGCCTCGGGGTATCTTTCAAGGACAGATTGTAGCACCTCCTAGCTTCTTTCTGGTCTCCCTTTACCTCTCCAACTCCTTCTTCTGTTGGAAACTTCACCATAATGACTTTCTGCCTCGGATAAGTCCCAGCTGTCACAGGTAAATCGATAGATCCGAGAGGCAACACCTTCTCTCCAGCAAAACCTTGTAGCTGGCATGAGACTGGAACCAGCTTTTCTGATGGAACACCCATGTGATCGAAAGCTTATTTAAAAAGAATATCAGCCGAACTCCCAGTGTCAATGAGGATCCGTCGGGTCTGATAATTTGCTATGGTCAAGGTGACCACAAGGGCGTCTGTGTGCGGAAGCGAGACTCCAGCATAATCGTGAATGATTGGGAGATTGCCTTGCTGTGCCCCCCGAGGCCTGCTTCTACTTCTCTCCCTTCCTTCATCCCTCCGGGGCCGAGGTGCTGGCTCTCGGCTTCTTTCTCTTCTTTCATCTTGTCTCGGTTGATAGTTTCTTCTATTATCCCGATCCTCTTCTCTCCTAGGCTTCGGATAGTGATCTCACTCCTGTTGATTCCTCTCATTGACGAGGAATCGGACTAGCTTCCCATTCTCAATGAATTTCTCGATCAACTGCCTCAACGCTACACACTGCTCGGTCAGATGACCGCGTGAATCATGGAAGGCACAGTACTTGTGAGCCAAGTGCGGAGGGGGATTTCCTTGAATGGGTCTCGGTCTCTGGTAATTCGGATCTTTCTTGAGTTCCATGAGAACCTCAGTGATGGAGGTGTTCAATGGTGTCCACTTGTAATCTCCGAAATTCTTCTTCGCCTTCTTATACTCTGCGGGACCAGCATCCTGTATGGGCTCAGGATTCTTCTTTTTCTTAGACTTTTCGGTGGACGGCTGTTGTTGTTGTTGGGAATTATTGAGGAGGGCTCGGAGCGTTTCTTCCTGATTGATGTACCTGTCCATCTTTACCATAAAGGTATGAAGATCTTTCGGTGGTTTCAACGCCAGTTCTGCCATCAGAGGCCCATCCTTCTTCAAACCTTGAAAAATTGCTCCATAGATGAAATCATCTGGCGCACTTTCTGTGTCCAGCTTCTCCTGGTTGAATCTCCATAGGTAGTCTTTTAAAGACTCGTTCGGCCCTTGCTGTACAGAAAGTAAGTATCCTCGGGGTTTTCTTCTAGCTCTCCCGGATACGAACTAGGCCAGGAATTTCCTTCCAAGGGTGTCGAAGCAATCAATCGACCTTGGTGTGAGATTCCTGAGCCAGTCTCGGGCCTTTCCTGACAAGGTGAGAGGAAAAGCTCGGCATGCACAGCATCTGGTGTCTTGTGCAAAGAGACATGGGACCGGAAGTTGTCCAAATGCTCCACCGGATCTTCACTGCCTGAAAAAACAGGGATATCAGGTACCTTGAATCTTACAGGCAGATCGAAGTTGGATACTTTTTCGGTGAATATCGACTCCTTGTGCTGAAAGAGGTTGTCTACGAGAGACTCCTTCCCATCACGCTTCTGATCAATTGTCTTTGACAGCACGTCATATTTTGCGCCCAGATCCTGGACCATCTTCTGCAACCTCCTTTCTGCATCCGTGGGTGGAACCGAATTGATGGGCTCTCCATGATCTTCGTTCCGCGGCCCTGCTTTCTCTCCAGACCCCTCGGGGTTGCCACCGAGATTTGTCCCTTCACCTGCATCATGATTGAATGGCGGTGGTGTCTGCGCAGCCGTGAGCAGAGCATTTTGAGCCAGCAAATCCTCCACATTCTTCTGCGCCTGGGCCAACTGTTGACTTAGTTGGGTTATTCTGGCCTCTGGTCCAGCAGATTCTGCTTCTCCACGAACATCATCTCGGCTGGTAGGCGGTGCATCGTTTTGCGGCGCATCGTTTTGAATCGACTTGGAACGCCTCGTAGTCACCATCGCGGATTTGTTTTTCGTAAGAACGATTCTTCGTTCCCACAGACGGCGCCAAACTGTTGGTACAGTTTCCGGTATGGTGACGTGTCGCCTTGTGATTTGATACTGATTTCGAACGACCACCTCAATCCTGCAAAAAGAACAAACAACTCGTCGGGGGTGCCGACTACGCCCACTCCGATGCCTAAGTCAGTCTAAAATCAATTTTCTGCAGAGTATTCTGAATCTTAATCTCAAGAGCTTAGAGAATTCGTGATCTCATACCTGGTGTGACCATCTCTATTTATAGGCCAGATCTTCTTGACACCTAGTTGAATTAGGAGTTTGAATCCTAGCCTGGTTGAACTTTAACCATATCTTCAGGGAGTTCGAGTAGAAGTGTGAAGTCCATAGTTGATTGCGTTTGTACTTCTTTAAACTTGATTCTGTGTCAATAACTATCTCATCCCATAAACTATGGATCTGTGGTTTATCCCTGATCTTCTGGGATCTTATCCTTATCGCACTCTAAGACGAGTGTGGCGCATGGCACCTTTTAGAAGACTGTAGCATATTTCAGCCAACCTCCGAGGTGATGATATCCGAGATATGTTCGCTCCGATCTGGAGATCTCGGGATATCGCCGCACCATAACAGGGTTGTATAAGTCCGAGATGTTTATACTCCGAGACGTTGGCATATTCAATGGATATTACCCCGAGGAGATATTACACCGACTCGATATCATCCCGAGGAGTTATTACTCCGAGATACCAATATCCGAGATGTGCTTGCTCCGTTCTGACTGGGAGATCCCGGAATATTTTGTATACTGTAACCTGGAATGTTAAGACCGAGACATCGTCATACCTCCGAGATGTCTTTATACCTAGACGACATCTTCTTTGCTGGGCGGAACAAATGTCCGAGACATAACTCCGAGATGTCATCGGATCCACGTGTCTCTAGGGTTGATTTTATCCCTAACAGCCTTAATGGAAAAAAGTAATAGCTGCAGTTGAGGGGATGGAAAAGTCAAAAAAGAAAAAAAGAAAAAAAAAGAAGAAGATGGCTGGAGAAGAAAATAGGAGGGCGTGTTCTCAGGACTTCCAACTCCATGTCGATGGAAGTGGGGTTGACGTCTCTAATTGACAGTTAAGCTTAAGCTTGTCCCACAAATTTATGAGTGATACACGATTAGACAAATTTGGGTGTTTTTCCTTCCTCCTCCTCTTATTTTCACTTAAAAAAAAAAAAAAGAAAAAAAGAAAAAGAGTTAACTTCAAAACATTAATGCTCCAAAATCATGACAACAAAAGGGGCATACCTTCCCTGTGCTTCCAGTTTTTTTTTTTTTTTTTTGGTCTATTGTCACGATCTGGGTCTAAAAAAAAAATGTATTAAGTATTGTATCCAACCACATTCCTCACTTGGGATGTCAAATTAAGAGTAATATCATGACAATTTCGATTAAAAAAAAATGGAGTGGAAATTCGTTGACTTGGGCTGCTCATGCAGTATCTCCTTTTTTTTTTTCAAAAAAAATTAAAATTAAAATTGTATAATAGTCCCTGCTCCCTATGGCTTTTGGTTTCACGGGTAATCGTTTCTCTTATTCGTGGGTGGAAATAGAAACGATGTGCTCCAATTCTGAAAATTATACTTCGAAAATAATTGAAAATTGGAGGTGTAACACCCGCTTAAGAAAATACTAAATGGAAAAATAAAAATCAAAGAAAATATATAATGTGATGAAAATTAAAAGAAATTGTGGTGTAAATAAATAGAGCACAATTAGGCTCTTGCGTGTATGATCATTAGGGTAATTCACATACATGTAACTTCATTCTAAAAAAATTTAAATTTTCACGTGACAGTACTACGCATTGTAGGTGAAATTGGACCCCTAAGATTCAAATTTTATGATGTTCGTTTAAATAGAGCACAATAAGGCTCTTACGCGTATGGTCATTAGGGTATTAAATTTGAAGCTAGCTTTAAATAATTCAAATATATGTAAGTTAGTTTTAAAAAAATTGAATCTCCACATGACAGTACTACGCTCTGTAAGGTGAGATTGGACTCTTAAGATTCAAATTTTAGGAAGTTCGTACAAATGAACTTGTGTTCATTCGAATGAGGTGGCATCTCCACTTGGAGCAGTAGGTAAGATTGAAATGGCTGAGATTTAATTTGTTAGACCCGTTCAAACAAAGTACAAGTCCTTCGAACAAACAGGGTTTTACATGTGCGAGAAGATGAGATTCAAAGTCTGAATTAATGCAACTGCCACGTGTTCGTTTGAACAAACTTAGTTTTAAATGTGCGTTCAACATATAAAAATAATAATAAAAAAAAACCGTTATAATGACAATATAGACGAAACCATTTTCACATTCTACCCATTCACCCAAAATTCCCCCCCCCCCACCCAACGCCGACCATCAAAACCCAACCTCCGAGCACCGGCAACCACGCTGACCCAACATCCAGCGACCTCAGATCCAGTTTTCACCAAAAATCCATCCCTCCATCTCCATCTTCCCTTTCCCCCCTCCCAACACTGACCCAACCTCCGATGACCTCATATCTGGTACTAGGTTTTTCCCTAATTTAAAATTCGAGTCAGATTTTCGTTTCTAGAGGTAGATTTATATTTCCAAACATTTGTTTAGTGATTTAGCACATATGTTGAGTGATTGCAAAAATTGGAAAGGATCCCATGAACCCACACATTACATGCTGTGAATTTTGTTTCAATTTGAGTCTCAAATTCTGTATGGAATGGTGATGATGGTTTTGGGTGTTGGGGTTCATGTGTTAATAAAATTAGATGCAGCGGAATACCGATCCAAGAAATATTTTCTTCAAGATAAACAAGGCTAGATAATTTAAACTAACATGTTTAGAGTACTTACAATCGAAATTGGCCTCTCCTAGGCTACTAGGGCCACTTGACTTTGGTTGATTTGCTCCCTGCATGTTGAAGAACGTGTTCTTCGTATTCTTGACTCAACCTTCAGATCTTCTCTTTCATGACTGAATATGACCATGAGTGTGGACTCACCACTTGAAGTAGTAAATTAGTAAATAATACTTCACTATAGCCCTCTATTTATAGACTTGGATTTACTCATATGATAGGGTTAAGAGATAATTCAAAAGATGTAGCTGAGATAGCATAGGAGTCATAGGAAGAGTTGAATTCCTCCTCCTAGCTACAATAATGCACGGCCAAGGGGATATATTATCTCCCTTTGGCCATGCATCATTCGGCCAATGTGGAGATAATATCTTCCCATGCATTTAGGTATAGGTTTTTAACCCTAGCCCATTGCTATATATTTTTCAGCATGAGCTTTGGTTTTATCCCTAAGGCACAACCTTTAGCCATGCATCATTCGGCCAATGTGGAGATAATATCTTCCCATGCATCTAGGGCTAGGTTTTTAACCCTAGCCCATTGCTATATATTTTTCAACATGAGCTTAGGTTTTATCCCTAAGGCACAATGCTCATTTATCTCTACTTAATCCTTTGGAATTAATTCTAAGAGTTCATAGCTCTTAATTGCTTAAGCCTATAGAAATTAATTCCTAAGTCCATTGCAATTAAATTGCTCCAGCCCATTGAAATTAATTACTAAGCCACTAAGCCCAGTCATCTCTAAGTAATGAGCTACTTAGGAATCATATTCCTTTGGCTCATGTTTTATTAAATAAAACAATCCAACATAGATAAATACATAACCGAGGCTTATAGTAACTGGTCAATTTACATCAGCTCAAAGAGGGACCTAAAGGAAAAAATACAATTAGCTTTAAATAGGTCTGTGAGAATTTCACACGGCCCTATTTAATCACAATTGATTTCACTAAACAAATGTGACTGCACTCTATTATGTATTTCAAATTAATGAATCAATCCCCGTGACATACTTATTTATTGCATACTACCCCTTCATGGAATCATATCTGTAGTCAAACCAAAGTCAATACACTGTTACTTAGTTCACTATCTCTTTTCCTTGACACTCCTGATTTAATTACATGATATATCCTTTTTGTACTTTGTGAGTTTTTCATCTCACCTTATACAAAATAAAGTTTCAGTAAATTTCACCGAAACACTCAGGGCCGAGCTCTAGGATAATAAACCTTATTAAATCTACATCAAGGGGAATATTTCTTATCGCTTTGTTCTTTCTGACAAAGGATTTGGATTCCTTTTTGAAGAAGGTTCCTACAATGCTACATGTGATCACCCAACGCACAGAAGTGTTGACCAATGATTTGATCTCATTTGAATACATCAAAGTGACATATATTGCACATCTAAGTTCGCAATCTTCTCAGGATTTAGAGTAACTATAATCTTCTCATTCTTAATTACAGTGTTGAAAGAATGATGACTCATGTGGTCACCGTTCGGTGCATGGCACTACCTTGCACTTACACCAACATATCAACCCAAAGCCCTACCTGGTTCTCCTAATCAAGAAAGATCGTTAAGTTGACATGTTATAGTCTAGATGGATTTTGTAGTTCCATTACTCACACCTTAATCAAATACAATGTAACTTAGGGACCTTACATGTATATCATATGAATTTCAAACATAAATGTACATGTAAATCAATAATATATATGTCCAATGTTCAATATTTATACAATTTATAGAAAAGCAACTTAATGCAATTGGAGTTTTGGACACAAATTCCAACAATGGGCTCAATCTGTGTAAGGGTATTGGATAGTTTGGAAAACAGAGCACACACTATCCGTGTATAGGTATTGGATAGTTTGAAATACTATCCCAAGACAAAGCCTCAGATAATAGGCTAAAAGTATTACACTGGCATGAACCTATCGAGGCTTAGATATTAGCCTGCAAGATGCAGTTACTTGTCATTGCAATATGTAATTTTGTTATTTGTTTTGTTTCATAAAACAATGTAGAAGTTAGCTCTCTGTGTCTCTTTGTACTCCTTTTATTAGGTGAAAGAAAGAATTAGGAACAACAAAACTTTAAGAATGCGTATCGCTTATTGCACTTCAATATTTTTGTAACTTTGAAAGTTATATTTTCATGCTACGTAATCAATTTGTTGTTTCTGAAAAGTTCATCAGGGAGTTACTCGCATGCTATCCTTTAAGAGGACATAGATACATGGTGTTTGATAGAGTTGAGTGCATGTTGCTTATGCATAATTCAGGTTTTAAAATTTTGACAAATATGTCATCAAACCCACCATACAAGTACATAATGAATACTTCGTCTATTGTTTAGATATTACCATACAGTTTGTTTTATTTCTTATATTTTTTCTCCTTTTCTATCGCTGGGATAACATGAAGTAATAATAGTTTTTTTTTAAAATTATTATTTTTGTAAAGATTTGCTTATTAGCTTACTAAGGAGAAAGTGCTATCAGTGACAGAACTCCATTCTTATGCTGAATTCCATTTGTGATTAGATGTTCATTCACCAAACACAACTTTGGTAAAATGTTTTATGGTTGCACAAATTATAAGGTAAGTACCTCATGGTTTCAAATATAACATTGAGCTTATGTTCATTAAACAAATTTTACTGAAAATTAAGTGACTTCTAATTTGCCGTGTGTGTGTGCACAATGTGTAACAAAATATTGTAAATGCGAAATTTAAAGAACACAAATATTTTGTTAACAAAGTGAAAACTCAATTAAGAGAAAAACCACTCCGGGGCAGCCAAACCCAGGAATTTGAGAAATCTGGAAGCATAAGGATTGGTGCCTCTATTACTTTCTGCTTGAGAAGTTCAAAGCTCTTTTGGGCTTCTTCCATCCACTTAAACATTTCTCTCTCAAGTCATTCTATGATGGGAGTAATAATGGTGTTGAAGCCTTTGATGAAGTGCCGATAGAATGAAGCAAGTCCATAAAAGCTTCTGATGTCATAAAGGGACTTGGGAATAGGCAAACTGGTGATTACCTCAGTTTTGCTGGGATCCATCATGATTCCTTCCTTAGAAACAACATAGCCTAAGAACACTAGGCTATTTGTGAAGAAGCGACACTTCTTCAAGTTGACATACAACTTCTGCTCTTGTAGAGTTTGAAAGACTTGTTGAAGGTGTTCCATATGCTATTTAGGAGATTTGCTGTAAACAAAGATATCATCAAAGTAAATGATAACAAATTTTCCCGTAAAAGGTTTAAAAACATGATTCATAAGATGCATAAATGTACTGGGAGCATTAGAGAGTCCAAATGGCATGACCATCCATTCATAAAGGCCATCTCTAGTTTTGAAAGCTATCTTCCATTCATCATCATCTCTCATGCGAATTTGATGACATCCGCTACGAAGATCAGGTTGGAGAAGATTGTGGCCCCATGAAGTTGATCAAGAAGATCATATACCCGCAGAATGGGAAAGTGATACCTTATGGTGATCTTGTTCACAGCCAAAATGAAAAATAAAGAGACTTCTAATTTACGGTGTGTGAACAATATGTAACAAAATATCATAAGTGCAGAATTTAAATGAGATAGATATTTTGTTAACAAAGTGAAAACTCAATTAAGAGAAAAACCACACCAGGGCAGCCAAACCCAGGAATTCCAATATTTAGAAGATAAAGCTAGTAACAAGACAGTAACACTCACATATCCTTATGCAGCGATCGTATCTTGCACTCTGACATGTAACCCAACGTGAACGTCTCCCAACCAAGTCACCTACTTGAAGGGGTCTTCAATGGATTCCTTTAGCTTAGGGTTCCTCCCTAAGCTAGACTTCACATGAACAAAGTAACAGCACACCAGCAACAACTAGAGAGCTAGCAGATCTTCACAATATCTCCCTAAACACCCTCTCTAAGCTATAGAGATTTCAATACCGAATTCAGTAAATAATACATGCCTAGAGGCCTCTATTTACAAGCTTTAGAAAACCTAATTCTACACTGAATCAAAATTCTCTAGGCCACGTCCGGACGGAAGCATAGAGCGTCCGGACGGTGAACTGTGCAATCGTATTTCTATAACGCGCTTCACGCTCTCCATATTAAGGCCGCATCTGGACGGTGTTGCCCTAGAGTCCGGACGGTTGCAAATTATCTGTACATAATTTCTGTATCAAGGAATGCATCTGGACGGTGTTGCCCTGTCGTCTGAATGGATGCAAGTTGTCTTTCCATACTTTACTGAAGAAAATCCAAATACTTCTCGAATTCTGACTGGTGTCCGGATGGTGTTGTGCTGTCATCCTAATGGATGCACGCTGGAGCTATTCAGAAACTTCTCAACATTGATGAGCGTTCGGACTCATAACTGGGCCATCTGGACAGAAACAAAGTGTTAGTTTTTGTGTTGGTTTGCATTCTGTTGGACAAAATCACTTCTATGTAATGTTGCTGCTTTCACAGGGATGCTGCTTTATCCAGAGTCTACTCTTCAACTATGTTTTTCGAGAAGATTCTGTGAAGTTTTCAAGGATTTATTTCGGTTCCTTGTCAGCCGTCTGGACGATGTGGTATTCCGTCCGGACGCTCATCAGTCAGCAACATCCGTTCGGACGCCCATCAGTATCTAGAAGCTTCGAACAGTTCAAGATTGCATCTGTCTGGACATAATGGCAAATCGTCCGGGCGCTCTTCAGAGTTCGAGACAATCCCAGTGTTCCAGCGCATCCGTCCGGACGACGTGGTTATACCGTCCGGACGCCATTCAGTGTTTGACAAGAAATAAGGTTTCTGCCTCAAGACACAGTTATGGGAAGACGGCTGCTACAGTCCGGACGATGTGTGATCCTGTTCGGACGATGTCCTCTATAAGGCAGAACGTGCATACTAAGGTCAACCATCTGGACGTCAGCCTTCTTGGTCCGGACGATCAAGCTTCATATATGGAAATTGCGTGCACCAGTTCAACCGTTCGGACGTTATCCTTCAAGGTTCGGACGCTCCAAGCCTTATTATGTTAATTTCGTGCAGCTGAAGTGCAACCGTCCTGACGCTAGGGCAACACCGTCCGGACGCGGCCTTGTTATGGAAGCTTTCAGCTCTATCTTGGAGAGACGGTTGCAGTTGACCGTCCGGACGCTCGGTCAAGCCGTCCGGATACCCTCGAGTATTTTGGTCATAACCTTTTACTCAAGTATCGGATTGGGACGAAATAAGCTTCATTGGAAAGCTGAGAAAAAATGATGTAATTTGAGCATCCGGACGGACCCTAGAAGCGTCCGGACGGAAAGATTTTCCCGTCCGGACGGCCCTTCAGAAAATTCTAGAATTACTTTCCGGACAAGAAAAACTTGACCCGTCCGGACGGTCCTGGCTCCCGTCCGGATGCGCGTGCCACAGAATCCGTTTTTGAGTCAATTTTGGGTTTTCTAAGCCTATAAATAAGAGGCTCTAGGCATGCTTTCAACACAGAATTCGGTGGTGAATTCTCACAACTTAGAGACGTGATATTTCCTCTAAAGTCTTGCCAAGTGTGTGATTTGATCAGCTGTGAAGTCTATCTTAGGGGTTGGCCCTAAGGTAAATGATTCTATTGAAGACCCCTTCAGGTAGGTGAACCTGGTTGGAAAGCGTTCTTGTTGGGTTACACGTTAGAGAGCAAGGTACAACCACTGCATCAGGGGTATGTGAGTGTTACTGCTTTGTATCTAGCTTTGTCTTCTGAATAGTGGATATTCTGGGTTTGGCTGCCCCAGAGTGGTTTTTCTCTTAATTGAGTTTCCACTTCATCAACAAAATATTTGTCTCCTTTAAATTCCGCATTTAATATTTTGTTGCACACTGTTCACACACTGTTAAATTTAGGAGTCCATTTATTTTTCAATTGGTATCAGAGCAGGTACACTCTGTTTAGGATTTATTTCCTGAGTGTGATCCTCATCTTTTGTGACTTCTGTTTTCTTACACCTTTTATCATGAATTCTTCTCTGTTATCTAGTGATGATTTTGATATTATGCTCTTTAAGGTTTTTAATAAATTGAAGAATGCTCAACATTCTAAATTTTTTTATAAAGAGCTTAAAAAGGTGAAGCAAGAAAAAGAGTCTTTGTTTGTTCAATTGTCTGAATCACATGCTTTGATTGACTCTTTAAGATATGAGAATACCATGCTATTTGACATTATTGATTCACTTGAGAAGAAATTGGAAAAATTCTCTAGTGATAATTTGAAAAGCATGCTTTGTATTCATTTAGATATTTCCAATAAGCCTGATTTAGTTGTTGATGACTTGAATGCTTCTACTTCACATGTTGCTGATTCTGAATTAGATTCCATTATTATTAAGCCTGTGATAGTAGACACTGCTTGTTTGGATAATTCTTGCTTGAATAATTGTGTGATGCCCAAGCCCAAGGAATTAGGAACACAAGGTAAGTTTGATCCTACTTGTCATAATTGTGGGAAAATTGGTCATATTAGGCCAAATTGTTATTTGTTGAAATCCCACAGGCCTTGGATTAAGCAGGATGCTATGAGGAAAAGTGAAGTTGATGATTCTTCCTCATCAAAATATGTCCCTCAACATAGGAGACATATAAAAGGTAAGGGCAATGTTATTTGTAAGAATGCTAATCATAATTTTGTAGAGAATACAAAGAAGCATTCAAACAAAAGAAGCTTGCCTACCTACCATCACCGCGGCATCACCGGTCACATCCGACCCAATTGTCCACATCTCCAGGTTCAGAAGTCGAAGGTTCAGAAGGAGCTGCCAACAAAAGCTACATCAGGCACTCTACTTCCTACGACACTTCAGGCTCCGCAGCATCAGCAAAGGTTTGTTCCTACCAATTAGAGTGGCAAACCAAAGAAGAACAAATCAAGGCGCTACAAGAGAAAGCTGCAGAAGCCCAATGGCAGCCATGGCTATGAAGGATTGCTTAGCCTAATGCAAGGTATGCTAAGGAGAATGGACAACATGGACAAGACCTGCAAGCCACCGCCTCGAGTCAAGCAGGTATGGGTCAAGAGTGATGAGACCATTCACCCCATGAGGGGGAACGAACGCACCTAGCAGGAGAATGTGTTCATGCCTAGGATTCGGTTCCTAATCCTAAGGCATCAGGTTTGATTGCTTGCACATTTACTTGTTATATTTGTGTGCTTACTATGCAATCTAGGAACCAGTTTGTTGTGCCCCCTATTCTCTTGAGAGAGCATTGCAGGTACTATTTGGGGAAGATAGAAAAAGCAGGTCGAGCAACTGTTTTTTCTGTATTGGCATCATCAGGTTTGATCTTGCCATGCATATGATGTTTTCTTTCCATATTGCATTTGTTTTTAATAAAAAAAAAAAAACATTGGGGAGAATTTGCAGGATATTGTTTTTTGGCATATAAGATATTGCATGTATTTTCTCATGATATCTCAATTATTTGGGTATTAATTTACTTTGCTTAGATATATTTGAGAGTTTCTGACTATAATTTGCCAAGTGTTTTCCTGTATATGCAAAAGTAGGATAGCTTCTTTTCTCATGCGATGAAAAATGTGCACTATCCATGACTCCCCTAAAGGTACATCTTTCCTTCTTTGACTTTGTGTTTCTAATAAGTTTTGGATAAGAGAAGATGTTTTTGATAAGATGACCAAATTGACCACATGCTAGTTGAACCTAGAACCTAAAAACTCTGGCATTCCCTCTAGATTGTAGCACCATAAGAATTAAGCAGTTATTCATATGAATTTTGTGCTTTAAATTGTCTATTCACTGCTTTTGTGCTGAATTTGCTATATGCTTGCCCTCTACGTGCAAGTAAAAATTTACTTTGTCCTTCATGGTACAAGTAAAACAATTCGGTGCTGCATCTCAGGAGGAGTGTATCAGATGAGGGTGGCTAGGCTCTAGTAAGTTATAAGGTTTAAGGTTTGACTTTTGGCTAATCTGTCACAGATTTTCTCTCTTGTCTAGAAAATCTGGTTGCTCTTTGTCATTTCTATGATAGTCATACCTTGTGGGTTAAGTCTTCACACACACACACACGCATTGCATGAGTTGAGTTGTCTATTTGAATTTTCTATGTCCAAGAAAATGTTTGTGCTGATTGAACTCTCAACTCTCTTTTATATCTCTGCTTAGTTTTGAGATGCTCCCTGATTGTGTTATCAGTGGATTATACATGCGTGTTCTAAAACTGACTTTGGAAAAATTATTTTTCTGCAAATTTTCCTCAAGTTTCAGATTTTCAGTGTGAAGTGTATGGACAGACTTATTCTTACGTCCAAAACGAGAGCAGTCTTGCCATATGCTGACCTAGCAATTGCTCATCTGGTCAGGATCTCTATAGGTTTAAGACTTGCTTCTCTTTCTCTGCCATATTCACATCTTTGCATTTTTATTGATTTATTATGGCATCTTGTGTGTTTTTCTCGTGGATTTCTCCCGAGATTTTGGCATTTTGTGCACATCTCTTCTCATCCCATGATCTTCATTGTGTCTTCCGTTATTCTTTTAAGTCTTTGTGCTTTTAGAATATTGAAATATTTGTTGGGATATTTTTCTTGAGATATTGTGTATGAAAATCCTTTTCTGTCTGTGTGCTGGACTGATCTTTTATGCCTTATGAATAGCTACATTGCTTATATTTCTCTTTGGCATCCATTTGACAGCCGTCTTAAATACCACATTATGTTTAGAACTAACAGGATCTAATGGTATTTTTGGAGATATTTCTGATTGGTTTTTCAGGAATACGACATCCAGCGGCTCCCAGCACAGTGATTGACAGATGCATCCTTTGGAAAATTGACTATTGTTGAAGTCGAATGTTCAATTTCCAAAGGTCTTGGGATTTGATACTTGGAGGATTTCTGTTCCTCTCTTTTGGGCCACTTGCAGACTTTTCTCTATTCTCCTATTGCTTTGGATTTTAGAAAGTTTTTTGTCTGTGGATATTATTACTCTGTTTACCCTTGTACTTCTGAGACATTGATGGTGAGTAATTGTTGTGTAGTTTTTCTCATTACTCTGTTTTACCCTTTGTCCCTTTGTGACAAAAATGGGGAGTAATTTTTGATTTGGACCGGCATTGTATTTTTAACCGGTCAAGTGATTTTTGTCCCAGAATGGACAAAGGGGGAGTTCGTTAGTTTTTGTGTTGGCTGCATTCTGTTGGACAAAATCACTTCTATGTAATGTTGCTGCTTTCACAGGGATGCTGCTTTATCCAGAGTCTACTCTTCAACTATGTTCTTCGAGAAGATTCTGTGAAGTTTTCAAGGATTTATTTCGGTTCCCTGTCAGCTGTCCGGATGACGTGGTATTCCGTTCGGAAACTCATCAGTCAGCAACATCCGTCCGGACGACGAGATCCTTCCGTCCGGACGCCCATCAGTGTCTAGAAGCTTCGAACATTTCAAGATTGCATCCGTCCGGATGTAATGGCAAATCGTCCGGACGCTCTTCAGAGTTCGAGAAAATCCCAGTGTTCCAGCGCATCCGTCCGGACGACGTGGTTATACCGTCCGGACGCCATTCAGTGTTTGACAAGAAATAGAGTTTCTGCCTCAAGACACAGTTATGGGAAGACGGCTGCTACCGTCTGGACGATGTCCTCTACAAGGCAAGAACGTACATACCAAGTTCAACCGTCCGGACGTCAACCTTCATGGTCCGGACGATCAAGCTTCATATATGGAAATTACGTGCACCAGTTCAACCGTCCGGACGTTAGCCTTCAAGGTCCGGACGCTCCAAGCCTTATTATGGTAATTTCGTGCAGCCGAAGTGCAACCATCCGGACGCTAGGGAAACACCGTCTGGACGCGGCCTTGTTACGGAAGCTTTCAGCGCTATCTTGGAGAGGCGGTTGCAGTTGATCGTCCGGACGCTCGGTCAAGCCGTCCGGACACCCTCGGGTATTTTGGTCATAATGTTTTACTCAAATATTAGATTGGGACGAAATTGGCTTCATTGGAAAGCTTAGAAAAAATGATGTAATTTGAGTGTCGGAAGGACCCTAGAAGCGTCCGGAAGGTCTCCATCCAGACGGAAAGATTTTCCCGTCCGGACGACCCTTCAGAAAATTCCAGAATTACTTTTCGGACAAGAAAAACTTGACCCGTCCGGACGGCCCTGGCTCCCGTCCGGACGCGCGTGCCACATAATCCGTTTTTGAGTCGATTTTGGGTTTCCTAAGCCTATAAATAAGAGGCTCTAGGCATGCTTTCAACACAGAATTCGGTGGTGAATTCTCACAGCTTAGAGACGTGATATTTCCTCTAAAGCCTTGCCAAGTGTGTGATTTGATCAGCTGTGAAGTCTATCTTAGGGGTTGGCCCTAAGGTAAAGGATTCCATTGAAGACCCCTCCAGGTAGGTGAACCTGGTTGGGAAACGTTCGTGTTGGGTTACACGTTAGAGAGCAAGGTACGACCACTGCATCAGGGGTATGTGAGTGTTACTACTTTGTATCTAGCTTTGTCTTCTGAATAGTGGATATCCTGGGTTTAGCTGCCTCAGAGTGATTTTTCTCTTAATTGAGTTTCCACTTCGTCAACAAAATATTTGTCTCCTTTAAATTCCGCATTTAATATTTTGTTGCACACTGCTCACCCACAATGTTAAATTTAGAAGTCCCTTTATTTTTCACAAAGGATCCGACTTTTGCTGAGTTAGAATCTCCTTGGATCTCTGAAATAGCCTTCTTGAAGCTTGTGACACTGAGCCTTGTCATAATAAGGCTTTTTCCATCTTAAAGAAATAAACTCTAATAAAGTGGAGATTCTAAATAATATGGCATCATTGTTTAAAACAGCAACATTACATAATAGTGATTTTGTCAACAGAATGAAGGCAACAAAACTAACAAACTCCCCATTGGGCCATTCTGGGACAAAAATCACTTGACCGGTTTAAAAATACATTCCCGGTTCAAAAATAAAAATACTCACCATTTTTGTCTCAAAAGGACAAAGGGTAAATAGAGTATAGAAAAACCATGGTAGAAATTGAAAAATAAAATTGACTTCTAATTTATCAAGTGTGTGATAGTGTGCAACAAAATATTTAAATTGCAGAATTTAAAAGAGACAAATATTTTGTTGATGAGGTGGAAACTCAATTAAGAGAAAAACCACTCCGGAATAACCAAACACAAGAAATCCACTATTCAGAAGACAAAACTAGTACATAGAAAGTAACACTCACATACCCCGATGCAGCGATCATTCTTATTACTCTGACATGAAACCAACATAGACATTCGGCAAAACCGTGCGCGTCCGGATGTTTTACCTAACCGCCCGGCCGATTGAGCCGCACCCGTCCGGATGCAAGAGGAGACCGTCTGGATGCTTCACACTGAAAAATAGAAACTGAAGGAAAATTTGCAGAAATATTATTTTCTCTAAAATCAGCTTCAGAACTTGCATGTATAATTAACTGATATAGTAGTCAGATAGCATTTAAAAAATACGTAGAGATATAAAAGAGAATTAAGAGTTCAATCAGCACAAAAATTCCCTGTAGATAGATGTTAGTATTTTGGCCTCATTCTGTGTTTGGACAAAATCACTTAAGTGTAAAGATGCTGTAAACAGGGATTTCACTATTCAGAGTCTGCAAAATTCAAGTTCCCTGTCAGCCATCCGGACGATCGAGCCATCCCGTCCGGACGACGTGTCTACCGTCCGGACGAAGTGTTCATCCCGTCCGGACCTCATACTGTATCGAGAAGTTTCTGTGCTAGTTTGCATCCGTCCGGACGTTTCCGCAGCACGTCCTGACGCCTCCCAGTACTCGATCAATTTCTGATTTTTTTCCAAGTTCCAAGAAAGGGAAGATCAATCAACCGTCCGGACGATGTGGTATCCCGTCCGGACGCGCGTCTCCTTAGGACAAGAATCGCAATTCAAATATGACCGTCCGGACGTCTGACAATTATGGTCCGGACGCGAGTGCATCAAAGAAGGAAATTGCCAATTCGACTTCAACCGTCCGGACGACTGCCTATCATGGTCCGGACGTGCGCATTGCAAATATGGAAATTGCGTGTTGAAGAATAGCCGTCCGGACGCTCATCCCCCATGGTCCGAACGCTCTAAAGCCTTATAAGGAAATTACTTGCAGCGGACGTGCGACCGTCCGGACGATATGCCATCCTGTCCGGACGAGGCTCTTAAACAGGAAAGATTTCCCCGGGAAATTTTCAGAAAATCTTGTCGCACAATTGTCCGTCCGGATGGCCCATGTCCACCGTCCGGACGGCGCCCAAGTATATTTTTGCCTGACGCTCATTTGAGCCCCCAGCTTATAAATAGAGGCCCCTGGGCACTGAGAACTGCAAGAATTCGGTATTGAATTCCACAACTGCTCAGAGACGTGATATTTCATTTGAAGCCCTTTTCAAGTGTGCTGTTGCTGTGCTACAACTGAAGTCTATCTTAGAGGTCAGCTATAAGGTAAGGAGTTCCATTGAAGACCCCTTCAGGTAGGAGAACCTGGTTGGGAAGCGTTCGTGTTGGGTTACACGTCAGAGATCAAGATACGACCACTGCATCGGGTATATGTGAGTGTTACTGTCTTGTATCTAGCTTTGTCTTCTGAATAGTGAAATTCCTGGGTTTGGCTACCCCGGAGTGGTTTTTCTCTTAACTGAGTTTCTACTTCGTCAACAAAAATCTGTGTGTCATTCATTTTCCACTGTGCTTTAATTTTTGTTGACACTTATGTACGCACTTTATTTTTAGAAGTCAATTCAGTTTTTCAATTGGTATCAGAGCAAGTACACTCTGTTTAGGATTTATTTCCTGAGTGTGATCTTCATCTCTTGTGACTTCTATTTTTTATTACACCTTTTATCATGAATTCTTCTCAGTTTTCTAATGAAGATTCTGATATTAAGCTCTTTAAGGTTTTTAATAAATTGAAGAATGCTCAACATTCTAAAGAGCTTAAAAAGGTGAAGCAAGAAAAAGAGTTATTGATTGTACAATTGTCTGAATCACATGCTTTGATTGACTCTTTGAGATATGAAAATACCATGCTGCTTAACATTATTGATACACTAGAGAATAAATTAAAAGAATCTGATGATCTCTTGAAAAATTTCTCAAGTGATAATTTGAAAAGCATGCTTTGTATTCAATCAGATGTTCCTAACAAGTCTGGTTTAATTGTTAATGATTTGAGTGCTTCTACTTCACATGCTTCTGATTCTGAATTAGATTCCACTATTATTAAGCCTGTTGAAAAATAAATATGGACTTCTAAATTTAACAGTGTGTATGAACAGTGTGCAACAAAATATTAAATGCGGAATTTAAAGGAGACAAATATTTTGTTGACGAAGTGGAAACTCAATTAAGAGAAAAACCACTCCGGGGCAGCCAAACCCAGGATATCCACTATTCAGAAGACAAAGCTAGATACAAAGCAGTAACACTCACATACCCCTGATGCAGTGGTCGTACCTTGCTCTCTAACGTGTAACCCAACACGAACGCTTCCCAACCAGGTCTCGTACCTGAAGGGGTCTTCAATGGAATCCTTTACCTTAGGGCCAACCCCTAAGATAGACTTCACAGCTGATCAAATCACACACTTGGCAAGGCTTTAGAGGAAATATCACGTCTCTAAGCTGTAGAGAATTCACCACCGAATTCTATGTTGAAAGCATGCCTAGAGCCTCTTATTTATAGGCTTAGGAAACCCTATTTTGAGTAAAAAACGGAGTCTGAGACACACGCGTCCGGACGGGAGCCAGGGCCGTCCGGACGGGTCAAGTTTTTCTTGTCCGGAAAGTAATTCTGGAATTTTCTGCAGGGCCATCAGGACGGAAAAATCTTTCCATCCGGACGGGTTCCTTCCGGATGCTTATAGTGGCTGTCCGAACGATCAGTTGACAGCATTTTTTGTCAACTTTCTAACGACGCTGATTTTGTCCCAATCCGATATTTGAGTAAAAAGTTATGATGAAAATTCCGAAGGGCATCCGGACGGCTTGATCGAGCGTCCGGACGATCAACTGTAACCGCCTTTCCAAAATAGCACCGAAAGCTTCCATAACAAGGCCGCGTCCAGACGGTGTTGCCCTAGCGTCCGGACAGTTGCACTTCGGCTGCACGAAATTACCATAATAAGGCTTGGAGCGTCCGGACCTTGAAGGCTAACGTCCGGACGGTTGAACTGGTGCACGCAATTTCCATATATGAAGCTTGATCGTCCGGACCATAAAGGCTGACGTCCGGACGGTTGAACTTGGTATGCACGTTCTTGCCTTATAGAGGACATCGTCCGGATGGGATCACACATCGTCCGAACGGTAGCAGCCGTCTTCCCATAACTGTGTCTTGAGGCAGAAACCCTAATGCTTGTCAAACCCTGAATGGCGTCCGGAAGGTATAACCACGTCGTCCGGACGGATGCGCTGGAACACTGGGATCTTCTCGAACTCTGAAGAGCGTTCGGACGATTTGCCATTACGTCCGGACGGATGCAATCTTGAACTGTTCGAAGCTTCTAGACACTGATGGACATCCTGACGGAAAGATCTCGTCGTCCGTACTGATGTTGCTGACTGATGAGCGTCCGAATGGAATACCACGTCGTCCAGACGGCTAACAGGGAACCAAAATAAATCCTTGAAAACTTCACAGAATCTTCTCGAAGAACATAGCTGAAGAGTAGACTCTGGATAAAGCAGCATCCATGTGAAAGCAGCAACATTACATAAAAGTGATTTTGTCCAACAGAATGCAGCCAACACAAAAACTAACACCTGTGATAGTAGACACTGCTTGTTTGGATAATTCTTGCTTGAATAATCATGTGATGCCAAAATCCAAAGACACAGGTACACAAGCTCATGGTAAGTTTGTCCCTACTTGTCATAATTGTGGGAAGATTGGTCATATTAGGCCAAATTGTTATTTGTTGAGATCCCACAGGCCTTGGATTAAGCAGGATGCTTTGAGGAAAAGTGAAGCTGAAGATTCTTCCTCGTCTAAATATGTCCCTCCTCATAGGAGACATATAGAAGGTAAGGGCAATGTTATTTGTAAGAATGCTAATCATAATTTTGTAGAGAATACAAAGAAGCATTCAAACAAAATAAGCTTGCCTACCTGTCATTACTGCGGCATCACCGGTCACATCCAATCCAAATGCCCGCAACTCCAGAAGTTGAAGGTTCAGAGGAAGCTGCCAACTAGAGCTACATCAGGCACTCTACCTTCTATGGCGCTTCAGGCTCCATGGCATCAACAGTAGTTTGTTCTTGCCTATCAGAGTGGCAAATCAAAGAAGGACAAATCAAGGCGCTAGAAGAGAAAGCCGCAGAAGCCCTTTAGCTACCATGACTATGAAGGGTTTCTAAGCCTGATGCAAGGTATGCTAAGGAGAATGGACAACATGGGCAAAACCTGCAAGCTACCACCACGGGTTAAGCAGGTATGGGTCAGGAAGGATGAGACCATTCACCCCTTGAGGGGGAGTTAACTCACCTAGTAGGTGATGTTTCCCATGCCTAGGATTTTGGCTCTTAAATCCTAGTGCATGTCAGGTATGTTTGCATTGCATTGTTTATCTTGTCATATCTTATTCATGCCTTGCATTCTGTTTGAGGAACCGTTTATTTTGTCCCCATATTTTCTCTTGTTGTCTTGAGAAACATCTGCAGATATTTTTGGGGATGACAGTTAAAGCACGTCAGGCACCTGCTTTTCTGTCTTGGTATTTCTAAAGCTCTCTCCATGAGGACAGGTTTGGTTTTACCTTACATGCTGGGATTAGATGTCATTTCCTTTTCTGAGCATGTGTTTGTTGTTTTTTTGTTTATCGGTTTTCAACAAAAAAAAAAAAAATTTGGGGAGAAGATGCGGAACTTTATTTCTTTCTTTTGATAGCTTTTCAGATATTGCATATGTTTTTGCCTGATAACTCAGTTCATTGTGCATTTATTAAATATGCTTATATATGATTGAGAGTTTATGCATGATATCTGCTAAGTTTTCCTGTTGCATCTTGATGATAGATAGTTACTTTTCTCATGCGATGAAAATGTGCACTTTCTAAGACTCCCCTAAGGTACATCTTTTCCTTCTCTGACTTTTGTTTCTAGAAATTCTGGATAAGAGAAGAGGTTTTCGATAAGATGGCCAAATTGGCCAAATGCTAGTTGAACCTAGAACCTAAAAATTCTAGCATTCTTTCTAGGTTGCAGCATCAAAAGAATCAAGCAGTTACCTTTATGAATTCTACGCGATATATGTATATTTTCTGCTTATGTGCTAAAATATGTCTTGCCCTTCATGTGCAAGTAAAATTTTACCTTGTCCTTCATGGTACAAGTAAAACAATTAGATGCTGTATCTTAGGGGGAGTGTATCATATGAGGGTGGCTAGGCCATAGTAAGATAAGGTTTGACTTTTGGCTGATTTTTCATTGATTTTCTCTCTTGTTTGGAAAATCTGGTTGCTTTTTGTCATATCAGTTGAATTCATACCTTTTGGGAAAAGTCTTCACACACACAAACACACACACACACACACACACACACGCATTGTATGAGTTGAGTAATCTATTTAAAATTTCTATCTGCAGGGAAATTTGTGCTTATTGAATACTTAACTCTCATTTATATCTTTGCGTATTTTTGCAATGCTATTTGACTGTTTTATTAGTTGATTATACATGCGTGTTCTGAAGCTAACTTTTGAGAAAAATATTTATCTGCTAATTTTTCTCCAGTTTCAAATTTTCAGTGTGAAGCGTCTGGATGGACCTACTCTTACATCCAGACGAGCCCAGTCTTGCCATATGCTGATCTAGCAGTTGTCATCCGGATGGTTAAGTGACACATCCGGACAGGATCTCTACAGGTTTAAGACTTGCGTCTCTTTTTCTGCTATACACACATCTTTTCATTTTTATTGATTTATCATGGCATGTTGTGTGTTTTTCTTGTGGATTTCTCTCGAGATTTTGGCATTCTTTGCACATCTCTTCTCATCCCATGATCTTCATTGTGTTTTCCATTATTCTTTTAAGTTTTTGTGCTTTTAGAATATTGGAATATTTGTTGGGATATTTTTCATGAGATAATGTGCATTAGAATCCTTCTCTGTCTGTGTGTTGGGCTGATCATGATATATTTATGCCTCATGAGTAGCTGCATTGCCTATATTTCTCTTTGGCATCCATTTGACAGCCGTGTTAAATACCACATTATTTTTGAAACTAACAGGATCTAATGGTATTTTTGGAGATATTTCTGGTTGGTTTTGATTCAGGAATATGATATCCAGCGGCTCCCAGCACAATGTTTGACAGATAGACTTTTCTCTATTTTCCTATTGTTTTGGATTTTAGAAAGTTTTTGTCTGTGGATATTATTACTCTGTTTACCCTTGTACTTCTGAGACATTGAGGGGGAGTAATTTTTGATTTGGACTGGGATTGTATTTTTAACCGGTTAAGTGATTTTTGTCCCAGAATGGCCAAAGAGGGAGTTTGTTAGTATTTTGGCCTCATTCTGTGTTTGGACAAAATCACTTAAATGTAAAGATGCTGTAAACAAGGATTCCACTATTTAGAGTCTGCAAAATTCAAGTTCCCTGTCAGCCGTCCGGACGATCGAGCCATCCCGTCCGGACGCCCATCTGTCCACTGTTCCGTCCAGACGACGTGTCTACCTTCCGGACCTACAAGACAGATCAGCATCATCCCGTCCGGACCTCATACTGTATCGAGAAGTTTCTGTGCCAGCTTGCATCCGTCCGGACGTTTCAGCAGCACGTCCGGACGCCTCCTAGTACTCGATTAGTTTCTGATTTCTTTCCAAGTTCCAAGAAAGGGAAGATCAATCAACCGTCCAGACGCGAGTGCATCAAAGAAGGAAATTGCCGATTCGACTTCAACCGTCCGGACGACTGCCTATCATGGTCCGGACGCGCGCATTGCAAATATGGAAATTGCGTGTTGAAGAATAGCCGTCCGGACGCTCATCCCCCATGGTTCGAACGCTCTAAAGCCTTATAAGGAAATTACTTGCAGCGGACGTGCGACCGTCCGGACGATATGCCATCCCGTCCGGACGAGGCTCTTAAACAGGAAAGATTTCCCCGCGAAATTTTTGGAAAATCTTGTCGCATAGTCGTCTGTCCGGACGGCCCATGTCCACCGTCCGGACGGCGCCCAGGTATATTTTTCCCTGACGCTCATTTGAGCCCTTAGCCTATAAATAGAGGCCCCTGGGCACTGAGAACTGCAAGAATTCGGTATTGAATTCCACAACTGCTCAGAGACGTGATATTTCATCTGAAGCCATTTTTCAAGTGTGTTATTGCTGTGCTACAACTGAAGTCTATCTTAGAGGTCGGCTCTAAGGTAAGGAGTTCCATTGAAGACCCCTTCAGGTAGGAGAACCTGGTTGGGAAGCGTTCGTGTTGGGTTACACGTCAGAGATCAAGATACGACCACTGCATCGGGTATATATGAGTGTTACTGTCTTGTATCTAGCTTTGTCTTCTGAATAGTAGAATTCCTGGGTTTGGCTGCCTCGGAGTGGTTTTTCTCTTAACTGAGTTTCCACTTCGTCAACAAAAATCTGTGTGACATTTATTTTCTGCTGTGCTTTAATTTTTGTTGACACTTATGCACGCACTTTATTTTTAGAAGTCAATTCAGTTTTTCAATAGAAATTTTAAATAGATTACTCAACTCATGCAATGCATGTGTGTGTGTGAAGACTTTCTTAATAAGGTATGAAGTTCACTGATATGACTTAAAGCAA
>JAJPGS010001699.1:1277500-1492500 GCA_028654335.1 Alnus rubra
GGTTCATGATTTGATGACGAGGCTATATGACCAATACCACCAAATATGAACTTGAAGGATTAAAATATATCATAAGGACAATAAGAGTAAATACGATCAACTCATGAAGTCATGAGGACATGAGATATAAAAATAGTTTATATTACTTTCTTTTTATCTCTTAAGCTTATTGGGTCTTTAAACAACTCATAAAAGAAGTAATGAAATCAAAACCTAAACCATAAAATTAATGAAACTAATGATTGGAAGTTTACCAAAATACTTCCTAGCACACACTTCAAGTCTTGAACCACACAAAACTACACAAATCTCACAATTTTCTCTCTTGGTCGTAGGTGTGTGTGTGTGTGAAGCTTGATGGGTATTGCATCCTTCTACCTTGGTTCTATTTATAAGAGAATGAATGGTTAGGATTAAGTAGACACATTTTGATCCAATGGATGGGAATTGGTGCATCTTAGCCTTCTCTCTAAGGCACATGGGTTTCATCATTACTAAGGTGGTGCATTCTAGATGTGGGATGTGGGCAACACTTGTGGTGATGAGTTGTCCAATCAAAGGAAGTATTAAGTAATGCTATATATGAATTTTCGTCCAAATAGAGGCCAGCTTACTCCGAACAACGTTTTGATGGTCAAACCTACTCCGATTAATGTAAAATTTTTAGGATAGATAGATGACTTCAAGACGAACACTTTCTCTTTTTGGTTCAACTCAATCCGAGTTCGTTATGACTTAGTTTTTGTCAATTAAAGTTTCTGGTTTACTTTGACAAGTTAAACCCAAATATCTTTAGACTACTTTCTTTTCATGATTACTCTTGATTCTATTCTAGACATCTTTTATTCTTTCATCATAAGAGGGGGAGGGAATAAATGTAGTGGAGGGTTGCACTAGGTGTTGAATCATCATATCTTCCACTATCCTATTTAATCATCTAACTAGGATGATTAAGCACACATTAATTAATGGCATTCTTAAGGCATAAAATAGGTCTTTCACATGTTGAGTTGGGATATGACTCATGTAGTAATTATGGCCATAGGAAGATAACATGTGGTAGGTGGGTTGGGTTTGAGTTCAAAGATAGGCTTATTAACGATCAATGTGAATTTCCGTCCATAACAGGGGTAGTATTTTTCATGGGTATTTTCGTGGTCTTAACAACGTCCAAAAATTATGAAATTTGGAGGGTAGCTAGAGGACTTCAAGACAAGCGTTCTGGCTTTTGAATCAACCAAAATGAAGTTTGTTTGACCCTGTTTCCGTTATTCCAAAGTTTAAGGTCCATTTTGAGCTTTTAACAAATTGAAACTATAAACGTTTTTTTTTTTTTTTTTTTTTAATAATCAATGAATATTTATTTTCATAAATATTTGTATTTATTCTTTTGCCTTATTAAAAATGTTTTAAATCTAATTTAAGCCATTATAAATTATGTCTTAAAATCTGGGGTGCTACAACACAATAAGCAGTTGATTTTTTAATTATCCATATTTACTAATTTTTTGAATGCTTTTTTATGTGAATTTTAATTGTACTCACAAGTGCACGAATCGTTTACAATCAAGTGTTTTGCAAGTGCGAGGTCGATCCCACAGGGAATTGTGTTCTTGAAAAACAAATTTATGTCTAAACTAATTAAATCTTATCCTAGTTCCAAAAAAAACTTGAGAATTTGATTTTTGATAAAAGAAAATGAAACATAAACAAAAGAAAAGATACTAAGGTTTTGGAATCCATACTCACCAAATCATAACAACATACTCCATGTTCATCAATACACATCCGAAGTTCTCACCATACAAATCTTATGTATGTTCTACTATGCGTCAAAAAATCATTAAATCATTCAATGAATCAATTCTTTGCACAAATCACAAAAGATATCCGGTCTAAACCAAATCGTCAAATATATCCGTAGAACAAAACATTGTAACGGCCTTTTACATTAAAGCGTAAGTAATTATACCTGGATAATTACGTGTCATTAACCTTTCAGAGACGATAAATCTGGCAGCGGAAAAATATGAATATCTTTTTTCTCTAGTTCTAACATCAGGGACAATTACCTTACAATACATTCAGAGCTAAATTCCTCTAGACATACATTAAAAATCATTTACACCAATTACAATGAAACATGTGTCACAGAAGACACGAAAGCATACATGGAAACTTTACTAAATGCAAGTAAATTCCTAAACATGTTACATACAAATTAGTATAAACATTTATAAGTACAAAGTACAAAAATCCTAACTACATAGCTTTAAATCTCTTAAGCTAGCAGTTAATCCAATCCATAATCTTCAGAACCTGCGCAAACATCTATGAGACGGTAGTTATAACCACATCCCCATAGTTCCATAAGTGAGCTAACTGTCAATCAACAACATCATGATTTATGCGTTATTTAAGGAATATAAATAACATAATGATTAGATGACAGTTTTCTATGCAAAGTTTAACAATTCAATATAGTCATTGCACTCCTCTCGTTTAGAGCCGTTACCCGTCAATGCGCCTTATTCGCACTAGCAGAGTACGTTCCACATCACTCCACTAGCACTTTGAAAGATGTTCCAATCAATATGAATTATTGGGTTTTTGGTTTCAAGCACTATTCACATCCTGAACCTTTGGGAGACGTTAATCCCAATATTTATAGGTTGATTATTCACAGTATGCAATAATCAGTCACATACATCCAATTAAAATAAAATATAAACACAACACTATTGAAATCCAATACTACCCTCAGAAAGTAATTTATACTTACAGCCCTTTTATGCAGTCTCAGTTCATCATCTGCATCAAATACATACATATATGTGCATAGAAGGTCAATAACATTTCTTTTAGAAATTCATGCCTAAACATGAATTTTAATCACACATATATGCATACATAGAAGCAATTATCTATGGAACATCATCTACATTAATTGTTACATAACATAACATGGTTAAGTCTCAATATTATTTCTTAATATTAACACTTAACCCTTCTAACAACACCTAATCATTTTTAGGGAACATCAATCCAAGCACCAAATCAATTAACAAAACATCCATTTTAAAACATATTAACTGTAACAATTATTTAAACCAACACATATTAGAAATCACAGTAAAACAGCATACTCAATTTCCATAATTAAGTTCATATCAGACCATATAACAACTCAACAACAATAATCATATATTTTCCTTAGATTATAAATCTCATGCACATAATATTCAAACACTGTCTATTAAAAGAATTCCTTTTAAAAACCATTATCTAATTATTAACATCTTTAGGATAAAACATCACATAAATAATATTTGACAAATCACATAACTCGCAATTTTCAATTTCCAAAACAATACATTACATGCCAAACATCATAGGGCCAAAATATAGTTTCCTACCCATAATCTCTACACTTCCAAAAATCATCACAATACTCATCATCGATTCACATGTAACAAAGGGCACCAACCGGTTACTTAGCAACACGGGAAATTCTTGCTAAACACAAGTAATAGAAATCCAATCTCAAAATCATCAATGATCCTTAATCAACACACGGCCACTCATCATCCACAAAACTCAATTTTGGATTATCACAGTAGTCTGGTCAGAACAGGGGAACACCAAAAATCAACCAGCTACACACAGCCAAAAGATCAACAAATATCAACTAAAATCACCCCATCAAAATACCTATCAATTGATCCCCAAATCAGTACACGCAATAGCCAAAACAGGGGATTACTTAGTTTTAAATTCTAATTTAAGACATTTTATTTAATTACTTAAAATCTGAGGCGCTACATCCCTCCCACCTTAACAGAATTTCGTCATCGAAATTCGTAAACTATGCAATGTATAAAGTTTACAAGAAAGGAAGATTAAATCGAGCGATTCAGATTTTAAAGCAACACTCATTGCTAAACTTAGGTTTTACATTACTTCTAATCTTAGAAATATTCTATCTAAGAACGTAAGCCAATAATGCACATTCCTATATGTACATCATGCCATCATACAACCTTAACCTATATGGTTAACATCTAACTTTCACCATCCACATCATTTCCATTTCTCTGCTCCAACATAAAGGTTTGCTCTTATTATAGACCTCATCTATTTTGTTCGTCCGTGTTAGCAGTACCTGATCGAATCATTGTATCTCCAAATGCCTCAAGTAATACACTGGAATTTCACCTTATCTTCTATTGTTAAAGTTCAATCTTATGTTATTGAAATTTCACCTCCCAATTACAGGGAAGAAACTAATTCAAGGTCCAATGTCTTGATAAAAGTCTGTCCTTAGTCATCAATAGGGATCAGGGTTTCCTTCCATTAGGAAATCCTGTACCATAAGTCTGGGTCTAATCATTCCTATCCTCAAGTAGAAGGTAGTCATTAATTCTGTAGACCTTAAACACGTAAATCACATCGTGGGAAATCACACTAAGCATCAAAATATAAATCAAGATATGGTTTACCTCAATTATTCTCAAATGTAGCTTAGTGGAAAAGTAGAATAAATTTCTCCAGTAAATTCTTAGTTTATAGAATTCTCCAATGTTCAAATAGGTAGCTATCTCCTCTAATCAATTAGATTGATCTCTTATAGCTCAGAAATTTGTTTTGATTGTAACTTGTATTACATCATAAGCACAATCAAAATTACCCCTCTAAAATCATGACATCATCATCTGGGGTGTAAGGCTTAAATCAAATCTTATAAATAACCCTTACTTGAAAAGATCTTGTTTTTCTTATCCACAAAAGGGGTGTAAGAAAATAATGTCTCTTAACTTATCTTCAAATTAGTCCACATACCTCAATTTAGACATCATCCTCGTATTCCATTACAAGGTTTAGCCTCAAATATGGTTCAGCTAGTAGTCAGACATTCACTTAATATCTAATTCATTAAATCAGTCATCTCCAAAATCAACATGGTATTATCATCAAATATCAAAACCAGCTACCATGTTCCTATAACCTGATTTAGGAACAACTTTCTTTATCTATCACGTAGCATTTCTCACTTTTTTGAAAATCATCTAGGCATCGATATACATATTATAACCTATTCTCCATAACCGTTCATCGTGTCTCCCAACGAACTTAACATAATTAATCCATAAACTTGAATTTACTTCAAATGACCTCAAAGATAGATTTTAATTTCATACATTGTTTTCTAACAATGAATATTCAAAAGGTTATCATCCTCACATCATATCTTTCTAATCCAATATCAGAATTCTAATATTTGGCTGATATTAAAAAATCAGTATTTAATCATTTAAGAACCTTAAATTTAGCCAATACAAAATCATTAGTAAACCTCAATTAACACTTGTTAATTCATCATTACAAATCATCTAAAATGATATATCATGGGATCCTCAATCCATTTGGCTATGATTAGAAATTATCATAATCATTATAACTCAATAGCCAAAGCAACATAGATTTATCATCAAGGCTAATTATCAACTCAAAAGTATTATCAACAATTATCAATTTATCCTCAATTTATCAATGCTATATCTACTCTCAAATAATTTAATCCAAGGCATAAGTCAAATCAAATAGAGGGAGTTAGGGCTTCCAAAGCTAACCAATTCTCTCATGTTCTTCTTAGGGAAGCCTGTTAAGGAAAACTTAATCTTAACAGTTGAGTACTAACTTTTCTAAAAAAGCAACGTAATTATTACGCATACTTAACTTAACGAAAGTCATACCTGGCACCAGTTTGGTTACATAACCTATTTAAGATTACCCATTGATGTGAATTTTAATTGTACTCGCAAGTGCACGAATCGTTTGCAATAAAGGGTTTTGCAAGTGCGATGTCGATCCCACAGGGAATTGTGGTTTTAAAAAAGCAAATTTATGTCTAAACTAATTAAATCTTAACCTATTTCCAAAAAACATTTGATTTTTGATAAAAAGAAAAAAAACATAAACTAAATAAAGTAAAATAAAACAAAAGAAAATGTACTAAGGTTTTGGAATCCACACCCACCAAATCATAGCAACATATTCTCATGTTTATCATTACACATCCGAAGTTCTCACCATACAACTCTTATGTATGTTCTACTATGCTTAAAAAAATCATTAAATCATTCAATGAATCCGTTCTTTGCACAAATCACAAAAGATATCCGGTTTAAACCAAATCATCAAATGTATCCGTAGAACGAAACACAATGAATATCCAACGTTTTGATAAATAAAAACCCAAGCAATCAATTATGTGAAATTATCTAAAATCATCAAATGTATCCTTGAATCACAAAAGATATCCAAGAATCATTCCACAAATTGAAAAGAAGTAAAACATTGGAAAAATTAAACCAAATAAAATCGGATAGTATAAACTTACATGAAAATATTGTTGCTCTTCAATGATGAGGATTCATCCTCAACCTTAGTTGAAAAATTAGCTACACATGACTATTGAAAATAAAACATACCCTAAAGAAAAACTAAAACTAAAAAGAAAAGAATATATTTGAACTCTAGCTTCTTCCCCTTTTTATCTTGAGGCTTAGAGGTCTATTTATAGGGAGAAAACAAATCCTAGAAGCCCTATAATTCCTAGAAAAATTGGAGGTTAGTCTCCTAGTATGAGTAGGAAACTCAAAACACAATCCAAGAAGGAAAATGACTCCAAATTCGTCCAGATTTGTGGCCTTTTATTGCGGGGAAATTTTGGCATAGCAAACGTCCGAATTAAGAAAATCTTATTTCATAAGGATTTGTAGAAAATTGAGTTAGATTTCTAACGCCACTTGATTCACCTTAATCGGATACTTGAGCTGAAAGTTATGGCCAAAATACTGTAACATGTGCAGAATCTGAATTCTAATCCGATTTTGACTCCAATTAGAGAAATTCCGATTTAGTCCTCTCCTTGATTTGGTTGAACATAACCACATTATCTAGGTCTTCTCAAAGTGTGCTTTCTTTCACCATAAAGCTATTGTTTTCTCTCAATGACCTGCAAAATACTAAAATACCAAAACTAACCAGAAACATTAGAAAATAACAAAACTAAAGGTTTAGTAAATGCAAATTAAGGGGTCTACATATGCAATATTTGTCACTCATCACCCATGCTGATACGAGCTTATATTTTCATCGACGTCGTTCGCTTTGTCACTGTTGTTCGGTCGTCGCAAAAGTTAACCAACCAACATTTCAATCAAATATTAGTGTCGAGGACAATCAATTAATGGCAACCATATCATAAAACTTTTCATCCAGGCTAAGCATTTAGATCAGATCAATCCTAAACATTTTATGCCACAGAATCAATCTATACCTTCATATTAAATTCTCAAGTATAATCATTTCCTGCAGTGATCAATCATTTGGTTGTCAAACTCTTATCTCCAGATTTTTCTTAGCAATTCTATTGCTTATATAACCTCAAAGTTTCAATGGTCAAACCATTCTATTGAATATCATATATCATCATTCTTACTAAATTATAGCAATGTGAATCCAAACACTTAAAAGATTATTGGTACATACCTTAAAGCATTGCAATCCTCTTTGTGAGTTCCTTATGTTTTCTTCATTGACAATTAATCAATCTTATCAAAGAGATGCAAGAAAATAACATTTATATAGTACCATGATCTTTTCCTTATATCTGCATAATTACTATTATCCTCATAGGTCCACGGATTCAATCCTAAACATCAATCCAATTTAATCATGCAGTTGATCAATTCTCAGATTTGATGGTTACACACCTATTCCCAAAATTAAGATTCTCGAAGAGATTCGTCTTATGTGTATTACACATCAAATCAGTTATATCAATTAACTTAAACTCTAGAAAACCTCAAAAATTTATCGATTAATAAATTCTAGCTTCTCCATAGTTTATCAGATGCATAAAGATATATAGTCTATCCAAATATCACCAAGTTATTTAATCAACTCATTTCCTTATATATCCTCAAACATATATTTATATAAATCAGCAATCTATAATTTATGCACCTATCTTTAAAAGGTACTATAGATGCTCATTATACAGCTAGTCATGAATCATTAATCCATTAGATTTATCTTTCCTTACTTCTTAAGACTAATTGGGTATACCTCAAAATCTCAATATATGTTCTTTTGATTCTAAGGTTAACCTTATCATGATCATAGGACAACTATCAATTCTAAGCAAATCAATAAAGTCCTAGATTAATCTATCAACTTAATATCCATATATCTGCAAAGGTATCATGCATCAAGATTATGTAATCTATATCTCAAAAATTATCATTTCAAGATTATACCTCAAAATAATACTAGGTATCAATCGTCCTAATCATGAGAACAATTATACTTTCATACCTCAAATCTTTTGTTTATCATAGGCACACTACTACCTAATGCCATAACCAAGAATCGTATTTACATCATGTTGAGATCATGGTCATGATGAAATCCTTCTGTACTTAAAACATCCCAGTTTGTTAATCTCAAAGAAGGCATATCTATTCAACTCTATACTAATCAAATGATAGCTCAAACATTTATCAATAGCTTTAAAGTTAGGGCGAATAAATATTTAGCTTAATAAAGCTACAGATAACTCAAAGATCACCCAATAACTAAAGGAATACATTTAAAGGCATGATCGAATTATCGATAGTAATGTTGTGTACTACCACCATACATATTTTAGCATACACATTATTAGTAGGTGTTTCCAAAGTATTTTATTTCTTTGTAAAGAAATCTCATTGTTTTCTAAAATCTTTGAAAACAATTTAATAACACATAAATGAATACTAATCATCATTCTGAATAAGAGTTTAGTTTATGTTTATTCAGTGAATTGCATACATTAGAGTTTCAAACATGCATACCATATAAATACGTTTATCATTTTCACAAAACTTTATTTTTAAGATGTTTTCATCACATCTAAGCTTTATTGTAAATATTGTACTAATGTTAGAAGTTCATACTTAAAACATTTTGTAAACATTAGGAGTTAAGACAACATTTGAAAGTTCATACCTACTCTTATTTCGAATTAATTCCTTTTAAATAAGAGATGGTTTCATATCTCCTATTTTTTGCAATATATTCTTGACTTAACATGTAAATCAAATCAGCATGTTCTCTAATATATCACAAGGCATTTAGAATATATATACATTCATATTTTATCAAGGACCGAAGGTATATATGGACATTCATTATCTAAAGTATCAAAAGTGCACATGTACATACACTATTCAACACTCATAGAAGCATACATAATTATGCTCAAAGAATCCTGACCGTGACTAACAATTAGAAATCTTATTATATATAAGCATTCATAGAAATCATTTCTTAATCAGAAATAGTTTCATAGTACATTCTTTATTTAGCATGCATTTCTAATAAATCATATTGATATGTTTCCTAAAATGCATAGTAAGGAAAACATATAATCATAGGAATCATACAATGAATATATTCACAGAAGCATAGGAATCCTAACCATAAATGACAATTACTATTTTCTTAGGCTACTTAACTTCTCACAAAAGCTTTTAAGGAGTTTATAAAAAGTTCATTTTTCCTATAGCTCGTGTTAACTCTTAGACTTCTAGGGTCAAGTCTACCAGTCCTCAGAGCAAACTGCTCTGATACCATATTGTAACTTACTTAAGTTACAGTATGACACTAAGTTCTTACTGGTCCTCAGAGCAACCGCTCTGATACCATACTGTGACTTAAGTTACAATATGACACAAAGTTCTTAGTGGTCCTTAGAGCAAACCGCTCTGATACCATACTGTAATGATCCACTTTTTACATTAAAGCGTAAGTAATTATATCTAGAAAATTACGTGTCATTAACCTTTCAGAGACGATAAATCTGGCAGCAGAAAAATACGAATATCTTTTTTCTCTAGTTCTAACATCAGGGACAATTACCTTACAATACATTCAGAGCTTTAACTGAAATTCCTTAAAAATTGAAGAGCTAGTGGGATCTCTTCAAACATATGAGTTGTCCTTACCCCCGGTCAAAAAGTTGAAGACTATTGCTCTAAAAGCTTCCAAGAAAAAGGTAGAAGCTTCATCTGAAGATGACTCTGAGGAGGAAGAGAAAGCTGTGTGAAAAATTGAAATTGACTTCTTAAATAAATAGCAAGTGTGTGCACAAAGTATCAACAAAAATAAGTACAACGGAAAGTAAATGACACAGAGATTTTTGTTGACGAAGTGAAAACTCAATCAAGAGAAAAACCACTCCGAGGCAGCCAAACCCAGGAATTCCATTATTCATAAGACAAAGCTAGATACAAGATAGTAACACTCACATATACCCGATACAGTGGTCGTACCTTGCACTCTAACGTGTAACCCAACACGAATGCTTCCCAACCAGGTCTCCTACCTGAAGGGGTCTTCAATGATGTTAGTATTTTGGCCTCATTCTGTGTTTGGACAAAATCACTTAAGTGTAAAGATGTTGTAAACAGGGATTCCACTATTCAGAGTGATGTCAGACGATTCTACCTGCAAGTCAGAAGAATTTCAAGTTCCCCTGTCAGCCGTCCGGACGATCGACCCATCTCGTCCGAACGCCCATCTGTCCACTGTGTCATACGTCTGGACGACGTGTGCACTGTCTGGACCTCCAAGACATATCAGCATCATCCGTCCGAACGAAGTGTTCATTCCGTCCGAACCCCATACT
The DNA here is from genome assembly GCA_028654335.1 of Alnus rubra. NCBI lineage: Eukaryota > Viridiplantae > Streptophyta > Magnoliopsida > Fagales > Betulaceae > Alnus > Alnus rubra. Next base: position 1,288,236 of record JAJPGS010001699.1, read on the forward strand.
GTATCGAGAAGTTTCTGTGCCAGCTTCCATCCGTCCGGTCTTTTCAGCAGCACGTCCGGACGCCTCTCAGTACTCGATCAGTTTCTGATTTCTTTCCAAGTTCCAAGAAAGGGAAGATCAATCAACTGTCCGGACGATGAGGTATCCCGTCTGGACGCGCGTCTCCTTAAGGCAAGAATCGCAATTAAAAAATGATCGTCTGGACGTCTGACGCGCGTGCATCAAAGAAGGAAATTGCCGATTCGACTTCAACCGTCCGGACGACTACCTGTCATGGTCCGGACGCGCGCATTGCAGATATGGCAATTGCGTGTTGAAGAATAGCCGCCCGGACGCTCAGCCCCCATGGTCCGGACCCTCTAAAGCCTTATAAGGAAATTACTTGCAGCGGACATGCGACCGTCCGGACGAAGTGTCATCCCATCCGGACGAGGCTCTTAAACTTGAAAGATTTCCCCGCGAAATTTTCGGAAAATCTTGTCGCACAGTTGTCATGTCCACCGTTCGGACGGCACCCAAGTATATTTTGCCTGACGGTCATTTGAGCCCCCAGCCTATAAATAGAGGCCCCTGGGCATTGAGAATTGCAAGAATTCGGTATTGAATTCCACAACTGCTCAAAGACGTGAAATTTCCTCTGAAGCCCTTTTCAAGTGTGCTATTGCTGTGCTACAACTGAAGTCTATCTTAAAGGTCAGCTCTAAGGTAAGGAGTTCCATTGAAGACCCCTTCAGGTAGGAGAACCTGGTTGGGAAGCGTTCGTGTTGGGTTACATGTCAGAGATCAAGATATGACCACTGCATCTGGTATATGTGAGTGTTACTGTCTTGTATCTTGCTATGTCTTCTGAATAGTGGAATTCCTGGGTTTGGCTGCCACGGAGTGGTTTTTCTCTTAATTGAGTTTCTACTTCGTCAACAAAAATCTGTGTGTCATTTATTTTCCGCTGTGCTTTAATTTTTGTTGACACTTATGCACACACTTTATTTTTAGAAGTTAATTTCAGTTTTTCAATTGGTATCAGAGTAGGTACACTCTGTTTAGGATTTATTTCTTGAGTGTGATCCTCATCTCTTTGTGGTTTTTATTACATCTTTTATCATGAATTCTTCTCAGTTATCTAATGAGGATTCTGATATTAAGCTCTTTATGGTTTTTAATAAATTGAAGAATGCTCAACATTCTAAAATTTCACATAAAGAGCTTAAAAAGGTGAAGCAAGAAAAAAAGTCATTAATTATGCAATTGTTTGAATCACATGCTTTGATTGACTCTTTGAGATCTGAAAATACCATGCTGTTTAACATTATTGATACATTTGAGAATAAACTAAAAGAATCTGATGATCTCTTGAAAAAATTCTCAAGTGATAATTTGAAAAGCATGTTGTGTATTCATTCAGATATTTTGAACAAGCCTGGTTTAATAGTTGATGATTTGAGTGCTTCTACTTCACATATTTCTGACTTTGAATTAGATCCTGTTGATATTAAGCCTGTGATAGTAGATGCAGCTTGTTCAGAAAATTCTTGCTTGAATAATTGTGTGAAGCCTAACTCCAGAGTTTCGGGAACACAAGGTAAGTTTGTTCCTACGTGTCATCATTGTGGGAAGGTTGGTCATATCAGACCAAAGTGTTATCTGTTAAAATCCGACAGACCTTGAAAGAAGCAAGAGGATTCCAAACAGGGCGTGATTGAGAAAACCTCTTCAGATAAATATGTACCGCTCCATAGGAGGCATATATCTAAAAGAGGTAAGGACTTTATTGTTTGTGAAAATGCTAATCTTAAATTTGCAAAGCCCTTCAAGAAGCATTTCAGCAAACGAAGTCAGCCTACCTGCTATCATTGTGGTGTCTTTGGACACATCAGGCCACACTGTCCTCAGATCCGACATCAGCAGCCTCGGATCAGGGGAACAGAGCAAAAGACAGGTAAGTCTAGCTCTAAACCTTCTAAGCCTCATCATGTTTTTCGGCAACAACGGCATTATCCTCAAAGGGATTCTCCCTCATGCTATCACTGTGGTAAGTATGGCCACATTAAAGCCGAATGCTTCAAAGTGAAGCCTCACAAGCCCAAGAAGAATCAGACCAATGAAGGGCTTGTCAACATGATGAAGAATGTTCTAGTCAGACTGATCAATTGGGACATGGCTCACACCCTTGGCTCACAGGTAAAGAATGTATGGGTAAGGAAGGATGAGACAATCCACCCCTTAAGGGGGAGTGGACTCACCTAGTAGGTGAGGTCTCCCATGCCTAGGATTTTGGTTCCTAAATCCTAGTGCATGTCAGGTATGTTTGCATTGCATTGTCTATCTTGTCATATCTTATTCATGCCTTGCATTCTGTTTGAGGAACTATTTATTTTATCCCCATATTTTCTCTTGTTGTCTTGAGAAATATCTGCAGATATTTTTGGGGATGACAGTTAAAGCACGTCGGGCGGCTACTTTTCTGTCTTGGTATTTCTAAACCTCTCTCCATGAGGACAGGTTTGGTTTTACCTTACATGCTAGGATTAGATGTCATTTCCTTTTCCATAAGCATGTCTTTGTTGTTTTTCTGTTTATTTGTTTTCAACAAAAAATTTGGGGAGAAGATGCGGAATTTTATTTTTCTCTTGATTGCTTTTCAGATATTGCATGTGTTTTTGCCTGATATCTCAGTTCATTATGCATTGATTAACTATGCTTATATATGATTGAGAGTTTATGCATGATATCTGCTAAGTTTTCCTGTTGCATCTTAATGATAGATAGTTACTTTCCTCATGCGATGAAAATGTGCACTATCTAAAACTCCCCTAAGGTACATCTTTTCCTTCTCTGACTGTTTGCTTCTAGAAATTCTGAATAAGAGAAGAGGTTTCTGATAAGATGGTCAAATTGACCACAGGCTAGTTGAACCTAGGATCTAAAAACTCTGGCTTTTCCTCTAGCTTGCAGCACCATAAGAATTGAGCAGTTATTCATATGAATTTCGTGCTTTAAAATTGTCTATTCACTGCTTCTGTACTGAATTTGCAATATGCCTTGCCCTCTATGAGCAAGAAAAAATTTATCTTGTCCTTCATGGTACAAGTAAAACAATTCGGTGCTGTATCTCAGGGGGAATGTATCAGATAAGGATGGCTAGGCCCTAGTAAGAGTAAGATTTGACTTTTGGCTAATCTGTCATGGATTCTCTCTTCTTTAGGAAATCCGGTTGCTCTTGTCATGATTTTTCAAACCTTGTGGGAAAAGAGTCTTCACACACACACACACGCATTGCATGAGTTGAGTAATCTATTTAAAATTTCTATCTGCGGGGAAATTTGTGCTTATTGAATACTTAACTCTCATTTATATCTTTGCATATTTTTGCAATGCTATTTGACTCTTGCCATATGCTGACCTAGCAGTTGCACATCCGGACAGGATCTCTATAGGTTTAAGACTTGCTTCTCTTTCTCTGCCATACACACATCTTTGCATTTTTATTGATTTATCATATCATGTTGTGTGTTTTTCTTGTGGATTTCTTCCGAGATTTTAGCATTCTTTGCACATCTCTTCTCATCCCATGATCTTCATTGTGTTTTCCATTATTCTTTTTAGTTTTTGTGCTTTTAGAATATTGGAATATTTGTTGGGATATTTTCTTGAGATAGAGTGCATGGAAATTCTATTATGTCGATGTGTTGGGTGGATATTGTTATATCTGTGCTATTTGGATTACTATATTTGCTTGTGTAATTCATGCGCATCCAAATTGCAAGTTGTCATAATACCACATTCTTTTTGGAACTAACAAGAACTAATATTTCCTTGTGGTGTTATGACAGATGGATCCTTTTGAAAACTGACAGTGGTTGAAGTCGGATGTTCAAAATTTCCAAAGGTCTTGGGTCTTGAGATGAGCTTTTTCCCCAGCTCATGCAAAGCTTTTCGTAGCATTCCCTCAGATCTGCATCAGTCAAAGGTTCAGTGGTGAATCTTCTAATTATCTTGTAGACCAAATGCTTAGAGGATGTCAATCTGCGGATAACCAGTTTTAGGCTTTTCAAAATCAAGAGATTGAAGATTTTTTAGTCCATGGTTCCAGGCTTCCGGAGCTAGAAGCCGAAGTAGTACAAATCCAGCCTTTACGGATTTCTCTCCGATACTTGATTAGTAGGATTTGGTACTTGGAGGATTTCTTTTCCTCTCTTTTGGGCCACTTACAGACTTTTCTCTATTTTCCTATTGTTTTGGATTTTAGAAAGTTTATGTCTGTGGATTTATATTACTCTGTTTCCCAGGTCCTTCTGAGACCGTTAGGGGGAGTAATTTTTATTTCAGTTGGTTTACCCTTTGTCCCTTTGTGACAAAAAGGGGGAGTAATTTTTATTTTGGGCCGGGAATGTATTTCCAAACCAGTCAAGTGATTTTTGTCCTAGAATGGCCAAAGGAGGTGTTTGTTAGTATTTTGGCCTCATTTTGTGTTTGGACAAAATCACTTAAGAGTAAAGATGCTGTAAACAGTGATTCCACTATTCAGAGTGATGTCAGACGATTCTACCTGCAAGTCAGAAGAATTTCAAGTTCCCTGTCAGCCGTCCGGACGATCGAGCCATTCCGTCCGAACGCCCATCTGTCCACTATGTCATCTGTCCGGACGACGTGTCTACCTTCCGGACCTCCAAGACAGATCAGCATCATCTGTCCGGACAAAGTGTTCATTCCGTCCGGACCCCATACTGTATCGAGAAGTTTCTGTGCCAGCTTGCATCTGTCCGGACGTTTCAGCAGCACGTCCCGACGCCTCTCAGTACTTTATCAGTTTCTGATTTCTTTCCAAGTTCCAAGAAAGGGAAGATCAATCAACCGTCCGGACGCGCGTCTCCTTAAGGAAAGAATCGCAATTCAAAAATGACCGTCCGGACGTCTGACAGTTGTGGTCCGGACGCGCGTGCATCAAAGAAGGAAATTGCCAATTTGACTTCAACCGTCCGGACGACTGCCTATCATGGTCCGGACACGCGCATTGCAGATATGGAAATTGCGTGTTGAAGAATAGCCGTCCGGACGCTCATCCCCCATGGTCCGGACCCTCTAAAGCCTTATAAGGAAATTACTTGTAGTGGACGTGCGACCATCCGGACGAGGCTCTTAAATAGGAAAGATTTCCCCGCGAAATTTTTGGAAAATCTTGTCGTACAATTGTCTGTCCGGACGGCACATGTCCACCATCCGGATGACGCCCAGGAATATTTTGCCTAACGCTCATTTGAGCCCCCAGCCTATAAATAGAGGCCCCTAGGCATTGAGAACTGCAAGAATTCGGTATTGAATTCCACAATTGCTCAAAGACATGAAATTTCCTCTAAAGCTCTTTTCAAGTGTGCTGTTGCTGTGCTACAACTAAAGTCTATCTTAGAGGCCGGCTCTATGGTAAGGAGTTCCATTGAAGACCCCTTCAGGTAGGAAAACCTGGTTGGGAAGCGTTCGTGTTGGGTTACACGTCAGAGATCAAGATACGACCACTACATCAGGTATATGTGAGTGTTACTGTCTTGTATCTAGCATGTCTTCTGAATAGCGGAATTCTTGAGTTTGGCTGCCCCGGAGTGGTTTTTCTCTTAACTGAGTTTCCTCTTCGTCAACAAAAATCTGTGTGTCATTTATTTTCCGTTGTGCTTTAATTTTTGTTGACACTTATGCACACACTTTATTTTTAGAAGTCAATTTCAGTTTTTCAAATGGAATCCTTTACCTTAGAGCCAACCCCTAAGACAGACTTCAGATGTAGCGCAGCAACAATAAACTTGCAATGGCTTCAGAGGGAAAATAACGTCTCTGAGCAGTTGTGGAATTCAATACTGAATTCTTGCAGTTATCAATGCCCAGGGGCCTCTTTTTATAGGCTGGGGGCTCAAATGAGCGTCAGGCAAAATATAGCTGGGCGCCGTCCGGACGGTGGTCATGGTTGTCCAGACGAACAACTGTGCGACAGGATTTTCCAAAAATTTCGCTGAGAAATCTTTCCTGTTTAAGAGCCGCGTCCGGACGGGATGGCACATCGTCCGGACGGTCGCACGTATGCTGCAAGTAATTTCCTTATAAGACTTTGCTCGTCCGGACCATGGGGGATGAGCGTCCGGACGGCAGAACTTCAACACGCAATTTCCATATCTGCTATGCGCGCGTCCGAACCATGAGAGGCAGTCGTCCGGATGGTTGAAGTCGAATAGGCAATTTCCATATTAGTTGCATGCACGTCCGGACCAAGGCTGAATGACGTCTGGACGGTGATATTTGAATTGTGATTCTTGCCTTAAGGAGATGCGCGTCCGGACGGGATACCACATCGTCCGGACGGTTGAATCAGTCTTCTTATATTTGAACTTGGAAAGAATCTGAAGCTGGTCGAGTACTGATAGGCGTCCGGACTTGCTGCTGAGTTGTCCAGACGAATGCAAGCTGGATAGAAACTTCTCGACACAGTGGAGTGTTAGTATTTTGGCCTCATTCTGTGTTTGGACAAAATCCACTATTCAGAGTGATTTCAGACGATTCTGCCTGCAAGTCAGAAGAATTTCAAGTTCCCTGTCAGCCGTCCGGACGATCGAGCCATCCCGTCCGGATGCCCATTTGTCCACTGTGTCATCCGTCCGGACGACCTATATACCGTCCGGACCTCCAAGACAGATCAGCATCATCCGTCCGGACCCCATACTGTATCAAGAAGTTTTTGTGCCAGCTTGCATCCGTCCAGACGTTTCAGCAGCACGTCCGGACGCCTCTCAGTACTCAATCAATTTCAAATTTCTTTCCAAGTTCCAAGAAAGGGAAGATCGATCAACCGTCCGGACGCGCGTCTCCTTAAGGCAAGAATCACAATTCAAATATCACCGTCCAGACGTCTGACAGCTATGGTCCGGACGCGCGTTCATCAAAGAAGGAAATTGCCGATTCGACTTCAACCGTCCGGACGACTGCTCCTCATGGTCCGGACGTGCGCATTGCAGATATAGAAATTGCGTGTTGAAGAATTGCCGTCCGGACGTTCATCCCCCATGGTCCGAACGCGCGAAGCCTTATAAGGAAATTACTTGCAGTGGACGTGCGACCGTCCTAACGATGTGTCATCCCGTCCGGACGAGGCTCTTAAACAGGAAAGATTTCCTCGCGAAATTTTTGGAAAATCTTGTCGCACAGTTGTTTGTCCGGACGGCCCATGTCCACCGTCTGGACGGTGCCCAAGTATATTTTTCCTGACGCTCATTTGAGCCCCCAACCTATAAATAGAGGCCCCTAGGCATTGAGAACTGCAAGAATGCAGTGTGAATTCCATTAGAGCTCAGAGAAGTCATCAATCCCTCTGAAGCCGTTTTACAAGTGTGCTATGCTATAAACCGAAGTCTATCTTAGAGGTCGGCTCTAAGATAAAAGATTCCATTGAAGACCCCTTCAGGTAGAAGAACCTGGTTGGGAAGCGTTCGTGTTGGGTTACACGTCAGAGATCAAGGTACGACCACTGCATGGGTACATGTGAGTGTTACTATCTTGTATCTAGCTTTGTCTTCTGAATAGTGGAATTCCTGGGTTTGGCTGCCCCGGAGTGGTTTTTCTCTTGATTGAGTTTCCACTTCGTCAACAAAAATCTTTGTCATTTATTTTCCGCTCTGATACCAATTGAAGATTAATTTCTTGAGTGTTATTTTTTGACTTCTATATTTTGATATGTCTCAAACTCTTAATTTTGTTCCTACCTTCGATGGTTCGAACTATGGCTATTGGAAAGCTCGGATGCGATTCTTTTTAAAATCTATTGACTGTTGGAAAGCTCTATGCCAAGCACTTTCTCCCTCTGAATTCGCCAAAATTTCAAACTGCGAATAAGCCAAAGAAGCATGGAAAATCTTGGAAACAACATATGAAGGCACGAAATTAGTTAAATCTGCCAAACTTCAAATCTTGACTTCAAGATTTGAAGAAATTAAGATGTTGGAAGAAGAGACTGTTGGAGAGTTTTACTCCAAGATAAGTGACCTTAGAAACTCCATGGTGAGTCTTGGGAAATCTATCTCTGATATAAAACTCATCCGAAAGATTCTAAGATCTTTGCCCGAGCGTTTCAGGATCAAGGTAACGACAATCGAGGAAAGCAAGGATCTTGAAGAGATGAAGATTGAAGAGCTAGTGGGATCTCTTCAAACATATGAGCTGTCTCTGCCCCCGGTCAAGAAGTTGAAGACCATTGCCATAAAGGCTTCCAAGAAGAACGTAGAAGCCTCCTCTGAAGATGACTCTGAGGATGAAGACAAAGCTGTGGCTATGTTAGCCAAAAATATCTGAAGACTGATGAAAGATGATAGGTTCAAGAAGAAGTTTTCTGATAAAATAAAGAAACCTCTCAAAGAAGCTGAACCAGAGGAAGAGGAGAAGAGATCCTTCAAAATCTAAGGACCCCAATGTTTTGAATGCTCAGGCTTTGGGCATATCCGGGCAGATTGTGGGAATCTTAAAAAGGGAAAGGGGAAGGCATACAATGTGACTCTCAGTGATGAGTCAGAAGAAGAAGCTCCAGAGTTTGAAAAATTTATGGCCTTTGTCGCCCCACATGTTGAAGAAGAAGACTCATATTACTCGGAGCATAGTGAAAATGAGGAAGAGCTCAAGGAGGCCTACAAGACACTCTACATAGAGTATGAGAAGCTGAGGGAAGGCCGAAAGCAGCACCTGAATGATCTGAACAGTTTGCAGACCGAGAAGAGTTCATTGCTGCTCAAAGTACAAGAGCTCGAGGAAAGCTACTAGAGACACAGCTCCAGCTAGAGAGAGTCACTGATGAGAAGTTAACTCGTATGCCGTCCATCCAGAAGAGCCCAAATGACAAGACTGGTCTCGGGTATGTAGCTTCCTCTTCTGATGTTCCTTCTTCCTCAAAGACTGTATTTGTGAAGGCTACAGTCCCAGAGCTTCCTCTCGCTGTTGAAGATAAACAGAAGGAAAAGGTCAATGATGATGTTCCAGGCACTCAACAGCCTTATTCCATCAAATGACCTCCTATTTGCCATCACTGTGGTCTAAGTGGGCATGTTCGGTCTCAGTGCTCCCTCTTGAAAGCTCAAAAGTTCAAAGCCAAGAAAGAAGTGCCCAAACAAGCTCATTATGGCGCTAGACCTGCGGCTCAGCATCAGACTCTTTGGCATCAGGCATCCTATCAATTACCACGGGGACAAGCATCAAGGCATCAATATCAAGCCCCTTGGTCTCATGATCCTCAACATCAGCGGCCTCAGCAGCGGTTTGTACCAGCCAATCACAGTGGCGCCTACAAGAGCAAACCCAAGCAAGTGAGAAGGCCTCAGAAGATGCAATACTCTAGTGAGCCTCCTATCTGGATGCAGAATATGATGGAGTGGATGATGCAATCTTGCCAGCAACCACCCACTGGAAGGCAGACTTGGATTGAGAAGGACAGTTACCCCATAAGGGGGAACCGACACACCTAGCAGGTTCGGGTGTTTATGCCTAGGATTTGGTTCCTAATCCTATGGCATCAGGCTAGATTGCTTATTTTACTTGATATATCTTTATATGCAATCTAGGAACCAGGTATGTTTGCCCCCTATGTCTCTTGAGAGAATTTTCCATGTATCTATTGGGGAAGACAGAAAAAGCAGGTCGAGCGACTGTTTTTCTGTGTTGGTATCATCGAGCGTACAACAGGTGTGATCTTACCTTTGCATATGATGTCATTTCCATATTGCATGTTTTGTTTGTTTTAAATAAATAAATAAATAAAAAATTTGGGGGAGAATTTGCAGGATTTCTTTTCTTGGCTGTTTAGATATTGTATGTATCTTTACCTGATATCTCAATTCTGTGAGCATTAATTTACTCTACTTAGATATATTTGAGAGTTTATGACTATTTTGGCCAAGTTATTTTTCCTGGTTGTGCAAAAGTAGGATAGCTCATTTTCTCATGCGATGAAAAAAATGCACTATCCGAGACTCCCTAAAGGTACATCTTTCCTTCTCTGACTATTTGCTTCTAGAATTTCTGAATAAGAGAAGAGGTTTGTGATAAGATAGTCAAATTGACCACATGCTAGTTGAACCTAGGATCTAAAAACTCTAGCATTTCCTCTAGCTTGCAGCACCATAAGAATTGAGCAGTTATTCGTATGACTTGTGTGCCTTAAAATTGTTTTATTCACTGCTTGTGTACTGAAATACACCTTGCCTTCTATGAGCAAGTAAAAATTTATCTTGTCCTTCATGGTACAAGTAAAACAATTTGGTGTTGTATCTTAGGGGGAGTGTATCATATGAGGATGGCTAGGCCCTAGTAAGAGTAAGGTTTGACTTTTGGCTAATCTGTCACGGATTCTCTCTCTTCTTTAGGAAATCCGGTTGCTCTTGTTATGATTTTTCAAACCTTGTGGGTTCAGTCTTCACACACACACACGCATTGCATGAGTTGAGTTGCCTATTTGAATTTTCTATGATCAGGAAAATTATTTGTGCTAATTGAAATCTCAACTCTCATTTATTCTCTGTTTAGTTTTTGAGATGCTCTCTGATTGTGTTATCAGTTGATTATACATGCGTGTTCTGACACTAACTTGAGGAAATTTGATCTCTGTAAATTTTTCTCAGTTTTTCTGGTGTTTCAGTGTGGAGCATCCGGACGGTCTCCATTGACGTCCGGACGGATTAGTGGTCCGGATAGCACTCTCTTGGAGTCCGGACGGGGATGGAGTCCAATCGTCCCGACAGGACTGATTGAGTCCGGACGCTGCGGCAACCACCGGGCGGACGGTTAGTTAAATCGTTCGGACGCGCGCGACTTGTCCGCATGTTCCCAATGAAGCGCGTGTCCGGACGACATAAATGCACCGTCCGGAAAGGGACCCCACAGTGTCTACAAATACCCCTGCTCGCCGCATTCTCTTCATACCCCATAAAATCTGAACTTTTGGCTGTGTGTGAGTTATTTGTCTTTGAGTTCTTTGGCATTTTGCATATTCCTCTCCATTTCCAGGTATTTTTATCGTCTTTTTCTCTTCAGTTTTTTTTTAAAAACTGTTAGAATGTTATTTTTTTTTTTTGGATGCATATATCTGCCATGTTGAAATTTCTTGTGATATTACTCCGTCTTCATTTGTACACAAGTCCTTTTACTGCTGTTATTCTGCCAAATTTTTGTTATCCTAACAAGAATATTTTTGGAATATCCTTTTTACAAAATTCTTGTTGGATCTTTTGCAGAATCATGCCTGCAGGCAGTCCACCCCGCAGGGTCCTTCAGAGGGTGGGGAAGATAGAGCTGCAATTCAGGCCAAGATTATGGACAGCACTGTCATTGCTGAGCGGAACGTCCTTCGAGTTGATATCATGGTGCCCCCGCTGGACAACATACTTACCATTATCCAGACGTACAATTGGGGATATCTCCACAGATGTGCTTGTGTGGTGTACACCAGACTGGTCAAGCTGTTCTACACCAACCTGGAAGTGGTGCAGAACGATGATCACGGAGTGGTGCTTTAGTCCTCCGTTGCAGGCCATCTCATCACTGTTGATCCTCAGGTCATCAGTCACATCATCCGAGTCCCAATGCTTGAGATTTTGGCCAGTCCATACAATGAGGTGGTGCTTCCTCCATCCCTGGATGATCTCAGGGAATTCTTCCATGCCATCCCTCACGGCGAGGAGCGCTCTACTGCCATTAGGATTGGTGATTTGTCTTCCTCCCACCGCATGCTGGCCAAGATCATTCAGTAGAACATCTGGCATGTTGCTCGGCGCAGTGATTTGATCCTGAAACGGGCCCAGTTTGTCTATGCAGTCCACCTTTGCTTGTCTTTCTGCCTATGCAAGCATATTTTGGGTGTTATGTTGAAGGCCCGTGATGAGGGAAATGCTGGTCTTCCGTTTGGCTGCCTGCTCACTCAGATTATTCTTCAGTCGGGAGTCAATGTCAATGGCGAACCGAAGATGAAAATCCAACAACCAATCAGCAAACAGACATTGATGAAGTCCAATGCGCAGCTACGGATAGATTACTTTGATGATGAGGTGCCCCCACCTGCTGCTATGCCAGTCGGTTTTCCGGATATGGCTTCATCCTCACAGACTGTTCTGCCATCTGAGTTGGAGCTCCACTATGCTCAAATTATGGAGGCTCTTGCTGCTCTTCAGGGGGATGAGCAATATGCAAGTGTCTATGTCCACCATGCAACAGTCCATCACTTCCATGCAGCTAGAAGTGCACTCCATCAACAAGCGCGTGGAGCAGAACTAGCTGGACCTCAAGGAGTGCCTGAAGTATCATCATCCCATCAACAGTGATGATGAGGCTGATGCAGACGGGACTTTACCTCTGTCTAAGGATGTTTGATTCCCTTTTGTTTTTGTTGTCTTTTTTTATTTTGGAACATTTTATTACTTTTTCTGTTGTTATAACACTTGGATTTATATTACTCTGTTTCCCGGGTCCTTCTGAGACCGTTAGGGGGAGTAATTTTTATTTCAGTTGGTTAATTTTATTACTCTGTTTTACCCTTTGTCCCTTTGTGACAAAAAGGGGGAGTAATTTTTATTTTGGACCAGGAATGTATTTCCAAACTGTTCAAGTGATTTTTGTCCCAGAATGGCCAAAGGGGGAGTTTGTTAGTATTTTGGCCTCATTCTGTGTTTGGACAAAATCACTTAAGTGTAAAGATGCTGTAAACAGGGATTCCACTATTCAGAGTGATATCAGACGATTCTGCCTGCAAGTCAAAAGAATTTCAAGTTCCCTGTCAGCCGTTCAGACGATCGAGCCATCCCGTCCGGACGCTAATCTGTCCACCGTGCCATCCGTCCGGATGACGTGTCTACCATCCAGACCTCCAAGACAGATCAGCATCATCCGTCCGGACGAAGTGTTCATTCCGTCCGGAGGTTTAGCAGCACGTCCGAACGCCTCTCAATACTCGATCAGTTTCATATTTCTTTCCAAGTTCCAAGAAAGGGAAGATCGATCAACCGTCCGAACGATGTGGTATCCCGTCCAGACGCGCGTCTCCTTAAGGCAAGAATCACAATTCGAATATCACCGTCTGGACGTTTGACAGCTGTGGTCTGGACGCACGTTCATCAAAGAAGGAAATTGCCGATTCGACTTCAACTGTCCGGACGACTTCTCCTCATGGTCCGGACGCGCGCATTGTAGATATGGAAATTGTGTGTTGAAGAATTGTCGTCCGGACGTTCATCCCCCATGGTCCAGATGCGCGAAGCCTTATAAGGAAATTACTTGCAGCGGACGTGCGACCGTCCGGACGATGTGCCATCCCGTACGGACGAGGCTCTTAAACAGGAAAGATTTTCCCGCGAAATTTTTGGAAAATCTTGTCACACAGTTGTCCGTCCGGACGGCCCATGTCCACCGTCCGGACGGTGCCCAGGTATATTTTTCCTGACACTCATTTGAGCCCCCGGCCTATAAATAGAGGCCCCTAGGCATTGAGAACTGCAAGAATTCGGTGTGAATTCCATTAGAGCTCAAAGAAGTCATCAATCGCTCTGAAACCGTTTTACAAGTGTGTTGTGCTATAAACCGAAGTCTATCTTAGAGGTCAGCTCTAAGATAAAGGATTCCATTGAAGACCCCTTCAGGTAGGAGAACCTGGTTAGGAAGCATTCGTGTTGGGTTACACGTCAGAGATCAAAGTACGACCACTGCATCGGTACATGTGAGTGTTCCTATCTTGTATCTAGCTTTGTCTTCTAAATAGTGGAATTCCTGGGTTTGGCTGCCCCGGAGTGGTTTTTCTCTTGATTGAATTTCCACTTCGTCAAGAAAAATCTGTGTCATTTATTTTCCGCTGTGCTTTAATTTTTGTTGACACTTATGCACACACTTTATTTTTGAATTCAATTTCATTTTTCATGGAGGGTCCGGACGGAAATGCACGTCGTCCAGACGGATGATGCTTGGTCTGACTGGCGTCCGGACGGTATGGCACGTCGTCCGGACGGATGGAACAGTGGTCAGATAGGCGTCCGGACGGGATGGCTCGATCGTCCGAACGGCTGACAGGGAACCGAAATCTTCGATCTTTCACGCAGTGCAAAGTCTTCTGAGAGTGCTCTGAATTGTGGAATCCCTGTTTACTGCATCTTTTACACACACAAGTGATTTTGTCCATAATGAGGCCAAAATACTAATAAACTCCCCCTTTGGCCATTCTGGGACAAAAATCACTTGACTGGTTTGAAAATACATTCCCGGTCCAAACACAAAAATTACTCCCCCTTTTTGTCACAAAGGGACAAATGGTAAAACAGAGTAATAAAAACCAACTGCAATAAGAATTACTCCCCCTAACGATCTCAGAAGGACCCGGGAAACAGAGTAATATAAGTCAAAATGTTTAATATAAGTCAAATGTCTCAAACAGAAAGACAACAAAACATAAACAAAAGGGAATCAAAATCAAACATCCTCAGGTAGGGGTACAGTCCTATCTGCATCATCCTCATCATCACTACTGCTAGGATGATGAAACTTCAGGCACTCCTGAAGGTCCAGCTGGTTTTGCTCGACACGCTGGTTGATGGAGTGTATCTCCTGCTGCATGGAGGACATAGTCACCTGCATAACGCTCATCCCCCCTGAATGGCAGTAAGGGCCTCCATGATCTGTGAATAGTTGACCTCCGGCTCAGATGGCGGGACGGTCTGGGAGGATGAAGCCATATCCGGAAAACCAACTGGCATGGTAGCAGCTATGGGCATCGCATCATCGGAGTCATCCCTCCGCAGCTGCGCATTGGACTTCATCAATGTCTGTTTGCTGAGGGGCTCCTGGATCTTCATCTCCAATTCGTCAGTGACATTGACTCCCGACTGAAGGATAATTTGAGTGAGCAGGCAGCCAAACGGGAGACCGGCATTTCCCTCGTCACGGGCGTCCAACATAACACCCAGAATATGCTTGCACAGGCAGAAAGGCAAGTGAAGGTGAACTGCATAGACAAACTGGGCCCGTTTCAGGATCAGATAACTGCGCCGAGCAACAGGCCAGATGTTCTGCTGAATGATCTTGGCCAGCATGCGGTGGGAGGGAGATAAGGCACCAATCCTGATGGAGGTAGAACGCTCCTCACCTTGGGGAATAGCATGGAAGAATTCCCTGAGATCATCCAAGGAAGGAGGAAGCGCCACCTCATTGTATGGGCTGGCAAAAATCTAGAGCACTGGGACTCAGATGATGTGAGTAATGACCTGAGGATCAACAGTGATGATATGGCCTGCAACGGTGGACTGAAGCACCAATACACGATCATCATTCTGCACCACTTCCAGGTTGGCGTAGAAAAGTTTTACTAGTCTGGTGTACACTGTTGTGAAAATTTTAATATACTCGCAAGTGCATGAATCGTTTGCAATATAGCGTTATGCAAGTGCGAGGTCGATCCCACAAGGAATTGAGTTGCGAAAATTAATCTCTATTCAAACTAATCATATTTTAACCTAGTTTCAAATTTAGGGGTTTTTTATAAAAGAAAACATAAACAAAATTAATGAAAATAAAGGGGTCTAGGGTTTTGGAATCCACACTCACCAAATCATAACAACCTAATCTCATGCTCATCACACATATTTTTAATTCTCCCATACAAATCTTAGGTATGCTCTACTTTTGCTTCAAAAATTGTTTAAATCATTTAATGAATCCATTCTTCCACAAATCACAAAAGATATCTAGTTTCAACTAAATCATCAAATGTATCGATAGAATGAAACACAATGAATATCCAATATACATGAAAACCCAAGCCATCAATTTAATGAAACTATATCAAATCATCACTTGTATCCGGAAATCACAAGAGATATCCAATAATAATCTCAAAAATCAGAGTAGAACAATGAGAAATCAAAGCCCATAAACTCAAATAGCATAAACAAGTAATGAAACTCAGCTTCTATTCAATGGTGAAGTTTCATCATCAACCCAAGACGAAAGTTTAGTTATACATCACTAAAGAAAACGTAAATGAACAAGAAGAATCAATAAAAACATAAATAAACTTACAAAGGAAGGTGGTTCTAGGTGAAAATCACTCAAGAACCCTAAGCTAGGTCAAAATCGGCCTTTTGGGGCGCCCAGATAGTCTCTGCCGTGGCTCTTCATATTAAGAAAATGAGAAAAAGACGTATTTATAGAGTTAGCTAGGGTTTCTGTCCCGCAAAAATTCAATCGATCGATCTACTTAATATTCGATCGATCTACTTTTTCAGCACTTCCGAAAATCCAACTTTCTATGTATTTTGACTTGAAAATTGTCATTTTTCTCTGATTACCCTGGAAAAACGCAAAAACACTAAAACTAACCAAAACATCAGAAAGTAACAAAGCTAAAGGTTTAACTAATGTAAATTAAGGGGTCCAAATATACACTTTTTGGCACTCATCAAATACCCCCAAACTTACATTTTGCTAGTCCCTTAGCAAAACAAAATAAAAAACAAAATCAAAGCATGGAACATAAGTCCTCTTTCGTGAGAGAAACAATTGCATTTAGCATATGCAACAAGCCTTTTAAACCCCTAGGACTCCCTAGTGGACAAGTGAAGTCTCGTGAGGGTTTGCCATAAATGATACCCACAAACATTGAAACACTATGTTGTCAACAAGAAAGAATTTTCACACAAACCATGGTTCATACGTAATTGGCATGCTTAAAAAGACAAACCCCATCATAAACATCAACAGGGGATCCAACATCAAATCACTCATAAATGGACAGTTAAGACATCACATTTTCTCAAAAGTGTAGAGTGAAATCAACATGCAATTATGAGGTTTCATTTTAATCTCAAGATAAGTACTTCAAAAATCATTGGAATCCCTATCAAATGAAACAACCAAGGCAAGATATGCAAATTATTTTATTTTATTTATATGTTTTTTTTGGTTTTTTTTTTATATGTTAGCTGTGCAATGCTCGGCTCCCTTAAGCTTTCTAATTGACCCACGTAACGAGTGTTGGGCCAGTGGCTCCCAAACCAGATGGTCTTAGGGCACTAGATGTAGAAACATTCCTAAGGGCTTAATTACTCAAGTAAAAAAGGCTACGAAGCCAAACTAGCCATACAATTAACCAAATTGAAATTCTCACCTTTTGACGCGAACACTCAATGCTTAGTGAGGCAAGATGCCCGGTTACTCAGTGAAAAACTCAAAATGATCTTATTTTATTTCTTTTTCTCTTTTTTTTTTTTTTAAAAAAAAAATATCTTGCAAGCCAAGGTTATTTATCAATAGGTCATCCAAAAAATTCTCAAAATACGCAATTAAGCACAAATTCATACCCCACAGATTACATGCTAATGTCCTCGTGATAATTCAACTCAAACAAGTGAAGTCTCACTAGCCCAAAGATAAGTCAAAAGATTCAGATTCCTAAAGACATGATGTGTTCAAAACTTTAAGCAAACCAATGAAATGCAAACCACAGTTACAGTTTAACTCAAACTTGACAACAACAAATTTTTTTTTTTAATTTTTTAATTTTTAATTTTTTTTTTTAGAACAAAAAGACAACTAAAAATAACTAAACAAACAGAAAAAAAATAAATAAACAAACAAACAGACAAGTGTTTTTCCATACCCCCAAACTTGAATTACACATTGTCTGTAATGTGTAGTCAGACAATGTGTAGTGTAGAAATACATTACCAGAAATACGGAAACATCGAGGTGTGAAAGGTCAAGGCGTCCCCCAAACTTAAACACCAAAACTCCTGTCAACAAAAACTAACAGCAATATTTTCTCATAGAAACAAACATCAAAAGGTTAATTGCTGTCAGAAACAAAAATAAAATAACAAGAAATTAAATGAAAAATGAAAGAAATTAAATGTACAGAAAGTAAAAAGGGAAAAAGAAATTTACAGCGCCTTCCCCGATCATGTGGATGTCCAACCAATCCCTTCCACCATTTTCTCTTGAAAATTTGGTATCCCTCTGGTGGAAAGTTTCGCCATTTTATGTAGCCAACTTGCTTACTTCGAAGGATCTTCTTAGAACGATGGTGCCTAGAGTTGCGCAGTTTTGTGCATAGATCCTTGACAGTTTTGACATAAGATGGCTCTTTGAGACATTTAAGAATTGAAGCTTGGGGCTCATGAAATGTCTCAAGAGGGATGGTGATGAAGGAATGAGCTTCAGTACTCATTTCCTTGTCATTGGACGTATTTGGATTTGGCGGGGGCGCTGTGTGCTCCAGGTGCTCCTCCTTTTCTTTCTCCTCATTGCCATCCACAATTTCCTCATTCTCAAACATGGTGATGGTAGGGACATGCTCATGACAAGAATAGCTAGCATCATCCTCATCAATCATGTAGTGCCCTTCAGCCATCAACTGACTTCGAAACTCTTCTTCCTCTACTCGGGTGACTTTAGCAACCAGATATTCGAGCTGTCCTTCTATCCTTGCAATCGCCTGAGTGTTTTCCATAACAGCATTCTTCATGTCACTAATAGCCTGGCCTGTGAGCTCCATGAAGACCTTGAGAGTGTCTTCCAAAGTGGACTGTGAAGAAGATGCTGGATAATTGTAGGATGAAGGATGGGAAAATTGGCTATCGAACTGCGGATAATCAGGATGGTGCAGTTCTTGAAATTGGGGAGCACAATTTCCCATGGCTTGAGCTTGCCACGAGAAATCAGGATGATTGCTCCAGTCCGGGTTGTAAAAATTGGGATTTGCATCAAATCCCGGACTAGAGAAATTGGGGTTCATTTGCTCATAAGAAAGATTACAGAATTGTCCCCAGAAGGGACAACTACTAGCACTATGATAAGGATCAGAGCAATATGAACATGGTTCATGTGGGTTGAAACTGTAAGGGTAGTTGGTTGGAGCAAGTGTCCTACCACTAGGTGAAGCATGTTGTGCAGAAGAATCACAATAATTATCAAAGTAAAAACTCATGTTTCACTTACACCATATAGCAAGAAAATATCCCACCAAAGATATGAACCAAAATTTTATTTTTATTTTTAAATAAATTAATCAAAGAAAAAAAAAATAATATAAAACAGAAACAGAATATTAACAAAATAAACTAAAAACAACTGTTTTTTTTTTTTTTTTTTTTTTTTTTTTTTTTTGGGTTTTCTGCTGCTTAGAAAATTCGCACGATCGAAGTAAAGTTCGATCGATCAAATTACTTCTAGATCGATCGACTTTATATAGGGCAAATGCTCTCTTGATCGATCGAAAATCGATCGATCGAATTGATACTCGATCGATCGACTTCGCAGGGCACTCAGAAAGTGCAGAAACAGCAGAAACAGAACCGGGAGCACAAAATTTTATTTTTTTTTATTTTTTTTTATTTTTGAACGAAAACAGAAACAAAACAACAAATATATGAAAGAAAAATCTATCTAAACTAGTAGAAAAATAAAATCAATTCAAACAAAAATCAATTTGCACAAACTAAACAATTCCCCGGCAACGGCGCCAAAAACTTGTTGTGAAAATTTTAATATACTCGCAAGTGCACGAATCGTTTGCAATATAGCGTTATGCAAGTGCGAGGTCGATCCCACAGGGAATTGAGTTGCGAAAATTAATCTCTATTCAAACTAATCATATTTTAACCTAGTTCCAAATTTAAGGGTTTTTGATAAAAGAAAACATAAACAAAATTAATGAAAATAAAGGGGTCTAGGGTTTTGGAATCTACACTCACCAAATCATAACAACCTAATCTCATGCTCATCACACATATTTTTAATTCTCTCATACAAATCTTAGGTATGCTCTACTTTTGTTTCAAAAATTGTTTAAATCATTCAATGAATCCATTCTTCCACAAATCACAAAAGATATCTAGTTTCAACTAAATCATCAAATGTATCCATAGAATGAAACACAATGAATATCCAACATACATGAAAATCAAAGCCATCAATTTAATGAAACTATATCAAATCATCACTTGTATCCGGAAATCACAAGAGATATCCAATAATAATATCAAAAATCGGAGTAGAACAATGAGAAATCAAAGCCCATAAACTCAAATAGCATAAACAAGTAATGAAACTCAGTTTCTATTCAATGGTGAGGTTTCATCCTCAACCCAAGACGAAAGTTTAGTTATACATCACTAAAAAAAATGTAAATGAACAAGAAGAATCAATAAAAACATAAATAAACTTACAAAGGAAGGTGGTTCTAGGTGAAAATCACCCAAGAACCCTAAGCTAGGTCAAAATCGGCCCTTTGGGGCGCCCAAACGGTCTCTGCCGCGACTCTTCATATTGAGAAAATGAGAAAAAGACGTATTTATAGAGTTAGCTAGGGTTTCTGTCCCGCAAAAATTTGATCGATCGATTTTAAAATCGATCGATCTACTTAATATTCGATTGATCTACTTAAAATTCGATCGATCTACTTTTTCAGCACTTCCGAAAATCCAGCTTTCTATGTATTTTGACTTGAAAATTGTCATTTTTCTCTTATTACCCTGCAAAAACGCAAAAACACTAAAACTAACCAAAACATCAGAAAGTAACAAAGCTAAAGGTTTAATTAATGTAAATTAAGGGGTCCAAATATACCTTATAGGGGAGTCGTGGATAATGCACTTTTTTCATCGCATGAGAAAAGAAGCTATCCAAATATTTGCATATACAAGAAAACACTTGGCAAATTATAGTCAGAAACTCTCAATTATATCTAAGCAAAGTAAATTACTACCCAAAGAATTGAGATATCAGGAGAAAATATATACAATTATTTGATAAGCCAAGAGAAAAAATATCCTGCAAATTCTCCCCAATTTTTTACTTTTTTTTATTAAAAAAAATGCAATATGGAAAAAACATCATGCAAGGCAAGATCAAACCTGATGATGCCAATACAGAAAAAAAATCGCTCGACCTACTTTTTCTGTCTTGCCCAATAAACACCTGCAAAGATCTCCTAACAAAATATAGGGGGCAAAAACAAAGTACCACTGGTTCCTAGATTGCAAATATAACAGCAAAATAAGCAATCAAACCGGATTCCATAGGATTAGGAACCAAATCTTGGGCATGAACACCCGAACCTGCTAGGTGCGTCTGTTCCCCCTCATGGGGTGACGGTCCTTCTTGATCCAAGCCTGCCTTCCTATGGGTGGTTGCTGGTATGACGTCATCATCCACTCCATCATATTCTGCATCTAGATAGGTGGCTTATTGTGGTGTTGATCTACTTCCACCTTCTGTGGCCTTCTAAGGTGCTTGGCCGGTGCAGATCGTTGCTGAGGCCACTGATGCTGAGACCAAGGTGCTTGATATTGATGAGCTTGATGCCTTGGTGCTTGTCTCCATGGTGCTTGATAAGGTGCCTGATGCCATGGAGTCTGATGCTGGGCTGGAGGTCTAGTGCCATGATGAGCTTGTCTGGGCACTTCTTTCTTGGCTTTGGCCTTTTATGCTTTCAGGAGGGAGCACTGAGGACGAACATATAGAAGGTCTTGTGATGAAATGAGGCTCCAGAGTGCCTAGAACATCATCGTTGACCTTGTCCTTCCCTTTATCTTCAACAGTGGGAGTAGGCTCTAAGACTGTAGGCTTCACAAACACAGTCTTTGAGGAAGAGGGAGCATCAGAAGAGGAAGCTACATACCCTAGACCAGTCTTGTCAGTTGGGCTCTTCTGGATAGACAGCATACGAGTCAGTTTTTCATCAATGACTCTCTCTAGTTAGAGCTGTGTCTCTAGTAGCTTTTCCTCGAGCTCTTGTATTCTAAGCAGCAATGAACTCTTTTCAGTTTGCAGGGTGTTCAGATCATAGAGGTGCTGCTTACGACCTTCCCTCAGCTTCTCATACTCTAAATAGAGTGTCTTGTAGGCTTTCTTGAGCTCTTCCCCATTATCACTATGCTCCGAGTAATACGAGTCTTCTTCTTCAACATGTGGGGCTACAAAGGCCAGAAATTTTTCAGACTCCGGAGCGTCTTCTTCTGACTCATCACTGAGAGTCACGTTGTATGCCTTCCCCTTGCCCTTCTTAAGGTTCCCACAATCAGCTCGGATATGCCCAAAGCCTGAGCATTCAAAACATCAGGGTCCTCTGGGGTCTTTCTTCTCTTCTTCCTCAGGTTCAGCTTCTCTGGAGGTTTCTTTATTCTTTCAGAAAACTTCTTCTTGAACCGATCATCTTTCATTGGTCTTCTGAAATTCTTGGCTAACATAGCCACAGCTTTTTCTTCATCACCAGAGTCATCTTCAGATGAGGCTTCTACCTTCTTCTTGGAAGCCTTTAGGGCAATGGTCTTCAACTTCTTGACCGGGGGTAGAGACAGCTCATATGTTTGAAGGATCCTACCAGCTCTTCAATCTTCATTTCCTCAAGATCCTTGCTTTCCTCAATGGTGGTCACCTTGATCCTGAAACGCTAAGGCAAAGATCTTAGAATCTTTCGGATGAGTTTTACATCCGAGATAGGTTTCCCAAGAATCACCATGGAGTTCCTCAGGTCACTCATCTTGGAGTAAAACTCTCCAAAAGTCTCTTCTTCAAACATCTTAATTTCTTCAAATCTCGAAATCAACATTTGAAGTTTGGCAGATTTAACAAGTTTTGTGCCTTCATATGTTGTTTCCAAGATTTTCCATGCTTCTTGGGCTGATTCACAATATGAAATTTTTGCGAATTCAGATGGAGAAAGTGTCTGGCATAGAGCAGCATAGAGGGCTTTATCATTTGAAAGGCGTGCGTTCTTTTGAGGGACTAGTTCAGGTGTTGCATCCTCTGGTTTAGTCCAACCAGTTTTAACAATACCCCAACAGTCAATAGATTTAAAAAAGAAACGCATACGTGCCTTCAAATAGCCATAGTTCGTACCATCAAAGGCAGGAATAAAATTAAGAGTTTGAGACATAATATAGAAGTCAACAAAAATAACACTCAAGAATTAAATCTACACAGAGTGTACCAAGCTCTGATACCAAATGAAAAATTGAAATTGACTTCTTAAATAAATACCAAGTGTGAACACAAAGTGTCAACAAAAATAAGCACAGCGGAAAGTAAATGACACAGAGATTTTTGTTGACGAAATGGAAACTCAATCAAGAGAAAAACCACTCCGAGGCAGCCAAACCCAGGAATTCCACTATTCAGAAGACAAAGCTAGATACAAGATAATAACACTCACATATACCCGATGTTGTGGTCGTACCTTGCTCTCTAACGTGTAACCCAACACGAACGCTTCCCAACCAGGTCTCCTACCTGAAGGGGTCTTCAATGGAATCCTTTACCTTAGGGCCAATCCCTAAGATAGACTTCAGATGTTGCGCAGCAACAATAAACTTGCAATGGCTTCAGAGGAAAAATAATGTCTCTGAGCAGTGTGGAATTCAACACCGAATTCTTGCAATTCTCAATGCCTAGGGGCCTCTATTTATAGGCTGGGGGCTCAAATGAGCGTTAGGAAAAATATAGCTGGGCGCCGTCTGGACAGTGGTCATGGCCGTTCAGACGGGATGGTAAAACGTTCAGACGGTAGCACGTCTGCTGCAAGTAATTTCCTTATAAGACTTCGCGCGTCCGGACCATGGGGGATGAGCGTCCGGATGGCTGATCTTCAACACGCAATTTCCATATTTGCTATGCGTACGTCCAGACCATGAGAGGCAGTCGTTCAGACGGTTGAAGTTGAATCGACAATTTCCATATTAGTTGCACGCGCGTCCGGTCCAAGGCTGCCTGACGTCCGGACGGTGATATTTGAATTGCGATTCTTGCCTTAAGGAGACGCCACATCGTCCGAACGGTTGAATCAGTCTTCCCATATTTGAACTTGGAAAGAATCTGAAGCTGGTCGAGTACTGATAGGTGTCCAGACGTGCTGCTGAGTTGTCCGGATGGATGCAAGCCTTCTCGACATAGTGGAGGGTCCGGACGGAAATGCGTCCAGATGGATGATGCTTGGTCTGACTGGCGTCCGAACGGATGGAACAGTGATCAGATGGGCGTCCAGACGGGATGGCTCGATCGTCCGGACGACTGACAGGGAACCGAAATCTTCGATCTTTCACGCAGTGCAAAGTCTTGTAAGAGTGCTCTGAATAGTGGAATCCCTATTTACAGGATCTTTTACACACACAAGTGATTTTGTCCAGAATGAGGCGAAAATACTAACACTGTGGCTATGCTAGCCAAAAATTTCAAAAGACTAATGAGAGATGACCAATTCAAGAAGAAGTTTTCTGAAAAAGTGAAGAGAGCTCCCAGAGAGGTGGAACCTGAGGAAGAAGAGAAGAAAGATCCCAGAGGGCCCAGATGTTTTGAATGCTGAGGTTTTGGGCATATCCGAGCCGATTGTGGGAATCCTAAGAAGGGCAAGTGGAAGGCTTACAATGTGACTCTTAGTAATGAGTCGGAAGAAGAAGCTCCAGAGTCTGAGAAATTTCTGGCCTTTGTAGCCCCACATGTCAAAGAAGAAGACTCTTATTACTCAGAGCATAGTGATAATGGGGAAGAGCTCAAGGAGGCATACAAGACTCTCTACATAGAGTATGAGAAGATGAGGGAAGGTCGTAAGCAGCACCTTCATGATCTGAACAGCCTGCAAACTGAGAAGAGTACATTGATGCATAGAATTCAAGAGCTCGAGGAAAAGCTACTAGAGACACAGCTCCAACTAGAAAGAGTCACTAATGAGAAGCTGACTCGTATGCTGTCTATACAGAAGAGCCCAACCGACAAAATTGGTCTCGGGTATGTAGCTCCTCCCACTGACACTCCCTCTACCTCTGAGACTGTATTTGTCAAACCAGCAGTCCCAGAGCTACCTCCCACAACGGAAGATAAAGGGAAGGACAAGGTCAATGATGATGTTCCAGGCACTCAGAAGCCTCATTCCATCGGAAGACCTCCCATATGCCATCACTGTGGTTTAAGTGGACATGTTCGTCCTCAGTGCTCCCTCCCGAAAGTATAGAAAGCAAAGGCCAAGAAAGAAGTGCCTAGACAGGCTAATCATGGCTCCAGACCTGCGGCCCAATATCAGACTTCATGGTATCAGGCTCCCTATCATCAAGCACCAGGATATCAAGCTCCTTGGACTTATGCAATGCGATACCAGGCATCTCAACATCAGCGGCCTCAGCAGCGATTTGTACCAGCCAATCACAGTGACAACTTCAAGAACAAATCCAAGCAGTTTAGAAGGCCTCAGAAGGTGGAAGAAGATCAGTACCACAGGGAGCCACCTATTTGGATGCAGAGCAGGATGGAGTGGATGCTGAAGTCCTGCCAGCAACCACCCATAGGAAGGCCGGCTTGGGTCAAGAAGGACGGTCACCCCATGAGGGGTATCAGACGCACCTAGCAAGTTCAGGTGTTCATGCCTAGGATTTGGTTCCTAATCCTACGACATCAGGTTTGATTGCTCATTTCACTTGTTTTATTTTTTATGCAATCTAGGAACCAGTTGTGTTTTTGCCCCCTATTTCTCTTGAGAGAATTTTGCAAGTACTTTTTTTGGGGAAGATAGAAAAAGCAGGTCGAGCAAGTGTTTTTCTGTATTGGCATCATCAGGTTTGATCTTCCCTTGCATATGAGGTTAATTCCATATTCCATTTTTTTTTAAAAAAAGTTTTGGGAGTTTTGTAGCAGGTTGGTCCCTTCTAAGGTATGTCAGCTATTTCATGTATTTTACTTGGGTTATTAGTTCATTATGCATTGATGAATTATTCTTACATATGGTTTAGAACATAAGTCTGGCATATGCAAAGTTTTCTGCTCACCTGTAATGATTGATAGCTTCTTTCCTCATGAGATGAAAATGTGCACTATCAAAGACTCCCCTAAAGCTACATCTTCCCTTCTCTGACTTTGTGTTTCTAGAATTTTTGGATAAGAGAAAGAGGTCTTTGATAAGATGGTCAAATTGACCACATGCTAGTTGAACCTAGAGCCTAAAAACTCTAGCATTCTCTCTAGGTTACAGCACCATAAGAATCAAGCAGTCAATCATGTGCTTTAACTGTGTGTTCACTGCTTATGTGCTGATTTTGCTATATGCCTTGCCCTCTACGTGCAAGTAAAACATTTACTTTGTCCTTCATGGTACAAGTAAAACATTTAGGTGCTGCATCTTAGGGGGAGTGTATCAGATGAGGGTGACTAGGCCCTAGTAAGTTATAGGTTTGACTTTTGACTTATCTGTCTCTAATTTTCGCTCTTGTCTAGGAAATCTGGTTGCTAGTTGTCAAAATATTGAAAGTCAAACCTTATGGGCAAAGTCTTCACACACCCACACATTGCATGAGCTGAAAACGCTATTCTCATTACTCTGTTTGCAGGGGAATCTTTGCATATCTTATCCTTGTCTATCGACTATATGTTTGCATAATTTTGACATGCTTTGTGCCTATTTTCTCAAGACAGGGATACATGCGTGTGCTAATATACTTGTGAAGGACCTAACCATGCTGCTCTTCTTTCTTCATTTCAGCTTGATGTTTTCTTATTTCGTCCTTTCTTTTTGTCTGTAAAAACTTTTGGACTTATATTACTCTGTTTACCCTGGTCATTCTGAGACTGTTAGGGGGAGTAATTTTTATTTGCAGTTGGCTTTTATTACTCTGTTTTACCCTTTGTCCCTTTGTGACAAAAAGGGGGAGTAATTTTTATATTTTTGGACCGGAAATGCATTTCCAAACCGGCCAAAGGGGGAGTTTGTTAGGTTCTAATTGGCTTCATTCTAGTTGGACAAAATCACTTGTTTATTATAAATGTGCTTTATAACAGGGATTCCACTATTCAGAAGTGTTTCAGAAAATCTACATTGTGTACAAGTCAGAAGAATTGGTTCCCTGTCAGCCGTCCGGACGCCCATATGTCCACTATTCCATCCGTCCTGACGACATGCCATACCGTCCGGACCCCCGACAGACCAAGCATCATCCGTCCGGACCCTTCACTGTATCGAGAAACTTCTGTTCCAGCTTGCATCCGTCCAGACGACTCAGCATCCCGTCCGGACGCCCTTCAGTATTCGATCAAGCTTCCAATTCTTTCCAAAATTATATGGGAAGATTGCTGCAACCGTCCGGACGACGTGGATTTCCGTCCGGACGCGCTTCTCCTTAAGGTAAGAATCGTAATTCAAATTCAACCGTCCGGACGTCTGTCAGCATGGTCCGGACGCGCGTTCAACAGATATGTAAATTGCGGATTCAACTTCAACCCGTCCGGACGCCTGCCTTTCATGGTCCGGACTCGCACACAGTAAATATGGAAATTGCGTGTTGAAGATTAACCGTCCGGACGGCCATCCCTCATAGTCCGGACGCGCAAAGGCTTTTATGGAAATTACTTGCAGCGGACGTGCAACCGTCCGGACGCGGCTCTCAAACAGGAAAGATTTTCAGCGAAAATCTCAAAAATTCTGGTCGCACAGTTGTCCGTCCGGACGGCCCATGTCCACAGTCCAGACGACGCCCATATATTTTAAAGCAGTTGCCCATTTGAACCTCAGCCTATAAATATAGGCCCCTGGGCATTGAGAACTGCAAGAATTCGGTATTGAATTCTATCAGAGCTTAGAGAGTTATTTGTAAGATTATTGGAGCTAATTTGTCTCTCAAGCCATTGCAAGTGTTCTGTTGCTGTGCTACAACTGAAGTCTATCTTAGAGGTTGGCCCTAAGGTAAATGATTCCATTGAAGACCCCTTCAGGTAAGAGACTTGATTGGGAAGCGTTCGTGTTGGGTTACACGTTAGAGAGCAAGGTACGACCACTACATCAGGGGTATGTGAGTGTTACTGCTTTGTATCCTGGGTTTGGCTACCCCTGAGTGGTTTTTCTCATCTTGTGTTTCCACTTCGTTAACAAAAATCCTTTTCTCATTTATTTTCCGTATTCTTATTTTTGTTGACACTTTGTGCACACACTTGCTATTTATTTTTTAAAAGTCAATTTCCGTTTTTCATTATCATCTTTCATGGGCTCTGTTTGAGCGAGGTAGCAGCTGCAGGAGACTTCATTAGCTACTTCACTGGTAGGCTGGATGACTCTGTTTCTTAGCCTACGCCCTTCATCAACGGTCCCAAGAAGCTGCTGAGGAGGATGATTGAGCTTCACCCATGACCGCTTAGGAGGATTTGCAGTAGTATCCTCATCTTCGGAAGCACTGGCTATGGTATCCAAAGTGGGAGTAGAAGGAGATTCAGCCGGAGGGACACTTGGAGAAGCCTTGATAATGTCAGTTGAAGTTACTGACAGATCAACTGAATCGAGTTGATTTTCCTCTCCGCTGCTTGGTCTCTCAACTTCTTCATCATCAATAACAACATTTATAGATTCCATCACAGTCTCTGTTCTTTTATTGAAACCCTGTAAGCATGACTGTTTTGGAATACCCCAAGAATATACCTTCATCACTTTTGGGATCAAATTTCTCAAGATTCTCCCTGTCACGAAGGATATAGCATTTACTTCTAAAAGTTTTGAAGTACTTTACTGTGGGCTTTTTACCTCGCCAAATCTCATAAGGAGTCTTGTTTGTTTCAGGCCTCAGGTAAACTCTGTTGATAATATGACATGCAGTATTAACTGCTTCTCCCCAAAAGTCTTGAGTGAGATTCTTTGAGTGGATTATCACACGAGCCATCTTTTGAATTACCCTATTCTTTCGTTCTACAACTCCATTATGATGAGGAGTGATAGGAGAAGAAAATTCCTGCTTTATTCCATACGAGAGGCATAATTCTTCAAACTTGGAATTTTCGAATTCCCTTCAATGATCACAATGGATTCTCATAATCTGGCAATTTTACTCAACCTGAATGTTCTTGAATAAATGTTGAGCTGAATCAAAAGCATCAGATTTTTCCTGAAGAGGAATACCCCATGTATATCAAGAGAAATCATCCACAATTACTAGTATATACCTCCTCCTACATAGACTAGCAGTTCTAGTGGGACCCATGAGATCCATATGCAGTAATTCTAAAATTCTGGAAGTTTGAATACCTGAGGTCTTTTTATGAGCCGCTCGAGTCTGTGTTCCCTAGATGGCAAGAACCACAGATTCCTTTCCCAGTCTTCTCCATTTTGGTCAGATCTTTTACAATATCTTTGCCAGCAATTTTCAACATATCTGTGAAATTTAGATGCCCCAACCTTTGATGCCACAGTTCGTTGTCATCTATGGTTGCCTTTTTGCAAAAAATTTGAGGGTCTGCAATGAGACCTAGAAGACCATAGCAGTTGTCAGCAGTTCTTTCTCCCCCCATAATCCACTTGCCACTGCTGTCAAATATATTACATTCCTTTTTGGAGAATTGCACCACCAAATCATTGTCACAAAATTGGCTGATGCTGAGGAGATTTGCCTTGACCCGGTCCACATGCAAAGCTTCCTGAGATGTTCCGAGACCAGGATTGTCGATGATTCCTTTTCCAATAACCTTGGATTGGCTCCCATCTCCATAGGTGATCCTTCCTCCTTTTCCTATACGAACTTCTTTCAGTAGAGTCTTATCACCTGTCATGTGTTTAGAACAGGCACTATCCAAATACCACAAGCAAGTATCAAGAATGAAAATTGAAATTGACTTCTAAAAGAAAGTGTATGCAACAAGTGTCAACAAAAATCAAACACAATGGAAAATAAAAGACACATAGTTTTTGTTGACGAAGCTAGATTAAGAGAAAAACCACTCCGGGGCAGCCGAACTCAGGAATTCCACTATTCAAAAGACGAAGCTAGATGCAAGATAGTAACACTCACATGTACCGATGCAGTGGTCGTACCTTACTCTCTGACGTGTAACCCAACACGAACGCTTCCTGATGGAAACCAAGGAGCTGGACATGCTAATCATACACATGGGAATGGAGCTGAAGTTGCGCAAGACCCTTTGTCACTTCCTAGTGGCCCAATTACAAGGCTTAGAGCCAAACGTTTCAAGGAAGCACTAAATGGGCTAATCCAAGAGAATTGGGCTGATTCTAAAAATACCAAGATGGGCTCAAATAATAATCAAGGCTTAGTCCATGTCATCAAAGCAATTGAAGAGGATAATTAGCATGCAAAAACGTGACCAGCATGGTTTGACCATTAAAGAGTGTGAACTTGTTGAGTTTCAAGGATATTAAATAGGGGAATGAACTTGGTCTTGGCTGGTTATGAATTTAGTCATTTAGTTATTTTGGCTGCCTCTAGAAGTCCAAAGAGACCTAAAAATGTGGGGACTTGTTTATGTTGGCACTTGTGTTGCTTTTAAAGCAATAGTTAAGACTTTTCCTATTCTTGGAGGGTTGTTCCAAGTATATAGATGGGCATTACGAATTTTGTAAGATATAGATTTTTGTTTTCAGAAAATTATTATTGTGAGGTCTTGTGTTCCTCTTTGTTCCTAAAAGAACTTCTTGAGCTTATCAAGTTAATCTTGTGGCGTTCAAACAACCAAACTTATCACCTTGATTCTTGAAGAGATTCAGATTCTTGGTGTGGCGTTTCAATCCTTCGTATTCTTGGTTTCTCATCTAGTTAGGTGACGGGTCAAGCCTCGACAATTCTTGTCTACACGATCTTGGGGTTTCAAACCATCATTGCTATCGGGTTTCATCACATTTGTTGGTGGAGTTCATATCACTTCCCATCCAGGTCTTCAATGGAATTCCTTACCTTAGAGCCGACCTCTAAGATAGACTTCAGTTGTAGCCCAGCACACTTGAAACGGCTTCAGAGGGATCTTGAACTTCTCTGAGCTTTTGTGGAATTCCATACCGAATTCTTGCAGTTCTCAATGCCCAGGGGCCTCTATTTATAGGCTGAGGTGCAGAATGGACGATTGCTATAATATGTACGGACGCCGTCCGGACGGTGAACTTGGGCCGTCATCATCAAAATCCTCTCTTCGCAGCTGCGCATTCGACTTCATCAGTGTCTGTTTGCTGAGGGGCTGCTGGATCTTCATCTTAGGCTCTCCATTCACATTGATACCCGACTGAAGGATGATCTGAGTGATTAGACAGCCGAAGGGGGAGACCGGTATTGCTCTCATCACGAGCCTCGAGCATGACTCCCAGAATATGCTTGCGAAGACAGAAAGGCAAGCGAAGATGAACAGCATAAACAAACTGCGCCTGGCCAGAGATTGTGCTGAACAATTTTGGCCAACATACGATGAGCCGAAGCAAGTGCACCAATCCTGATGTTGGTATGACGCCCCTCACCCTGTGGAATGGCATGGAAGAACTCTCGGAGATCGTCCATAGAGGGAGGAAGCACCACCTCATTGTAAGGTTTGGCAGGCAGATCAAGGATACTCCGAGGAACCGACTGATGGTCTGGGGATCTACAGTGATGATGTGTCTGTCAACAGTGGACTGCAGTACCACCCCATGCCCATCATCCTAAGCCACCTCAAGGTTGGCATAAAAGAGCCCGACTAGCCTGGTGAGGACGATGCAGGCACAAGTGTAGAGGTTTCCCCAGTGATAGGTCTGGATAATCTCATAAATGCTATCCAATGGGCGCACCATGATGTCAGCACGGACCACGTTCCGCTCAGCGACGACATTGCGGTCCATGATCTTGGCTTGGAAGGCACTCTGCTCTTCCTTTGTCCTCTGGCGGACCTGGCACTGAGAGCTGATGGCAGACATGATTCTACAAAAGAACCAACAAGAATTTTGCCAAAAATAATCCAAAAAAAATATTCTTGTTAGTGTAATAAAAATTTGGCAGAATAACAGCAGTAACAAGGACTTTTGTAAAAATAAAGACATAGAATATCACAATTAAGTCCAAGGAATTTCAGCATGGCAAATATCCCAAAAACATTCCAAAAAAAAAAATCTAACAGTTGTAAAATAAACTGAAAGAAATAAGACAAGAAAAAAAAATACCTGGAATGAGAGTGAGAATGCACAGAGAAAATGAGATCACTCCAAAAACTAAAAGAACGTACTCACAAGGTGCCAAGGAGAAACGTTTATGGGGTATGAGGGGAGAAAGCGACGATCTGGGTAATTTATAGCCTCTGTGGAGTACCCGTCCAGACGGTGTTTTGATGGCGTCCAGACGCGCGCTGCCTCGGAAAGGAGCAAAAACGGTTACGCACATCCGGACGAATTAAATTACCCGTTTGGACGAGTATGACAGCTCACGTCCGAACGTGGAACAGATTCCGTCTGGACTTCAGAACGCCGTCCGTTCGGACTCCAAAACAGGAACTGTCCGAACTGCTGAACTCCACCCGTCCGGACTCCAAGAGGGACCGTTCGGACGCTGCACACTGAAACACCAGAAAAACTGAGGAAAATTTTACAGAGATAAAATTGTCTCAAGTCAGTGTCAGAACATGCATGTATAATCAACTGATAACACAATCAGAGAGCATCTCAAAACTAAACAAAGATATAAAAGAGAGTTGTGATTTTAACTAGCACAAGTATTTTTCCTGGTCATAGAAAATTTAAGATAGACAACTCAACTCACTCAATGCACGTGTGTGTGTGAAGACTCTTTTCCCACAAGGTATGACTTTCAATATTTTGACCAATAGCAACCAGATTTTCTTAGACAGGAGAGAAAATAAATGGAAGATAAGCCAAAAGTCAAACCTTACTAGGGCCTAGCCACCCTCATCTGATACACTCCCCCTGCGATGCAACACCTAAGTGATTTACTTGTACCGTGAAGGACAACGTAAATGTTTTACTTGCACGTAAAGGGCAAGGCATAACGCAAATGTAGCACATAAGCAGAGAATATATACTGTAAAGCATAGATTTCATACGATTAACTGCTTGTTTCTTATGGTGCTGCAAACTATAGGGAGTACCAGAGTTTATAGGCTCTAGGTTCAACTAGCTTGAGGTCAATTTGGTCATCTTATCAAAAACTTCTTCTCTTATCCAGAATTTCTAGAAACAAAAAGGTTAGAGAAGGAAAGATGTACCTTTAGGGGAGCCCTGGATAGTGCACTTTTTCATCGCGTGAGGAAAATAAACTATCCTACTTTTTGCATAAACAGGAAAAACACTTGGCCAATATAGTCATAAACTCTCAATTATATCTAAGCAGAGTAGATTAATGCTTACAGAATTGAGATATCAGGCAAAAAGACATGCAATATCTAAAACGCCAAGAGAAAATAAATCCTGCAAATTCTCCCCATATATATATATATATATATATATTTTTTAAAAAAAAAAAAAAACAAAAAACAAAACAACAAGCAATATGGAAAAGACATCATATGCAAAGGCAAGATCAAACTTGTATACGCTCAATGATGTCACTACAGAAAAACAGTCGATCGACCTGCTTTTTCTGTCTTCCCCAAAAAGTACCTGCACAATTCTCTCAAGAAACATAGGGGGCAAACACAACTAGTTCCTAGATTGCATATAACAATATGTCAAGTAAACTGAGCAATCAAACCTAATGCTATAGTATTAGGAACTGATTCCTAGGCATGAACACCCGAAACTGCTAGGTTCGTTTGTACCCCCTCATGGGGTAGCTGTCTTTTTTGACCCATGCCTGCCTTCTAGTGGGTGGTTGCTGGCAAGACTGCATCATCCACTCCATTATGTTCTGCATCCAGATAGGAGGCTCACTGGAGTATTGCTCTTCTTTCATCTTCTGAGGCCTTCTAAACTGCTTGGGTGATGGAGATCAAGGCACCGCTTCGAAGGATCTCGTTCAAGTACCAACTGGGCCGGTTACGAGAGCACGAGCAAAGAAGTTCAAGGATGTGCTCAACGGACTCATCCAAGAGTTATGGGCTCAAGCAAATTCATGGAGGCCCATTGAGCATGATCCACGTGGGCAACAAAGAATTGTCACCTTGATTCAAGTTCTAGAAGGATCCGGTCAAGGCTAAGAATTGGCAAGAAAAACAATCGCAGGAAATCTAAACCAAATTGATGCGGAATAAATTGATGGTGGACTGACATGGAAATATGTTGGACCACAAAGATAATTGATGGTGAACTGGCATGGAAATATGAAGAGTACCATATTTAGAACGATTTCATGCCTTATTCAAGTTAGATATTTAAGTATATTTTGATTTGATATTTCTAAGTTTTCCATAATGGGTTTGTTGCCCAAATAATTGCTTGGACCGCAAGAGATTGCGTAGGGATAAAGAGCTTGCTAGTCTTTTGTAAAGCCTATTTAAGCATGTGGTTGTAAATAAAAAGGAGACATTGATTATTCATAAAACTTGTGAGGTTTATTCTTTTTGGTTCTTTGAAGAACTACTCGAACTTATCAGGATTTCCCGTGGCGTTCATCTCGACTTATCAAACGGAGTTTCCACCACCGTTTGTGGCGTCTTCCTTATACCGAGGTTCTTGTTTGTCATAAACAACGGGTCGAGGTCTTCCATTCGAATCTGTTTATAGAACGATCTTGGGTTCCCTTTCGTTGTTGGGTCTCGTTATTCTTGATGGGGTTCACATCATTGGGTTTGCTTTTGTAGGTGCCACTGTGATTAGCTGGTACAAACCACTGCTGAGGCCGCTGATACCATGGTGCTTGCTTTTGTAGGCCGCTCATACCTTGGTGCTTGGTGAGGTGCCTGATGCCATGGAGTCTGATGCTGGCCGCAGGTCTAGTGCCATAATGAGCTAGTCTGGGCATTTCTTTCTTGGCTTTGGCCTTTTGTGCTTTCAGGAGGGAGCACTGAGGGCGAACATGCCCACTGAGACCGCAGTGATGGCAAATGGGAGGTCTTCTGATGGAATGAGGCTCCTGAGTGCCTGGACCATCATCGTTGACTTTTTCCTTCTTTTTATCTTCAACAGTGGGAGGAGGCTCTAGGACTGTAG
Source organism: Alnus rubra (assembly GCA_028654335.1). Classification (NCBI taxonomy): domain Eukaryota; kingdom Viridiplantae; phylum Streptophyta; class Magnoliopsida; order Fagales; family Betulaceae; genus Alnus; species Alnus rubra. The sequence continues at coordinate 1,323,091 of JAJPGS010001699.1, forward strand.
GTTTCACAAACATAGTCTTTGAGGAAGAAGGAACATGAGAAGAGGGAGCTACATACCCGACGCCAGTTTTGTCATTTGGGCTCTTCTAGATAGACAGCATACGAGTCAGCTTTTCATCAGTGACTTTCTCTAGCTGGAGCTGTGATGTGAACCCCGTCAAGAATAACGAGACCCAACAACGAAAGGGAACCCAAGACCGTTCTAAGGACAGATTCGAATGGAAAAACCTCGACCCGTTGTTTATGACAAACAAGAACCTCGGTATAAGGAAGACGCCACAAACGGTGGTGGAAATTCCGTTTGATAAGTCGAGATGAACGCCACGGGAAATCCCGATAAGTTCGAGTAGTTCTTCAAAGAACCAAAGAGAATAAAAACCTCACAAGTTTTATGAATCATCAATGTCTCCCCGATTACATGGTAGGTACACCTATTTATACAAGAAAATTACTTGCGGAGAAAGTAGTTCTAATCCTAATAAGTAAACAAATCAATTCCTAGCAAGGAAAGAAAATAAATAAAGATCTTAGGTAGGTAAAGAAAATAAGTCATGCAATCCGATCCTTCTAAATTAACGAACAATCTCAGCAGTTCTTAGCCTTGACCGGATCCTTCTAGAACTTGAATCAAGGTGACAATTCTTTGTTGCCCACGTGGATCATGCTCAATGGGCCTCCCCGAATTTGCTTGAGCCCATAACTCTTGGATGAGTCCGTTGAGCACATCCTTGAACTTCTTTGCTCGTGCTCTTGTAACCGGCCCAATTGGTACTTGAACGAGATCCTTCGAAGCGGTGCCTTGATCTCCATCAAGCTACGTCTCTAGTAGCTTTTCCTCAAGCTCTTTCACTTTGAGCAGCAATGAACTCTTCTCGGTCTGCAAACTATTCAGATCATTAAGGTGCTGCTTTCGGCCTTCCCTCAGTTTCTCATACTCTATGTAGAGTGTCTTGTAGGCCTCCTTGAGCTCTTCCTCATTATCACTATGCTCCGAGTAATACGAGTCTTCTTCTTCAACATGTGGGGCTACAAAGGCCAGAAATTTCTCAGACTCTGGAGCTTCTTCTTCTGACTCATCACTGAGAGTCACATTGTATGCTTTCCCCTTACCCGTTCTAAGATTCCCGCAATCGGCCCAGATATGCCCAAAGCCTAAGCATTCAAAACATCGGGGTCCTCTGGGATCTTTCTTATCTTATTCCTCAGGTTCAGCTTCTCTGGGAGATTTCTTAACTCTTTCAAAAAACTTCTTGAAACGATCATCTTTCATCAGTCTTTTGAAATTTTTGGCTAACATGGCCCCAGCCTTTTCTTCATCCTCAGAGTCATCTTCAGATGATGCTTCTACCTTCTTTTTGGAAGCCTTTAGAGCAATGGTCTTTAACTTCTTGACCGGGGGCAGAGATAGCTCATATGTTTGAAGAGATCCTACCAGCTCTTCAATCTTCATCTCCTCAAGATCCTTGCTTTCTTCAATGGTGGTCACTTTGATTCTGAAACGCTCAGGCAAATATCTTAGAATCTTTCGGATAGTTTTACATTCGAGATAGGTTTCCCAAGACTCACCATGGAGTTCCTCAGGTCACTCATTTTGGAGTAAAACTCTCCAAAGGTCTCTTCTTCCAACATCTTAATTTCTTCAAATCTTGAAATCAACATTTGAAGTTTGGCAAATTTAACAAGTTTGGTGCCTTCATATGTTGTTTCCAAGATTTTCCATGCTTCTTTGGCTGATTCGCAGTTTGAAATTTTGGCGAATTCAGAAGGAGAAAGTGCTTGGCATAGAGCATGGAGGGCTTTATCATTGGAAAGTCGCGCGTTTTTCAGAGGGACTGTCTCGAGTGTTGTATCCTCTGGTTTAGTCCAACTAGTTTCAACAATATTCCAACAGTCAATAGATTTTAAAAAGAATCACATCCGAGCTTTCCAATAGCCATATTTCGTACCATCGAAGGTAGGAACAAAATTAAGAGTTTGAGACATAGTAGCAAATAGAAGTCAAAAATAAATGACACTCAAGAATTTAATCTTCTCAGAGTGTACCAAGCTCTGATACCAATTGAAAATTGAAATTGACTTCTAAAAGAAAATGTGTACAACAAGTGTCAACAAAAATCAAGCACAACGGAAAGTAAAAGACACAGAGTTTTTGTTGACAAAGTGGACACTCAATTAAGAGAAAAACCACTCCGGGGCAGCCAAACCCAGGAATTCCACTATTCAGAAGACGAAGCTAGATACAAGATAGTAACACTCACATGTACCGATTCAGTGGTCGTACCTTGCTCTCTGACGTGTAACCCAACACGAACGCTTCCCAACCAGGACTCCTACTTGAAGGGGTCTTCAATGGAATTCCTTACCTTAGAGCCGACCTCTAAGATAGACTTCAGTTGTAGCACAGCACACTTGAAACGGCTTCAGAGGGATGTTGAACTTCTCTGAGCTCTTGTGGAATTCAATACCGAATTCTTGCAGTTCTCAATGCCTAGGGGCCTCTATTTATAGGCTGAGGTGCAGAATGGGCGACTGCTGTAATATGTACGGACGCCGTCCGGACGGTGAACTTAGGCTGTCCGGACGGACAACTGTACGACAGGATTTTCCAAAAATTTCGCTGAAAATCTTTCCTGTTTAAGACCTGCGTCCGGACGGTGAGACACTGACGTCCGGACTGTCGCACGTCCGCTGCAAGTAATTTGCATATAAGGCTTAGGGCGTCCGGACCAAGGGGGATGAACGTCCGGACGACAATTCTTTAACACGCAATTTCCATATCTGTTATGCGTGCGTCCGAACCAAGAGAGGCAGACATCCGGACTGTTGAAGTCGAATCGGCAATTTCCTTAACTAATGAGCGCGTGTCCGGACCAAGGCTGACTGACGTCCGGACGGTGATATTTGAAATGCGATTCTTGCCTTAAGGAGACGCGCGTCCGGACGATTGATCGATCTTCCCTTTATTTGAACTTGGAAAGAATCTGAGACTGTTCGAGTACTGATATGCTTCCAGACGGGCTGCTGAGATGTCCGGATGGATGCAAGCTGGAACAGATGCTTCTCGATACAGTGTAGGGTCCGGACTGAAAAGATACGTCGTTCGGACGGATGATGCTGGTCTGTCTAGCGTCCGGTCGGGATGAACACGTCGCCCGGACAGATGGAACAGTGGACAGATGGGCGTCCGGACGGGATGACACGTCGTCCGGACGACTAATAGGGAAACTGAAATCTTCTATCTTTTTCGCAGTGCAGAGTCTTCTAAAAATGCTTTAATAAGTGGAATCCCTGTTTACAGCATCTTTACACATAAGTGATTTTGTCCAAACACAGAATGAGGCCAAAATATTAACAAAGAATTTTTAGGGCAGTATGTGCAACTAAACACAGATTATCTTCCTTTTTAACCCAGACTTGTTCAAGACAGATCTTTGTTCATTAGGAGAGAGGTAAGCTAATTTCTCACTAATAAGCTTAACTTGATCACTTAACTTTTTGACTTGTTCTTCAAAACCTGGTTCATCTTTTCTAGGAGCATGAGATTTATTCCTAGGTTCTTGAGAATGAATATGGAAACAATTAGGGTGAATATGACCATTAACACCACAGTGGTGACAAGCAGGTATAGAATGATTTGCCCCATAACCTCACAAGTAAACAGAGTTTGATTATGAGACATGCTAGGTTTAATGAACATAGTTTATGGACAGACATAGCATGAGAAGTAGAAGCAACTTTATCAATACTCAAATCAGACATGGTAGAAGTCAAAGAGAATAACACTCAAGAAATTAATCTTCTCAGAGTGTACCAAGCTTTGATTCCAATTGAAAAATTAAAATGACTTCTAACACAATGTAAGTGTGTGTGCATAAAGTGAAAACAAAATATCAATGCGGAATTTAAAAGACACAATAGTTTTTCTTAACAAAGTGAAAAACTCAATATGAGAAAAACCAATCCGGGTCAGCCAAACCCAGGATATCCACTATTCAGAAGACAAGACTGGTTACCAAGTAGTAGCACTCACATACCCCTGATGCAGTGGTCATACCTTGCACTCTAACGTGTAGCCTAACACGAATGCCTCCCAACTAGGTCTCCTACTTGAAGGAGTCTTCAATGGAATCCTTTACCTTAGGGTCAACCCCTAAGATAGACTTTAGATAAGAGCAGAAACAGCACACACAGCAACGGCTTAAGAGAGACTAACTCAGCTCAATAATCTCACAATATAAATCTCTAAGCACTAATGGAATTCAATACCGAATTCTTGCTGTTCTCAAGCCTAGGGACCTCCATTTGTAGGCTGAGGGTTCAATGAGTGTTTGGCTTGATAAAACCTAGGCACCATCTGGACGGACAACTGTGCGATAGGCTTTCCAAAAATTTAGCTGAAATTCTTTCCTGATTTAAGCCGTGTCCGGACGGTGGTGCCCTGTCATTCAGACGGTTTCTTCCGCTGCAAGTAATTTCCATACCAAAGGGTATGGTCGTCTAGACGGTTGATCTAATGCACACAATTTCCATATCTGATGCTCGCGCGTCCGGACCAAGAGGATTGACGTCCGGACGTTTGGATTTTGAATACGATACTTGCCTTATGGATGAGCGCATTCGGATGGGAATCCACGTCGTCCGGACGGGTACAGTGATCTTCCCATAACTGTGTTTTGGAAGGAAATCCCATAGCTGGTCGAACACTGAGTGTCGTCCGAACGTGCTGCTAAAACGTTCGGACGAATGCAAGTTGGAGCAGTTAAAAGCTTCTCAACACAGAGGATGGTCTGGACGGAAAGTTCTTGTCGTCCAGACGAATGATGCTTTGGATAGTTAGGCATCCAAACAGTATGTCACATCGTCCGGATGGCTGGCAAGGAACCGAATTTTCTGACTTGTCAATTGTGCAGAATCTTCCAGAAGCACTCTGAATAGCGGAATCCCTGTTGAAAAGCATCATTAAAAAGAAGTGATTTTGTCGAATAGAATGTGGCCAATTACAAACTAACAAGGAAAAATGTCTTTAGATGACTCTCCACCCCGTGTCAGGCAATGAATTGAAGAATCTGTTGCTGATAGGCGTTTCCATATGGAAAAGCAGCAAGTCTTATCGGAGCAGAATCATTTTTGTGCCGATCTGAGGGATCCAGTTCTACTCCCTATTGGGCAGATGATTCAGGAGAATTAGTGGGAGTACCTCTATAACTGTGCATGCCCGGCTTTCCTAGACAAGTGTGGGAATTCTATGGCCACATGATTATTATTTAGGATGATGACAATGGTTTGATCATGCAGACTATGGTTAGAGGCCACACAATTCAGGTTGATCCCTAGCTTATCAAAGATAGTTGTGACCAACTTCTGGCCACAAGCTCGTCGCAGTGCTCTTACTTTCAAGAAGGCCACCCTTCTTTATGCTATTGTGATGAGGACATATTTTTGTCTGTGCAAGCACATTTTGCACACTATGCTCAAGGTTCGTAATGAGACGAATACCAATCTGTCCTTTGGGTGTTTGATCACTCACACGTCTTCAGTTTGTGACTGACATTTCTAATTCTAAGCCAAGATCACGGATTCCAAATACTCTTGGCATACAAGCTCTCATGAAGTTCAATGCTCAGTTGCGGCATGAGGGTCAAGGCGATGTTCCTTAGCCTCTACCAGTTCCAATTGACACCTCAGCAACTGCATCATCATCACAGGTTGTGCCTCCTTACTTCGACATTGAAGCTACTTTTGCTTAGCTTATGTCTTCCATGGGACCTCTCTAGTGGGAAGTCAATTGTTAGTATTATTGGCCTCATTCTGTTTGGATAAAATCACTTGTGTGTATAGATGCTGATTTATCAGGGATTCCACTATTTAGAGTGATGTCAGAAGATTCTGCACTGCTTTCAAGATAGAAGTTTTCGGTTCCTTAACAGCCATCCGGAAGATCATGCCATCCCGTCCGGACGCCTATCTGACCACTGTTCCATCCGTCCGGACGACTTGCCATACCATCAGGACGCCAGTCAGACCAAGCATCATCCGTCCGGACGACGTGCATTTTCCGTTCAGGCCTCTACTGTATCGAGAAGCTACTGTTCCAGCGTGTATTCGTTCGGACGTCTCAGCAGCCCGTCCGGACGCCTCTCAGTGATCGATCAGCTTCAGATTCTTTCCAAGTTCAGAATAACGGAAGATTGATATACCCGTCCGAACGCGCTCATATATAAGGCAAGAATCGCAATTCAAATATTACCGTCTGGACGCCAGTCAACCTTGGTCCGGATGTGCGTGCAACTAATATGGAAATTGCCGATTTGACTTCAACCATCTGGAAGCCTGCCCCTCATGGTCCGGATGCGCGCATAGCATATATGGAAATTGCGTGTTGAAGTTCAGCCGTCCGGACGCTCATCCCCCTTGGTATGGATGCACGAAACCTTATAAGGAAATTACTTGCAGCGGACGTGCGACCGTCCGGACGACAGTGTCTCACCGTCCAGACGCGGCTCTTAAACAGGAAAGATTTTTAGCGAAATTCTCAGAAAATACTGTCGCACTAGTGTTCGTCCGGACAGCCCAGGTTCACTGTCCGGACGGCGTCCGTACATATTTCAGCAGTCGTCCATTCTACACCTCAGCCTATAAAAAGAGGCCCCTGGGCATTGAGAACTACAAGAATTCGGTATTGAATTCCACAAGTGCTCAGAGAAGTTATTTTGAAGATTGTCGAGCTGATCTAGTTTCCTCTGAAGCCATTGCAAGTGTGTTGTTGATGTGCTACATCTGAAGTCTATCTTAGGGGTTGGCCCTAAAGTAAAGGATTCCATTGAAGACCCTTTCAGGTAGGAGACCTGGTTGTGAAGCGTTTGTGTTGGGTTACACGTTAGAGAGCATGGTACGACCACTGCATCGGGTATATGTGAGTGTTACTATCTTGTATCTAGCTTTGTCTTCTGAGTAGTGGATATCCTGGGTTTGGCTGCCCCGGAGTGGTTTTTCTCTTAATTGAGTTTCCACTTCGTGAACAAAAATCTGTGTCATTTAATTTCCGCATTATTATTTTTGTTGACACTTTGTGCACACACTTGCTGTTTATTTTAGAAGTCAATTTCCGTTTTTCATCAACCTTATTGGAGCGTGTCGAGCAGAGCTAGATCGACATCTGGGTGTGCCTGAAGTATCATCACCCCAAGTTGAATGATGATGATGATGATTGAGAGTTTTTTTTATGTTTTTATTATTGTTATTTTGGGAATAATTTATTTTTTCTGAGACTTTTTGTATTTGTTTAACATACCATGGCTTTTCTATTATACTATGTTTACCCTTTGTCCTTTTTGTGACAAAAAGGGGGAGTATTTTTTGTTTTGGTCAGGGAAAGTATTTCCAAACCGGTCAAGTGTTTTTTATTCTAGAATGGCCAAAGGGGGGAGTTTGTTAGTATTTTATGTTGGCTACATCCTGGATGACAAAAATACTTTATGTCATGGTTGCTATTTAAATAGGATTATCGGTCTTATTCAGAATCTTCAAGTTTTATGGATAGTGTTTATTGCAAGCCATGTGCCTTGTCACAAGTTTCTAGAAGATGTTCATGAAGATCCCATGCAAAATCCAAGTCAGCTTGCCGGTTCCTGTACAACCGTCCGGATAGACCTTTTAAGGCGTCCGGATGCCCAGCAGTATCTATAAGATTCAGCTTTGAAGACATCCGGACGACAGGGCAACACTGTTCGGACGCTAGGTCAAGCTTCTCCAATTTCTACACAGAGTTGGATTTCAGTCGATACTTATTTGGGAAGTTTCTGTAAGATGTCCAGATAACGTGGCAACACGTCCGGACGCTACCCAGTGTTCTAGAATATTCCAAGTTTCCTTTACGAACGCAGAAAGGATTGACAGTGAAGGTGGTCCAAACACTCGGCCAAGCCGTCCGTACGTGGTCTTGTTTTGGGAAGAATCGAGCTATTCTGGAAAGACGGTCGCAGAAGACCATCCAGACAAGGCTATCTTCCGTCCAGACGCTCCACATCCAGAGTCCGAATTTGTCTAGAATTAGGTTTTTTGAAGTCTATATAAAGAGGGCTCTAGGCTTGTTATTTGTAAGAATTCAATATAGAATTCCATAGCACTTAGAGAGGGTGTTTAGGGAGATTTTAAGATCCACTAGCTCCCTAGCCGTTGCCGGTGTGTGGTACCATTGTTTGTGTGAAGTGTATCTAAGGGGTCGACTCTAAGGTAAATGAATTCATCAAAGAACCCTTCAAGTAGGAGACTTGGTTGGGAAGCGTTCACAGTGGGCTTCGTGTCATATTTAAAGGCATGACTACTGCAATAGTTTTTGTGAGTACGAGTGCTTTGTAACTTGCTTTGTCTGTGGATAGTGAATTTCCTTGTTTTGGCTACCCTGGAGTGGTTTTTCTCTTCACAAGAGTTTCCACTTTGTCAACAAAAATCTTGTCTCTTTTATTTTCCGCATTTAAGATGTTTTGTTTCACACGAGCACACACTTGGTTGTTTAGAAATCATATTTTAATTTCATAGAGGTCTGATCATGCAGACTATGGTCAGAGGGCACACCATTCAGGTTGATCCCCAACTTATTTGTTCTGTGCTCAAGGTCCCAATTTTGCCAGTTTCAGGTGTTCCCTTTCGTCTAGGAGTTGAGGCACCCAGCATGACTTTCTCCGTGATTTCTTTGGTTCTAGACCTCAAGGGGAGGAGAAGTCCCACTCTCAGATCAGTATTGGAGCTTTTTCCCCTATGCACCAGTTCTTGGCAAAAATAGTTGTGACCAACTTCTGGTCACAAGCTCGTCGGAGTGCGGTTACTTTCAAGAAGGCCACCCATTTTTATACTATTGTGATGAGGACACCTTTCTGTCTGTGCAAGCACATTTTGCACACTATGCTCAAGGTGATGAGACGAACACCAGTCTGTCCTTTGGGTGTTTGATCACTCATATCTATCTTTAGTTTCTGACAGACAATTCTGATTTTGAGCCCAAATCAAGGATACCAGATCCTCTTGGCATACAGACTCTCATGAAGTCCAAAACATAGTTGCGGCATGAGGTTCAAGGCGATGTTCCTCAACCTCCTCCAGTTCCGGTTGACAGCTCAGCATTTGCTCAACTTATGTTCCTCAGCCTTCTACATTGAAGCTGCATTTGCTCAACTTATGTCTTCCATGGGAACTCTCCAACGGGAAGTCAATCTTATATGATATGAACTCCACCAACAATTGTGATGAAACCCGATAACAATGATGGTTTGAAACCCCAAGGTCGTGTAGACAAGAATTGTTGAGGCTTGACCCGTCACCTAACTAGATGAGAAACCAAGATTACGAAGGATTGAAACGCCACACCAAGAATCTGAATCTCTTCAAGAATCAAGGTGATAAGTTTGGTTGTTTGAACGCCACAAGATTAACTTGATAAGCTCAAAAAGTTCTTTCAAGAACAAAGAGGAACACAAGACCTCACAATAATAATAATTTTCTGAAAACCAATCTCTATATTACAAAATTCGTAATGGCATACAAATCCGAATCTTGTGCATACAAATCCTTAATATATTCAAAGCCAAGCAATTTTGTATCTAAAATGGAAAGTAAAGCATACCTTCGGGACAATGCATCAGCCAACACATTTTTCTTACCTTGCTTGTATCTGATCACATAAGGAAATGTTTCAATGAATTCCACCCACTTGGCATGGCGTTTGTTCAACCTTTGCTGTCCTTTCAAATGCTTCAAAGATTCATGATCTGTGTGAATCACAAATTCCTTTGGCCATAGATAGTGCTGCCAATTTTCCAAAGCCCTTACCAAGGCATACATTTCCTTATCATAAGTGGGGTAATTTAGGGCTGCCCCACTCAACTTTTCACTGAAATAAGTAACTGGATGACCACCTTGCATCAAAACAGCTCCAATACCTATTCCTGAAGCATCACACTCAATTTCAAAAGTTTTAGCAAAGTTAGGTAAAACAAGCAAAGGTGCATTAGTTAACTTTTCTTTGATCAGATTAAATGCATTTTCTTGTTCTTTTCCCCACTTAAACGGCACATTTTTCTTGATGACTTCAGTAAGAGGGGCGGCTAAGCTACTAAAATCACGCACAAACCGTCTATAGAAGCTAGCTAAGCCGTGGAAACTCCTCACTTGGCTGATTGTTGTAGGCGTTGGCCACTCTTGGATTGCCTTCACCTTTTCCTCGTCCACCCCAATTCCTCTCTTACTAACAACAAAACCAAGAAACACAAGCTTATTCGTGCAAAAGGTACACTTCTTGAGGTTAGCAAACAACTTTTCTTTCCTCAGAATTTCCAAAACAGATTTTAAATGCATCACATGTTCTTCCAAGTTTTTGCTATAAATTAGGATATCATCAAAATACACAACTACAAATCTGCCAATAAATGCACGCAAAACATGGTTCATCAAACGCATAAATGTGCTCGGCGCATTAGTTAAGCCGAAAGGCATCACTAACCATTCATACAAACCATATTTAGTTTTAAAAGCAGTTTTCCATTCATCACCTTCCTTCATCCTAATTTGATGATATCCACTCTTAAGATCAATTTTTGTAAAGACACAAGAACCATGCAATTCATCCAACATATCATCTAACCTAGGAATAGGATGACGATACTTTACCGTTATGTTGTTGATGGCCCGGCAGTCAACACACATTCTCCATGTTCCATCCTTCTTAGGAACTAATAGCACCGGGACCGCACAAGGACTCATGCTTTCACGCACATACCCCTTCTCCAATAATTCACCTACTTGCCTCTGAAGTTCCTTGGTCTCCTCGGGATTGCTCCTATAAGCAGGTCGGTTAGGAATTGATGCACCGGGTATGAAATCAATTTGATGTTCAATCCCTCGGATTGGAGGTAAGCCACTAGGTACCTCTTCGGGAAAGACATCTTCAAACTTCTGCAAAAGAGAAACAATATTGCTCGGCGAAGCACCGACGAGATCATTAGTACATAAAAGAGCCTCCTTGTACATGAGTACAATAAGGGGCTGGTGTGAAAATAATGCTCTCTTGATCTCACTTTTTTTTGCAATGTAATTGAATTTTTCCCCTCTTGCTCTTACTATGGCCGAAATCCTTTCTCTTTCTTTTTCACTCTGATCAATGTTTTTCTCTCTTTCTTTTTTTTTCAACTCTTTTTTTCCACTTTCGGCCTTCCTTTCTTTTTCTTTTTTCTTTTCATTTGATCTTTGTAACTTTAGTTGGTCCTCCATGACCTGTTTTGGAGTTAATGGCACAAGAGTAATGGGTTGCCTTTTAAGAGTGAAAGAATACCTATTTGTGAATCCATCATGCGTAACCCTCCGATCATACTGCCATGGTCTTCCCAACAATAAATGGCATGCATGCATAGGAACCACATCACAAAGCACCTCATCCTCATATTTGCTAATGGATAATGCCACCAACACTTGCCTTGTCACCTTGATTTCGCCACATTCATTCAGCCACTGAAGCCGGTAAGGGTGAGGATGTTTTAAGGTGGTTAAGGCCAATTTCTCCACCAAATAAGTGCTGGCTACGTTTGTGCAACTCCCACCATCAATAATGACGCTGCAAACTTTGTTATTTACAAAGCACCGAGTATGAAACAAGTTTTCCCTTTGGTTACTTTCTTCCTCCTTAACTTGCACATTGAGAACTCGCCTTGCTACCAATAAATCTCCAACCACAGCATTTTGCTCATCATCGGCATCCTCCAAAGGTGGCATGTCATCATCATCTACTTCTTCCTCATTCTCCGACTCAAGCTCTCCTTGGGCGTTTATCACCATCACCCTTTTGTTTACACACTGGCTGGCTATGTGTCCCTGTCCCTGACATTTAAAACACTTAATATCACGTGTTTTAGAAATAGAAGCCTCGGTGTTACCTGAAGTAGTGGTGGTTGTTGGTTTGGCATTCTTAGAGGGTTCAAATTTTTGCTTATTTTGAAGCTGCTCGTCCCTTTTTGTAGCTGTCTTCCATGGGCTGGTGGTAGCCATAGGTTGTCCCCTCCTAGCCAATCCCTTCCGTTTGAATTGTTCCTCCACTTTTATGGCTTGATGCACCATATCCGTTAACTCAACATAGTGCTGCAACTCGACTATATCTGCAATCTCACGATTTAAACCGTGCAAAAACCTAGCCATGGTGGCTTCTCGGTCCTCTTCTACATTAGCCCGGATCATAGCTACCTCCATCTCCTTGTAATACTCATCCACACTCTTGGAACCTTGAGTTAACCTCTGCAACTTTTGATACAATCCCCTATAATAATGGTTGGGTACAAAACGCCTCCTCATAAGCATTTTCATCTCCTCCCAAGTGTCCACGGGTGGCTCTCTATTTCTCCTCCTATTAATCATTAATTAATCCCACCAAACAATGGCATAATCTGTGAATTCAATTGCAGCCAACTTAACCTTCTTTATCTCTGAGTAGTTGTGACAATCAAACACCATCTCCATTTTAGTTTCCCACTCCAAATAAGCTTCAGGATCATTTTTACCTTGAAAAGACGGGATTTTAATCTTTATGTTTCCTAAATCATTATCCATCCTAGGCCTACCCATCCTAGCTTCTCTATTCCCATACCCACGCTCAAACCTGCCTCGGTTCAAATATGGCTCATCAAATTCCTCCAACTCCGCCTCTTCCTCAACATTCCGCCACGGAACACGCCCACCTTGTTGCCTATTGGGATTGTCTTGTTGCTGTCCCCTAGGAGTTTCTGCTTCTACCCTGTCCAACCTCTCGTGAATAGGTTCTAATTCAGCCCTCAACATACGCCTCATCTCCCCTAACAATGCTTGCATTTGGAGGTTCGAAGCTGCGGGTTGTCGAAATTCTTCGGTTCTGTCTTCTTCTTGATTATTGGACATGTTTAGAATCTGCAAAACAAGGTTAGAATCCTCACAAGCACTCCCTCACGTGTTTCACTCAAGAATTAATACACTTACACTCGTGTTTTCACTCTAAACGGCTTTTACCCTCTTTTGGTCTCACACTCTCTTGCCTTTTTCCACTCTTTTGTGTCTTCTTAGTTCTTAATCGAACTTCAAGAAACTAATTCAAAATAATCCAGCAGCAATTGAGAAATAACCAAAACTCATCAAAAAGGTCAAGAACTTGAATAATGTGAGAAACAAGATAGAAATGAAGAAATTTTCTTACTCAGAAAGGTCAAGAACTTGAATAAGGTGAGAAACAAGATTGAAAGGATTGAAACGCCACACCAAGAATCTGAATCTCTTCAAGAATCAAGGTGATAAGTTTGGTTGTTTGAACGCCACAAGATTAACTTGATAAGCTCAAGAAGTTCTTTTAGGAACAAAGAGGAACACAAGACCTCACAATAATAATTTTCTGAAAACAAAAATCTATATATTACAAAATTCGTAATGCCCATCTATATACTTGGAACAACCCTCCAAGAATAGGAAAAGTCTTAACTATTGCTTTAAAAGCAACACAAGTGCCAACATAAACAAGTCCCCACATTTTTAGGTCTCTTTGGACTTCTAGAGGCAGCCAAAATAACTTAATGACTAAATTCATAACCAGCCAAGACCAAGTTCATTCCCCTATTTAATATCCTTGAAACTCAACAAGTTCACACTCTTTAATGGTCAAACCATGCTGGTCACGTTTTTGCATGCTAATTATCCTCTTCAATTGCTTTGATGACATGGACTAAGCCTTGATTATTATTTGAGCCCATCTTGGTATTTTTAGAATCAGCCCAATTCTCTTGGATTAGCCCATTTAGTGCTTCCTTGAAACGTTTGGCTCTAAGTCTTGTAATTGGGCCACTAGGAAGTGACAAAGGGTCTTGCGCAACTTCAGCTCCATTCCCATGTGTATGATTAGCATGTCCAGCTCCTTGGTTTCCATCAGGTGTTAAGGCAATCAATGAATTCATCGGGCCGCATTCTTCCTTTAAATTCTAGATTGTCCACCTTGACATCATAACGTGTTAGTTTTTGTGTTGGCTGCATTCTGTTGGACAAAATCACTTCTATATAATGTTGCTGCTTTCACAGGGATGCTACTTTATCCAGAGTCTACTCTTCAGCTATGTTCTTCGAGAAGATTCTGTGAAGTTTTCAAGGATTTATTTCGGTTCCCTGTCAGCCGTCCGAACGCTTATCAATCAGCAACCTATGTCCGGACGATGAGATATTTCCTTCCAGACGCCCATCAGTGTCTAGAAGCTTCGAACAATTCAAGGTTGCATCCGTCCGGACGTAATGGCAAATCGTCCGGACGCTCTTCAGAGTTTGAGAAGATCCCAGTGTTCCAGCGCATCCGTCCGGACGACGTGGTTATACCGTCCGGACGCCATTCAGGGTTTGACAAGCATTAGGGTTTCTGCCTCATGACACAGTTATGGGAAGACGGCTGCTACCGTCCGGACAATGTCCTCTATAAGGCAAGAACGTGCATACCAAGTTCAACCGTCCGGACGTCAGCCTTCATGGTCCGGACGATCAAGCTTCGTATATGGAAATTGCGTGCACCAGTTCAACCGTCCGGACGTTAGCCTTCAAGGTCCGGACGCTCCATGCCTTATTATGGTAATTTCGTGCAGCCGAAGTGCAACCGTCCGGACGCTAGGGCAACACCGTCCGGATGCGGCCTTGTTATGGAAGCTTTCAGCGCTATCTTGCAGAGGCGGTTGCAGTTGACCGTCCGAACGCTCGGTCAAGCCGTCCGGACACCTTCCGGTATTTTGGTTATAACTTTTTACTCAAATATCGGATTGGGAAAAAATAGGCTTCGTTGGAAAGATTAGAAAAAATGATGTAATTTGAGCATACATACGGACCCTAAAAGCGTCCAGACGGCCTCTGTCCGGACGGAAATATTTGCTCGTCCGGACGGCCCTGCAGAAAATTCCAGAATTACTTTCCGGACAAGAAAAACTTGGCCCGTCCGGACGTCCCTGGCTCTCGTCCGGACGCGCGTGTCTTAGACTCCGTTTTTGACTCAAAATAGGGTTTCCTAAGCCTATAAATAAGAGGCTTGAGGCATGCTTTCAACACAGAATTCGGTGGTGAATTCTCTACAGCTTAGTGACGTGATATTTCCTCTAAAGCCTTGCCAAGTGTGTGATTTGATCAGCTGTGAAGTCTATCTTAGGGGTTGGCCCTAAGGTAAAGGATTCCATTGAAGACCCCATCAGGTAGGAGACCTGGTTGGGAAGAGTACGTGTTGGGTTACACGTTAGAGAGCAAGGTACGACCACTGCATCAGGGGTATGTGAGTGTTACTGCTTTGTATCTAGCTTTGTCTTCTGAATAGTGGATATCCTGGGTTTGGCTGCCCCGGAGTGGTTTTTCTCTTAATTGAGTTTCCACTTCATCAACAAAATATTAGTCTCCTTTAAATTCCGCATTTAATATTTTGTTGCACACTGTTCACACGCACTGTTAAATTTAGAAGTCCATTTATTTTTC
The DNA here is from genome assembly GCA_028654335.1 of Alnus rubra. Lineage (NCBI taxonomy): Eukaryota > Viridiplantae > Streptophyta > Magnoliopsida > Fagales > Betulaceae > Alnus > Alnus rubra. The sequence continues at coordinate 1,338,579 of JAJPGS010001699.1, forward strand.
ATAATGGTGTTGGACACCATGAATTCTTAGGTTTCGAGGATGAGGTGGAGTGGTATCACTTGAGGCGTGACTACGAGCCTAGTGAAAAGGATTAATATTTGTTCCATCGTCGCTAGAAGCTTGAACATCCGAACCATGAGGAAGGGCATCATGTTCAAAGGCTTGATAACGTTCTAAATGTTCTTGGAGGTGCTGTATTTGTCTCCTCAAGTCGTCCATTTCGATATCTCGCATGTCTCTTTCTGAAGCTGCTACGGGTTGGTTAGCCTGAGCACGACAACCACGAATGGCCATAGAAATCAAGAGTTTGAGCAACCTGACTCTGAAACCAATTTGATACCGGACATAAATGCAGATGGAAACAACTATACAAACTCACTCAAAATGAAAGATAGAAGTTCAACACCCAAGAGATTACACCAAAGGGATATAGAATATCACCACACAAAGGATTGCCACAGCTGAAAGATCAAATTGTAACAAGATTAAAGGATTGGCGTATGCAACTTAACGGGCTTGAATGTGAAAAATTCAGCGTTGATCAGGCACCTCAGGAGAAAGTGGAGAAGTGGTTAGGAGCGCAGGAATAGCTTCAGGTGACCCGGGTGGAGTCTTATTCACAGCTAGGACTTTCCTCTTTGCCTACTCCTTTTTCTTAAAGGCTTTCTTCCCAGGAGGCATCCTAGGAAGCGGTGGCTCGAAGGCCCAGTTGCCTTTGCCTTCTTAAGATTCTTTCTCCGCATCAATTTGACCCTACACTCAAGAATGTCGTAGCCAAACCTCTCCTAGAGAGAAGCGTCGATGACGATGGCGTCATAGTTCATCCTCACGACGTTCGCCACAAGACTGGAAAACTTGAGTGCCGCCCTGACACGCTTCTTCTGTGTGTGGGTCACATCGGGAAATAGCTCCCCTACAAGGAAATATATAGAAATTCAAAGGACTAAAAAAATAATAACAATAAGAGAAAGAAAAATTGAAATACTTATAATCCTTCTGTGTGCCTCACTCCCGGGGCACCCTCTGATCTTCGGGCAAATCTTCAAGGATATTTGACTCCCAGGTGCCCGAGACATAGAAGAACTCCACAAACCAATTCTTGTTGTTGGAGTAAATTTGCTTAAGTGTGATAAACTGGAGTTTCAATCAGATGGTGAAGGCCAGGACTCCCGTCTTATTGTACACCTATCGGTAGATGGCAAAAAACTCTGGGATAGACATCTGATGCCCAAGGTTTATCTCCGGCCACAGCATATATGAGATAAGAAAGTGTCTCCACCCATTTAGGCATTATCTTGAAATGGGCAGCTCGATATATCATAGTAATTATCAGCGATGGGCTAGAGAGGGAAACTAAAAATGGCCAAAAGCATCCGTTTATGAAAGCAGATATCCCTAGAGCCAAGTTCCCGGAAGGGGGCAGTGGATGCACACAAACACAAGGATATCAAAATTATGCCTAAGAAAGGTCTCGGCCTCTACCATGTAGATAGAACGCAATCCACCGACGTTCTCCTAGTCGAGAGGAGTGTCTTCGTCGATAGGGGCCTCGTTGTCGTCCGTAATAATCCCCATGTGCTGATCCTTGTCGTAAAAGGCTGGAAGGAAGACGAGACTTCCCCAAGTAGATTGTTGTAGGAGATAGAGGAACTACCAGAGCACGACATTTTTTCGGGGAGAAGAAGGTTGGATTGCAGAGCGAGAAAGGAAATTGAGGAGGCAAGGAAGAGGTGTTCGATGGAAAAAACACGAATGGAGGAACAGTAAGTTCAGAAGGAAGGGGCTATTTTTACTAAAAATCCTCAGGACACATTGTGGCGATAAGATGGCTATCCCCAACGGGTAATCATTAAGTACCTCAGTTAAAGACCCGGACCATCATATCCCAGGGGAGTGGAATGGTCGAAATGCTAGGGGGTGAAGCAACGCGTAAAATACGGAGATGGCTCATCGTGGGGGGTCCATCAAAATTCGTGCAAATTTGACTTGGTCGAGAAAGACATATGTCCATGCGTGCTTTGAGTGTTAGCCGAAGCGATGGGTAAACCATTAGATCATGGATACATGTCCCAGGTGACACCGCGGACATGGAATCTTAAGAGTTTATAGTTGGCGGGGACTCAAAGCGTTGACACATGAGCACAAAAACGGTACATTACATGAGGAAACGACAAAATTCCTATTATCAGAGCCATCGTCTTAGATAAGGGAATTTGGGGGGGTAACTGTTGGGATTAATCCCACTTGGCCAGACCAATTTTGAAGATTGCGAGCCTTTGAGTCTACATTGACTCACTAGCGATTGTGAGCCTGTAATCCATCAAGTACGAGCCCATGAGTATGAATTTGGATACCCTGGAGTCCAGGGAAGGTATTGCTCTAGGAACTGACATAGCTAACCAGGGGCGGTGATATACGATCCTGAAAAATCCAAAATCATACCCGGTTCCTGGAAATCCTGAATTTGCTGCCAAGAATCTTGCTTTGAGACAGGTAAGGAAAGAGTCCCAGTTTGGGGGAGGTAGAGGATTCCAAGTCCAGGCCAGACTCTAGCGGCGCTCCTAGGTCAAGAAATGAGCACAGAATCCTAATGCAGTGAAGCCTTCATCACTCAACCTATAAATAGGCCCTTACACCAGGTATAAATCTAAGACTAAAATATTGTTTTCAAAAAATTATTATTGTGAGGTCTTGTGTTCCTCTTTGTTCCTAAAAGAACTTCTTGAGCTTATCAAGTTAATCTTGTGGCGTTCAAACAACCAAATTTATCACCTTGATTCTTGAAGAGATTCAGATTATTGGTGTGGCGTTTCAATCCTTCGTAGTCTTGGTTTCTCATCTAGTTAGGTGACGGGTCAAGCCTCGACAATTCTTGTCTACACGATCTTGGGGTTTCAAACCATCATTGCTATCGGGTTTCATCACATTTGTTGGTGGAGTTCATATCATTTTGGTATCAGAGCCTTGGTTCTAAGGCAAGTTTGACTATCTTTTATTATTGTTTTTTTTTTTTTAATTTCCTGTTCCCTGCTGTGAAGAAAAAAAAAAAAAAAAAAAAAAAAAAGGAGCCAAAAAAAAAAAAAAAAAAAAACGAAAAGAAAAGAAAAGAAAAAGTACTCGATTCCAGTAAGAAAATTTCTTCCTTTCAATCTTGTTTCTCACCTTATTCAAGTTCTTGACCTTTCTGAGTAAGAAAATTTCTTCCTTTCTATCTTGTTTCTCACATTATTCAAGTTCTTGACCTTTTTGATGAGTTTTGGTTATTTCTCAATTGCTGCTGGATTATTTTGAATTAGTTTCTTGAAGTTCGATTAAGAACTAAGAAGACACAAAAGAGTGAAAAAAGGCAAAAGAGTGTGAGACCAAAAGAGGGTAAAAGCCGTTTAGAGTGAAAACACGAGTGTAAGTGTGTATTAATTCTTGAGTGAAACACGTGAGGGAGTGCTTGTGAGGATTCTAACCTTGTTTTGCAGATTCTAAACATGTCCAATAATCAAGAAGAAGACAGAACCGAAGAATTTCGACAACCCGCAGCTTCGAACCTCCAAATGCAAGCGTTGTTAGGGGAGATGAGGCGTATGTTGAGGGCTGAATTAGAACCTATTCACGAGAGGTTGGACAGGGTAGAAGCAGAAACTCCTAGGGGACAGCAACAAGACAATCCCAATAGGCAACAAGGTGGGCGTGTTCCGTGGCGGAATGTTGAGGAAGAGGCGGAGTTTGAGGAATTTGATGAGCCATATTTGAACCGAGGCAGGTTTGAGCGTGGGTATGGGAATAGAGAAGCTAGGATGGGTAGGCCTAGGAGGGATAATGATTTAGGAAACATAAAGATTAAAATCCCGTCTTTTCAAGGTAAAAATGATCCTGAAGCTTATTTGGAGTGGGAAACTAAAATGGAGATGGTGTTTGATTGTCACAACTACTCGGAGATAAAGAAGGTTAAGTTGGCTGCAATTGAATTCATAGATTATGCCATTGTTTGGTGGGATCAATTACTGATTAATAGGGAGCCACCCGTGGACACTTGGGAGGAGATGAAAATGCTTATGAGGAGGCGTTTTGTACCCAACCATTATTATAGGGGATTGTATCAAAAGTTGCAGAGGTTAACTCAAGGTTCCAAGAGTGTGGATGAGTATTACAAGGAGATGGAGGTAGCTATGATCCGGGCTAATGTAGAAGAGGACCGAGAAGCCACCATGGCTAGGTTTTTGCACTGTTTAAATCGTGAGATTGCAGATATAGTCGAGTTGCAGCACTATGTTGAGTTAACGGATATGGTGCATCAAGCCATAAAAGTGGAGGAACAATTCAAACGGAAGGGATTGGCTAGGAGGGGACAACCTATGGCTACCACCAGCCCATGGAAGACAGCTTCAAAATAAGCAAAAATTTGAACCCTCTAAGAATGCCAAACCAACAACCACCACTACTTCAGGTAACACCGAGGCTTCTATTTCTAAAACACGTGATATTAAGTGTTTTAAATGTCAGGGGCGGGGACACATAGCCAGCCAGTGTGTAAACAAAAGGGTGATGGTGATAAACGCCCAAGGAGAGCTTGAGTCGGAGAATGAGGAAGAAGTAGATGATGATGACATGCCACCTTTGGAGGATGCTGATGATGAGCAAAATGCTGTGGTTGGAGATTTATTGGTAGCAAGGCGAGTTCTCAATGTGCAAGTTAAGGAGGAAGAAAGTAACCAAAGGGAAAACTTGTTTCATACTCGGTGCTTTGTAAATAACAAAGTTTGCAGCGTCATTATTGATGGTGGGAGTTGCACAAACGTAGCCAGCACTTATTTGGTGGAGAAATTGGCCTTAACCACCTTGAAACATCCTCACCCTTACCGGCTTCAGTGGCTGAATGAATGTGGCGAAATCAAGGTGACAAGGCAAGTGTTGGTGGCATTATCCATTGGCAAATATGAGGATGAGGTGCTTTGTGATGTGGTTCCTATGCATGCATGCCATTTATTGTTGGGAAGACCATGGCAGTATGATCGGAGGGTTACGCATGATGGATTCACAAATAGGTATTCTTTCACTCTTAAAAGGCAACCCATTACTCTTGTGCCATTAACTCCAAAACAGGTCATGGAGGACCAACTAAAGTTACAAAGATCAAATGAAAAGAAAAAAGAAAAAGAAAGGAAGGCCGAAAGTGGAAAAAAAAGAGTTGAAAAAAAAAAGAAAGAGAGAAAAACATTGATCAGAGTGAAAAAGAAAGAGAAAGGATTTCTGCCATAGTGAGAGCAAGAGAGGAAAAATTCAATTACATTGCAAAAAAAAAAGTGAGATCAAGAGAGCATTATTTTCACACCAGCCCCTTATTGTACTCATGTACAAGGGGGCTCTTTTATGTACTAATGATCTCGTCGGTGCTTTGCCGAGCAACATTGTTTCTCTTTTGCAGAAGTTTGACGATGTCTTTCCCGAAGAGGTACTTAGCGGCTTACCTCCAATCCGAGGGATTGAACATCAAATTGATTTCATACCCGGTGCATCAATTCCTAACCGACCTGCTTATAGGAGCAATCCCGAGGAGACCAAGGAACTTCAGAGGCAAGTAGGTGAATTATTGGAGAAGGGGTATGTGCGTTAAAGCATGAGTCCTTGTGCGGTCCCGGTGCTATTAGTTCTTAAGAAGGATGGAACATGGAGAATGTGTGTTGACTGCCGGGCCATCAACAACATAACGGTAAAGTATCGTCATCCTATTCCTAGGTTAGATGATATGCTGGATGAATTGCATGGTTCTTGTGTCTTTACAAAAATTGATCTTAAGAGTGGATATCATCAAATTAGGATGAAGGAATGTGATGAATGGAAAACTGCTTTTAAAACTAAATATGGTTTGTATGAATGGTTAGTGATGCCTTTCGGCTTAACTAATGCGCCGAGCACATTTATGCGTTTGATGAACCATGTTTTGCGTGCATTTATTGGCAGATTTGTAGTTGTGTATTTTGATGATATCCTAATTTATAGCAAAAACTTGGAAGAACATGTGATGCATTTAAAATCTGTTTTGGAAATTCTGAGGAAAGAAAAGTTGTTTGCTAACCTCAAGAAGTGCACCTTTTGCACGGATAAGCTTGTGTTTCTTGGTTTTGTTGTTAGTAAGAGAGGAATTGGGGTGGACGAGGAAAAGGTGAAGGCAATCCAAGAGTGGCCAACGCCTACAACAATCAACCAAGTGAGGAGTTTCCACGGCTTAGCTAGCTTCTATAGACGGTTTGTGCGTGATTTTAGTAGCTTAGCGCCCCTCTTACTGAAGTCATCAAGAAAAATGTGCCGTTTAAGTGGGGAAAAGAACAAGAAAATGCATTTAATCTGATCAAAGAAAAGTTAACTAATGCACATTTGCTTGTTTTACCTAACTTTGCTAAAACTTTTGAAATTGAGTGTGATGCTTCAGGAATAGGTATTGGAGCTGTTTTGATGCAAGGTGGTCATCCAGTTGCTTATTTCAGTGAAAAGTTGAGTGGGGCAACCCTAAATTACCCCACTTATGATAAGGAAATGTATGCCTTGGTAAGGGCTTTGGAAAATTGGCAGCACTATCTATGGCCAAAGGAATTTGTGATTCACACAGATCATGAATCTTTGAAGAATTTGAAAGGACAGCAAAGGTTGAACAAACGCCATGCCAAGTGGGTGGAATTCATTGAAACATTTCCTTATGTGATCAGATACAAGCAAGGTAAGGAAAATGTGGTGGCTGATGCATTGTCCCGAAGGTATGCTTTACTTTCCATTTTAGATACTAAATTGCTTGGCTTTGAATATATTAAGGATTTGTATGCACAAGATTCTGATTTTGGTGATGTGTTCAATGCATGTGAAAAAGTGGCGTTTGATAAGTTTTATAGGCAAGATGGATTTTTGTTTCGGGAAAATAAACCGTGTGCCTATGTGTTCTTTGCGTGAATTGCTTGTGAGAGAAGCTCATGGTGGTGGTTTGATGGGTCATTTTAGTGTAGCTAAGACTTTAGGAATTTTGCATGATCATTTTTTTTTGGCCTCATATGAAACGTGATGTGGAAAGAATCTGTGAGAAGTGTATCACGTGTAAACATGCTAAGTCTAAGTTGAAACCCCATGGTTTGTACACCCCTTTGCCAATACCTAGTGAACCTTGGACTGATATTTCTATGGATTTTGTTTTAAGTTTACCTAGGACTAAGAGGGGGAGAGATTCAGTTTTTGTGGTGGTAGATAGATTTTCCAAGATGGCACACTTCATTGCTTGTCATAAAACTGATGATGCTTCACATATAGCTGATTTGTTCTTCAAAGAAATTGTTAAGTTACATGGCATGCCTAGGACCATTGTTTCTGATAGGGATGCAAATTTTTTGAGTTACTTTTGGAAGACTTTGTGGGGAAAGTTGGGAACCAAATTGTTGTTTTCTACTGCTTGTCATCCACAAACGGATGGTCAAACTGAAGTAGTAAATAGAACTTTGTCTTCTTTGTTGCGTGCTATCATTAAAAAGAATTTGAAAACATGGGAAGATTGTTTGCCACATGTTGAATTTGCTTACAATAGAAGTATACATTCTGCAACTAAGTTTTCACCATTTGAAATTGTTTATGGCTTTAACCCATTGTCACCTTTGGATTTAACTCCTTTACCTTTGAGTGAACGTGTGAACTTAGATGGTAAAAAGAAGGTAGAATTTGTAAAGATGATTCATGAAAAGGCACGGCTGAACATTGAAAGGAGGACTCAACAATATGTCCATCAAGCCAACAAGGGACGCAAGAAGGTAGTATTTGAACCAGGAGATTGGGTTTGGTTGCACTTAAGGAAGGAACGTTTTCCAGAGAAACGGCGTTCAAAACTCCTACCTCGGGGTGACGGACCATTCCAAGTAGTGGAGCGCATCAATGATAATGCCTACAAACTTGACTTACCGAGTGAGTATGGTGTTAGTGCAAGCTTTAATGTTGCTGATTTGTCTCCATTTGATGTAGGTGATGATTTGAGGACAAATCCTTCTCAAGAGGGGGAGAATGATGGAAACCAAGGAGCTGGACATGCTGATCATACATATGGGAATGGAGCTGAAGTTGCGCAAGACCCTTTGTCACTTCCTAATGGCCCAATTACAAGACTTAGAGCCAAACGTTTCGAGGAAGCACTAAATGGGCTAATCCAAGAGAATTGGGCTGATTCTAAAAAGACCAAGATGGGCTCAAATAATAATCAGGGCTTAGTCCATGTCATCAAAGCAATTGAAGAGGATAATTAGCATGCAAAAACGTGACCAGCATGGTTTGACCATTAAAGAGTGTGAACTTGTTGAGTTTCAAGGATATTAAATAGGGGAATGAACTTGGTCTTGGCTGGTTATGAATTAGTCATTTAGTTAATTTGGCTGCCTCTAGAAGTCCAAAGAGACCTAAAAATGTGGGGACTTGTTTATGTTGGCACTTGTGTTGCTTTTAAAGCTATAGTTAAGACTTTTCCTATTCTTGGAGGGTTGTTCCAAGTATATAGATGGGCATTACGAATTTTGTAAGACATAGATTTTTGTTTTCAGAAAATTATTATTGTGAGGTCTTGTGTTCCTCTTTGTTCCTAAAAGAACTTCTTGAGCTTATCAAGTTAATCTTGTGGCGTTCAAACAACCAAACTTATCACCTTGATTCTTGAAGAGACTCAGATTCTTGGTGTGGCGTTTCAATCCTTCGTAGTCTTGGTTTCTCATCTAGTTAGGTGACGGGTCAAGCCTCGACAATTCTTGTCTACACGATCTTGGGGTTTCAAACCATCATTGCTATCGGGTTTCATCACATTTGTTGGTGGAGTTCATATCACTTAACCATATCATATAGGTCTTCTATTCCTTGATTGATTAGGCTTAATCCCATCTTATAGGTCTTATTTGAGTTGGATTCAACCCACTTGAGTTTAAGTCCATCATGATGTCTTGGAAAAACTTCTTCACCGACTTAACTAGAAGACTAAAACATACAACAAAAAAAGTTTCAACACGGAATTTGCCAATACTAAAAACCTAACACTTTTTAATTTTAATTATTTGGCCACCCTTGCTTTTTATGTATTTCTTTTTCTTTTCTTTTTTTAACTTTTTTTTTATTTATTTTTTTTTATTTTTTATGAATGGTATTTTCGTCATTGGTAGAACACTGACAATTTTTTTATAGTTTGAAGAGACATTGTCCAAATTAAACGTTTGGGGGACATTGTCAATTAGATGGTAGTTTGAGGGGGCATGTGGACTTTACCCTATTATTAATTTTCAAAATAAAAATATCGACAAATATATTAAACCACAAAACAATCAAAATTATTTTCTCATTTATATGATACCAGATATTTTTTTTTCAAATAAAAAAAATAAAAAATAAGGCCATATAATAATGGACGCAAAATGATAATTTTGTTTGTTTTTTTTCAGAAATATTGAAGAATTTTTCAAATATAAAAAAATCTGTCGAAAGAAAAATGCCCATTTGCTTGCTTGGACCTCTTCTAAGGTCAATGATAAATTTGATGTTTGAATGTGAAGATGATCATGATGATGATAATATATATGAATTGCTTTATTTTATAACTAATCAAATTGTAAGTAATCAGCTGGTGGACTTCTTTTTACCCATGTTAGTTTGTGATTGGCCTCATTCTGTTTGGACAAAATTACTTGTATGTAAAGTTGTTGTTTTACAAGGGATTCCGCTATTCAGAAGTGTTTCAGAAGATTCTACAGTCAGAAAAGTCGGTTCCCTGTCAGCCGTCCAGACGATGTGTCATCATGTCCGGACGCTCATCTGTCCATTGTTCCATCCGTCTGGACGACGTGCCATACCGTCCGGACGCCCAGACAGACCTAGCATCATTCGTCCGGACGACGTTGATTTCCGTACGGACCCTTCACTGCATCGAGAAGCTTCTATTCCAGCTTGCATCCGTCCAGACTTCTAAACAGCCCGTCTGGACGCCTCTTAGTATTCGACCAAGCTTCAGATTCTTTCCAAGTTCAGTTATGGGAAGATTGATGCAACTGTCCGGACGACGTGGATTCCCATCCGGACGCACTTCTCCTTAAGGCAAGAATCGCAATTCAAATTCAATCGTCCGGATGCCAGTCTGCCATCATCTGGACGTGCGTGCATCCGATATGGAAATTGCGTATTCAACTTCAACCGTTCGGACGCCTGTCTTTCATGGTCCGGACGCCCGCACCACAGATATGGAAATTGCATGTTGAAGATCGACCATCCGAACGGCCATTCCCCCTGGTCCGGACGTACGAAGCCATAGTAAGAAAATTACTTGCAGCTGATGTGCGACCGTCCGGACGACAGTGCCTCACCGTCCAGACGCGGCTCTTAAACAGGAATGATTTTCAGCGAAAATCTCAAAAATTCTAGTCGCACAGTTGTCCGTTCGGACGGCTCAGGTTTACCGTCCGGACAGTGTCCGTACATATTACTGCAGTCACCCATTTGAACCCTCAGCCTATAAATAGAGGCCCCTGGGCATTGAGAACTACAAGAATTCGGTATTGAATTCCTTCAAAGCTTAGGCCATCTCCAACAGAATTGCTATTTTAACCGAAGGAGTTAAATTTGACTATTATCAGCACTTTCTCTTCTCCAGCAGAATAGCTAGTTTAGCCAAAATTGTAAACACATGAATAGTAAATAGCCAATGTTGCCTATTTACTGTTCATCTGTTTACAATTTTTTTATTAATATTTTCTCCCTCTCTCTCTCTGTGTTAATCCACCGCATCCCTCTCCCTAACTGCGAGCCATATCCACACCTTCTTCTCGGCTGTGTCTTGAATGCGGGGAAGAGACCGAGTTGCCGACAAGTTCTGGGAAGGTCCACTGCAAGTTGTTTAGGTAACACCAAAGACTCAGCCATGGGGGAAAGGGCTTCTGGCAAACTGTGCGCCATACCCACAACTCCAAAACTAGACGCTGCCACCTCCTTCTCGACTGGGTTTGGAATGTGGTGATGAGACAACTTTCGACAAGTTCTTGGAAGGACCATTGAAAATTCCTTAACACTCTGATCTTGGCAAGTTCTGGGAAGGACCACCGGCGAATTCTAGCCATCCAATTGACGCAGACACCTCCTTTTTGGCAGGGGATGGGTGACGGAGAGAAGGGCCACCGCTGAGCTCGTGGAAAAGATGGGTTCACCCTTTGGGGCTAGAGCTTGAGGCATGTGTGTCTGGTTGAGTCTGTTTCCGACCACAAGGAGGGTTTGTTCCAGCCTCTTCGTTGTCCAGCAGAGGATGAGGAGAAAAAAATAATAAAAAAAGAATGACAAATAATATTTAAATAAAAGTAGAGAGTAGAATAGAGAATCTGTTGGAGTGAATATAAGAAAAACAGTAGTTAAAGTAAAGAGTTATACTTTTTCAACAGCTATTATAACTTTTGCTGCTGGAAATGGCCTTAGAGAGTTGTTTTGTGAAGTTATCGGAGCTGATCTGTTCTCTCTCAAGCTGTTGCAAGTGTGCTGTTGCTGCGCTACAACTAAAGTCTATCTTAGGGGACGGCCCTAAGATAAAGGATTCCATTGAAGACCCCTTCAGGAAGGAGACCTGGTTGGGAAACTTCGTGTTGGGTTACACGTTAGAGAGCAAGGTACGACCACTGCATCAGGGGTATGTGAGTGTTACTACTTTGTATCTAGCTTTGTCTTCTGAATAATGGATATCCTGGGTTTGGCTGCCCCAGAGTGGTTTTTCTCATCTTAAGTTTCCACTTCGTTAACAAAAATTCTTGTGTTATTTATTTTCTGCATTGTTATTTTTGTTAACACATTAAGCACACACTTGCCTTTTATTTTTAGAAGTCAATTTCATGTTTCAACCTAGAACTTTTCACCGTTAGTTTTGATTATTATAATAATCTTACTTTTCCCTTTTGGAACGATTTTGACATAATTCTTAAAAACTTGCCATAAGAAAATGATTTGACAGTGAGACCATGCAATATATATATATACATACACTTTATCTTCTTTGGCTCATAGATCTAAACTTTTTATACTTGACCTCTTTTATATACTACTAAGATACATATAAGCCACACCTATTGTAACGCCCCAAATTTGAACCTAAACTCTCGCAGGGGAATATAATTTTTTCTAAAGTCTTAAGAATTGATAGTATAACATATTAGAGCTTACTGAAATATCTCAGTATATTTATTAAAAGTTACTTAGGTTTATCTTTACATTCCATATGCACACTAGGTGCATCAAAATTAGTGCCATAGACGGCACATAAGCATACAACATAAAACATGCCAAACATGACATCGTTATAAATATTTACATGCCATAAAACAAAACACACATAAGTACAACTAGTAATTTCTAAGCTAGCGCATAATAGTTCGATAATGGTTTCAAAAACCATCAAAACTGGCATATGGGTCCATGCCTTCATTCTCCACATCTGCATCAATAACTATGCAAATATGACGTCATCATATTTACATAGACAAACAAGTGAGTCATCAATTTTCATAACTAAGTTACCATTAGATTAATAACAGTTCATAAAGAATATAAATGCAAAGGTTGTATGAATATGCATCGTAGTAACCATTTAGTCTGTGTTTTATGATCATCTTTCTTCAAACCTCTCGTTCTAGGTTATCTAAACCCGTTCATGTCCATTGCCTCACACTTAAAGTCTTACTTGTTTTTACTGGAATCCTACCGGTCCTAGCATTAGTTATATATTAGGCCTTCAGACACCCCTGGGTCACTTTGAACCCCCTGGGTCCACTAATTAGCCTTCCTTCCACTTGCTACTACATTAGCTTGTTGATGGCTATCTCCTCAGCCATTTTATTAATTGGACACAACTTGAAATGCATGAACAAACACCCATGCAATGAACACACACCACACAATCCTAATGAAACGTAGAATCACCCTCAGTAAGTACATCCATACTTACTCTCCTTGGTGTAGTTTTTAGCTCCTTTTCTGTAACAAATATGTACAAAGAAGATAATATATTCATCAGGCCTTTTTCCAATAATAAATGTGAATATTTTTACATCACTTTACTCATCGTTTTTAGTCATCTTAAAAGATGATTACTTATAAGTCTTTTGACGTTTAAGCTTTATGTTCAAACACCGAAACGTGGTGACATAATGTTTAAACATAAGTCTTTAAGTCGAAACACTTTAATAAGTATTTTGAGAGTAGTTATGATTATCTACAAGAATTGTAAGTACTAAAACAAGACAATAACATGAGAATATAAATACTACAACGATTCATGTTTAAGCACCGAAACACAGCATAGTGCTCTTGGTGACATAACACGTAAACATGAATCCTAACAAGGTAACCCTATATATATATATATATATATATCCACAATTTCATAAAATTCACAATGATATCAAATAAGATCAAAGAGAGGTATATGTGTTCTTTTAGGTCATTTTCTTTAATTCTTTTCTTTTCAACCTTATTTCTTTTGTGTTTGTTGGTACAGTTTCCGGTACGGTGACGTGTTGCCTTGTGATTCGTTGCCTTCCTTGATATTTGCTCTCCTCATAATCTGCAAAATAATAAACGGCTCATCGGCTCATGGGGGTGCCGACCATACCCCCACTCCGATGCCTAAGTCAGTTCAAAACTATTTATTTTCTGGAGAGTATCAATAATCTCAGAGCTTAGAGAATCTGCCTGTCTAAAATACCTGGTGTAGTGGTCTTATTTATAGGCTCACAGTTATAAAACTGCTAAAATACTTGGAGCATAATTTGATTAGGAGTCTGAGTCCTAGATCACATAGTCTTTAATCTTATCTTCATAGAATTTGAATTGGGTAGTAGAGTCCAAACTAGATAGGACACTACCTCTTCAGCCGATGCCATACTATTAGGTATCTTATCCCATATTTGATAAAAGTCTTATCTTGATATACTCGGGATATGTGTCTTTTTGGAGATAACGAATGGTCTTTTACTTAGGTCTGATCTGGCCGGGCCGACCCGATGGGCTCAGCCCACGTGTCTTTGGAGCCGATTATTTCTCCAACAGTGTTCTATATTTTAGACATCATATTAACATAAAATATATCTTAGAAAGCACTTATGGAACACTTGGACACATAAAAAACTTACCAAACAATTCTTGAAACAAACGTCCTTTTTAAGCCCAAAGTGGTCGATTTTGGAGTTGCTAGTGCTGTTTTGGTTTCTGACCTTGGTTCTATAAATCTAGGCCATGAAAGAGCAAGGTAAGAGGTATATCTAGCTCCCCTAAGGCTGCTGGACATAAATACAAAAGAGAGAAATAGAAAAGTTTCACTCAATCTTCACCTTGGCCGAGTAGTGGAGTTTTAGGGCTGATTGAGTTTCTGATTTTTCTCTATACCTTAGGCTGTGAAAGAGGAGGGAAAGGGATGATCTTAAGCCTTCTCAAGGGATGATCTATGAGCTTGAACTAAGGAGACAGCAGCTTAAAGCAAAACAGAAAAGTTCCACTCTTTTTCTCAAGTTGCCCATGTAACTCTCTTAGGAAACATTTCTATCTTTTGCATGGATTTTCTGAAATAAAGTAAAGGTCAGCTTGCTCTCTATTTATAGAAGACCAAAGGGGTGGGGTTTGGTGAAGAGATCAAGCCACATAGAGGGGAGGAAAGGCTGCTGGAAATAAGAAAAGGATAGCTGTTGACAAAAATGTCTTTTTCACAACCAAAAGTCCAACTTTTTGTCTAACTAGACTTAGCTTTCAACTAGATTGCCTAAACTAAATAAATATCAGCTTTTCTCAGTTCTGGAGGCAGTTAGGGCCGGCTGGTCTGGAGAATTTAATTAATTTCTGCTAAAAATTCAATAGTTGGATTAATTAGGCACCGGTTTTGGCCAAAAAGTCAACTATCGCCAAATTGAATTCTGACTTTCCAGGATTTAAGTATAAAATTTATATATACTATATTGAGTAATTATAAGCCATAAAAACATATTTATCAAGCCTAAATTTAGAGGTCAAAGTTCAACCAAAAGTGCCACTTGGCACCTAAATAGTCAACTATAAATTCAAAAAGTCAACCAGTGGACTTTTCACCAAATTTTACCATGTTATAGATATTTCTGTTGTGAGTACAATGGTCTTTGAATCATCTAAATTTGAGTCTGTTTGACCTGTTCTCGGTTCAATCAAAATTTTAAGCTTAAATGTTATCTTTTATGTTTTAAGGGTTTTAGAACTTGATCTTTAAGTTTTCAAAACAACTTTGGGTTTGTTTATAAAAACCAATGGATATTGTCTCCTCAACAATATCAATGATTTCTTAAGAGCTTGAAATTACTGGGCGTTACACCTACACTAGTAATTGTCATTGAAATGGCCAGAAAAATAGTCATGTGCGTCACATGTGAGTTGGTTGGGCTACCTTGAGTTTTTGTCTAGTTGTTTTTCTTTTTTCTTTTTTTCTTTTTAATAATTTTACTATTTTCAGCTATTTTATTTTATTTTTAATAATTTTAAGGGTATTTTAGGGAACTTAAATGCAAAACAAATCATACATGGTGCAAGTGAGGAAAGTTTCGTTCATCATTTTAACATCAATTGCAAATGGAGGGGCTTGAGGGAATCAAATGTCACTTTTTTTTAAAAAAGTTAAGTGGTCTTAGGGCATGGCAATTCATATTGGTGTGTCTCGTCAACCCGATATGGGTCAACATTAACTGAACTCATTTTAATTAATTTGGTCAAACCCCTAAACTCCGACACAGCCCATTTAAATTAGCAAGTAACATTTAATAATCTAGTCATGTTGGATTAAACCAACATGACCCGTTTTCGATCTGTATATGATCATGAATATAAATGCAAAAGAAAAAAATATTGATTTTTCATTTATATGAATTTTATATAATTTATGAATTTTTAAAATGAACTTCATATAAAAATAAATTTTAGCCATTTTACTGTTTTGGTTTTAAATTGTAAATAAATAAATTAATTAATTTATAGGGGTTATGAAGGTCACTTATGGGTTAAGCAAGTTGATCCGGGATTGGCTTGTTTATTAAACGAGTTAATTTGGGTTGAGTTGAATTGACCCAAACTTAGTTATACAAAACCCTAATCCTCTAATTTCATATAGGGTTTGTGTCGAGTGCGCGAGTTATGTAAAATTTTCATTCTACGATGGTCTAAGTGCGCCAAATAAATGGTGGTTTGGAGGAAGGGGGGAGGGGAGAGGTGAAGTGTATTTTCTTCTTCTTCTTCTTCTTTTTTAATAATGGGAAAACCGAATAAAGTTTCTTCATAAATTTGCAAGAATGTTTTATAAAAGGATAGTCTTACTCCAACCTAGTTTAAAAAAATGTCATGTGTTCATTTGCATGTGAGATTCACATGCGTTTTTAAATAATATGTTATAATCACATGTTTTTTGAAAAAAATTTCTTCCAACTTTATCCTTGTTTTTAAAAATAGATGTGCATTTTACATGCAAACAGAGACATAACATTTTTATAGACTAGATTGAAGAAAATTTCTTCTATCCCAATTTGGACTTTATCCTTTAGAAAATAAGTGAAAAATGGAGTTGACTTCTAAAATAAATAGCAAGTGTGTGCACGAAGTGTTAACAAAAATAATCAATGCGGAAAATAAACAACACAAGAATTTTTGTTAACGAAGTGAAAACTCAAGATGAGAAAAACCACTCCGGGGCAGCCAAACCCAAAATATCCACTATTCAGAAGACAAGACTAAATACAAGATAGTAACACTCACATACCCCTAATCCAGAGGTCTTACCTTGCTCTCTAACGTGTAACCCAACACGAACGCCTCCCAACCAGGTCTCCTACCTGAAGGGGTCTTTAATGGAATCATTTATCTTAGGGTCGACCCCTAAGATAGACTTCAGTTGTAGCGCAGCAACAACACACTTGCAATGGCTTGAGAGAGAACAAATCAGCTCCAATAACTTCACACAATAACTCTCTAAGCTCTGAAGGAATTCAATATCGAATTCATGCAGTTCTCAATGCCCAGGGGCCTCTATTTATAGGCTGAGGGTTCAAATGGGCGACTGCTGTGATATGTACGGACAGCGTCCGAACAGTGGACCTGAGCCGTCCGGACGGACAACTGTACGACAGAAATTTCGAGATTTTTGCTGAAAATATTTTCTGTTTGAGAGCCGCGTCCGGACGGTGAGGCACTGTCGTCCAGACGGTCGCACGTCCGCTGCAAGTAATTTCCATATAAGGCTTTTGCGCATCTGGACCAAGGGAGATGGCCGTCCGGATGATTAATCTTCAACATGCAATTTCCATATCAGATGAGCGCGCACTCGGACCATGATAGGCAGGTGTCCGGAAGATTGAAGTTGAATACGCAATTTCCATATCTGTTGAACGCGCGTCCGGACCAAGCTGATTGACGTCCAGAAGGTTGTATTTGAATTGCGATTCTTGCCTTATGTATGAGTGCGTTCGGACGGGAATCCACGTCGTCCGGACGGTTGCATCAATCTTCCCTTATTTGAACTTGGAAAGAAAATCTGAAGCTGATCGATCACTGGACGTCGTCCGGACGGGCTGCTGAGACGTCCGGATGGATGCAAGTTGGAATAGAAGCTTCTCGATACAGTGAAGAGTCCGGACGGAAATTCACATCGTCCGGACGAATGATGCTAGGTCTGTCGGGCGTCCAAACGGTATGGCATGTCGTCCAGACGGCTGGAACTGTGGACAGATGAGCTTCCGAACGGGATGACACGTCATCCGAACGGCTGGCACGGAACAGACTTTTCTGACTTGCAGAATCTTCTAAAACACTTCTGAATATCGGAAACCCTGTTAAATAGCATCTTTACATACAAGTGATTTTTGTCCAAACAGAATGAGGTCAATCAGAAACTAACAAACTCCCCCTTTGGCCATTCTGGGACAAAAATCACTTGATCGGTTTGGAAATACATTCCCGGTCTAAAAATAAAAATTACTCCCCCATTTTGTCACAAAAGGACAAAGGGTAAAACATAGTAATAAAGAAACCAACTGCAATAAAAATGACTCCCCCTAACGGTCTCAGAAGGATTAAGGTAAACAGAGTAATATTAGTCAAAGAGTTTAACAAAACATAAAGCAAATGTGTCAAACAACAAAAAGACAACAAAACAAAAGAAAAATCAATCATCCTTTGCCATAGGTGCAGTCCTAGGCGCATCATTCTCGTCATCACTACTGCTAGGATGATGATACTTGGGGCACTCCTTGAGATCCAGCTGGTTCTGCTCCACACGCTTGTTGATGGAGAGCACCTCCTATTGCATAGAAGTGATGGACTGCTGCATGGTGCTCATTCCTCCCTGAATGGCAGCTAAAGCCTCCATTATCTGTGAAAAATTGAGTTCTGGCTCAGAAGGCGGGACGGTCTGAGGATGAAGCCATGTCTGGGAAGCCGACTACTATGGCAGCAGGGATGGGCACCTCATCATTGGAGTCATCTGTCCATAGCTAGACATTAGACTCCATTAAAGTCTGCTTGCTGATGGGCTGCTGAATCTTCATCTTAGGTTCTCCAGTAATGTTGATTCTCGATTGAAGAATGATCTGAGTGAGTAGGCAGCCAAAGGGGAGGTCGGTATTACCCTCATCACGGGCCTCCAACATAACGCCCAAAAAGTGCTTGCACAAACAGAAAGGCAAGCGGAGGTGGATGGCATAAACAAACTGGGCCTTCTTTAGAATCAGGTCACTGCGCCTGACAACTGGCCATAGGTCGTGCTGAACTATTTTGGCCAGCAAGCGATGAGAAGGAGACAATGCCCCGATCCGGATGGTGGTAGCACACTCTTCTCCCTGTGGAACGGCATGGAAGAACTCTTGGAGATCGTCCATAGAGGGAGGAAGCACCACCTCATTATAAGGACCGCCGAGCAACTCAAGGACTGGTACTCCGATGAAGTGACTGATGATCTGGGGATCAATAGTGATGAAATGCCCGTCAATAGTGGACTAAAGTACCAACCCACGATCATCGTCCTGCGCCACCTCTAGGTTGGCATAGAAGAGTCTGACAAGCCTGGTAAGGACAATACATGCACATGTGTAGAGATATCCCCAATGGTAAGTTTGGATAGTGTCATAAATACTATCCAGCGAAGGCACCATGATGTCAGCTCGAACCACATTGCGCTCAACAATGACTGTGCGGTCCATGATTTTGGTTTGTAGTGCGCTCCTCTCTTCCTTTGTCCTCTAGCGGACCTTGCGCTGGGAACTGACTGCTGACATGATGCTGTAAAAAGAAACCAACAAGATTTGCCAGAAATAATCCAAAAATATTCTTGTTAGGTCACAAAAATTATAACAGCAGTAAACAAAAAGAAAAGAAAAGAAATACAACTAGTCCCAACACAGCAGATATATGCATCCCGAAAATTTTAACAACATTCCTAAAAGATATAAATATTCCAATAGTTAAAAATAAACTGAAAAGGAAAAGACTAGAAAAATACCTGGAATGTGAGAGAAGTGCACAAAAAAGAGAGATAGGGAGTTAAAGCCAAAAGCTCGCAAGAAATAACTCACAAGATGCCAAAAGGAAACTTTTTGGTGGGGTAGAGAGAATATGCGGCGACCAGGTATTTATAGGGCCTGTGGAGTCCCCGTCCGGATGGTGAAATAATGTCGTCCGGACGAGTGCTGCCTCGGAACCATGCGGATAGGTCACGCGCGTCTGGACGAGTTATCCTTACCGTACGGCCGTTGATTGTCGCGCGCGTCCGGACGTAACCTAATCCCGTCCGGAGAACTAAGCTCCACCTGTCCGGACTCCAAGAGTGACAGTCTGGACGCTCCACACTGAAACATCAGAAAAACTTAGGAAAATTTTACAGAAATCAATTTTTCTCAAGTCAGTTTCAGAACACGCATGTATAATCTACTGATAACATAGTCAGAGAGCATCTCAAAACTAGGCAGAGATATAAAAGAGAGTTGAGAGTACAATCAGCACAAATATTTTCCTAGACATAGAAAATTTAAATAGACAACTCAACTCATGCAATGCGTGTGTGTGTGAAGACTTAACCTATAATGCAAATGATTTACTGCTTGATACTTATGGTGCTGCAACCTAGAGAGAATGCCAGAGTTTTTAGGTTCTAAGTTCAACTAGCACGTGGTCAATTTGGCCATCTTATTAAAGACCTCTTCTCCTATCCAAAATTTCTAGAACAAAAAGTCAGAGAAGGAAAGATGTACCTTTAGGGGAGTCGTGGATAGTGCACATTTTTCATCGCATGAGAAAAGAAGCTATCCTACTTTTGCATATACAGGAAAACACTTGGCAGATTATAGTCATAACCTCTCAATTATATCTAAGCAGAGTAGATAAATGCACAAAGAATTGAGACATTAGATGAAAACACATGCAATATCTAATATGCCCAGAGAAAAAAAATATCATGCAAATACTCCCCATAATTTTATTTTATTTTTTTTAAAAAAAAATGCAATACGGAAAAAAAAAACATCATATGCAAGACAAGATCAAACCTGATGATGCCAATACAGAAAAACAGTCGCTCGACCTGCTTTTTCTGTCTTTCACTAACAAATACCTGCAAAGTTCTCTCAAGAGAAATAGAGGGTAAAAACACAACTGGTTCCTAGATTGCATATAAAATCTAGCAAGAAGATAAGCAATCAAACCTGATGCCGTAGAATTAGGAACCAAATCCTAGGCATGAACACCCGAACCTGCTAGGTGCGTCTGTTCCCCCTCATGGGGTGACCGTCCTTCTTGACCCAAGCCTGCCTTCCTGTGGGTGTTTGCTGGCAGGACATCATCCACTCCATCATGCTCTGCATCCAAATAGGTGGTTCATTATGATATTGATCTTCTTTCACCTTCCGAGGCCTTCTAAACTGCTTGGATTTGTTCTTGGAGTTGCCACTGTGATTGGTTGGTACAAATCGCTGCTGAGGCCGCTGATGCTGAGATGCTTGGTATCGTGGTGCATGAGACCAAGGAGCTTGATATCTTGGTTCTTGATAATAGGGAGCCTGATACCAACCATGGAGTCTGGAACTGGGCCGCAGGTCTAGTGCCATGATTTGCCTGTCGGGGCACATCTTTCTTGGCCTTGGCTTTCTGAGCCTTTAGAAGGGAGCACTGAGGACGAACATGCCCACTTAGACCACAGGGATGGCATATGGGAGGTCTTCTGATGAAATGAGGATTCTAAGTGCCTGAAACATCATCCTTGACCTTGTCCTTCCCTTTATCTTCAACAGTGGGAGGAGGCTCTAGGACTGCAGGTTTCACAAATACAGTCTTTGAAGTAAAGGGAGCATCAGAAGAGGGAGCTACATACCCGAGACCGGTCTTGTCAGTAAGGCTCTTCTAGACAGACAGCATACGAGTCAACTTCTCATCAGTGACTCTTTCTAACTGAAGCTGAGTCTCTAGCAGCTTCTCCTCGAGCTCTTGTATTCTGAGCAGCAATGAACTCTTCTCAGTCTGTAAACTATTCAGATCATAGAGGTGCTACTTACGACCTTCCCTCAGCTTCTCATACTCTATGCAGAGTGTCTTGTAAGCCTCCTTGAGCTCTTCCCCATTATCACTATGCTCTAAATAAAAAGAGTCTTCCTCTTCAACGTGTGGGGCTACAAAGGCCAGAAATTTCTCAGACACTGGAGCTTCTTCTTCTGAATCATCACTGAGAGTCACATTGTACGCCTTCCCCTTGCCCTTCTTAAGGTTCTCGTAATCAGCTCGGATATGCCCAAAACCTGAGCATTCAAAACATCTGGGCCCTCTGGGATCCTTCTTTTCTTCTTCCTCAGGTTTAGCTTCTCTGGGAGCTTTCTTCATTTTTTCAGAAAACTTCTTTTTGAATCGGTCGTCTCTCATAAGTCTTTTGAAATTCTTGGCTAACATAGCCACAACTTTTTCTTCCTCCTCAGAGTCATCTTCAGATGAGGGTTCTACCTTCTTTTTGGAAGCCTTTAGGGCAATGGTCTTCAGCTTCTTGACCGAGGGCAGAGACAGCTCATATGTTTGAAGAGATCCCACCAATTATTCAATCTTCATCTCTTCTAGATCTTTGCTTTCTTCAATAGTGGTTACCTTGATCCTGAAACGCTCAGGCAAAGATCTTAGAATTTTTCAGATGAGTTTTACATCTGAGATAGGCTTCCCAAGACTCACCATGGAGTTTCTCAGGTCACTCATCTTGGAGTAAAACTCTCCAAATGTCTCATCTTCCAACATCTTAATTTCTTCAAATTTTGAAATCAACATTTGAAGTTTTGCATATTTTACAAGTTTGGTGCCTTCATATGTTGTTTCCAAAATTTGCCATGCTTCTTTGGCTGATTCTCAATTAGAAATTTTTGCGAATTCAGATGGTGAAAGTGCTTGGCACAGAGCATGGAGGGCTTTATCATTTGAAAGACAGCGGTTTTTTGAGAGACGAGCGGTTTTTTGAGGGACTATTTCGAGTGCTGCATCCTCTGGTTTAGTCCAACCAGTTTCAACAATACTCCAACAGTCAATAGATTTTAAAAAGAATCGCATACGTGCCTTCCAATAGCCATAACAAAATTAAGAGTTTGAGACATTATAATAAATAGAAGTCAAAAATAAATAACACTCAAGAAATTAATCTTCTCAGAGTGTACCAAGCTTTGATACCAATTGAAAAATGGAGTTGACTTCTAAAATAAATAGCAAGTGTGTGCACAAAGTGTTAACAAAAATAATCAATGAGGAAAATAAACAACACAAGAATTTTTGTTAACGAAGTGGAAGTTCAAGATGAGAAAAACTACTTTGGGGCAGCCAAACCCAGGATATCCACCATTCAAAAGACAAGACTAGATACAAGATAGTAACACTCACATACCCCTGATGCAGTGGAACCTTGCTCTCTAACGTGTAGCCCAACACGAACGCCTCTCAACCAGGTCTCCTACCTGAAGGGGTCTTCAATGGAATCCTTTATCTTAGGGCCGACCCCTAAGATAGACTTCAGTTGTAGCGCAGCAACAGCACACTTACAAAGGCTTGAGAGAGAACAAATCAGCTCCAATAACTTCACACAATAACTCTCTAAGCTTTGAAGGAATTCAATACCGAATTCTTGCAGTTCTCAATGCCCAGGGGCCTCTATTTATAGGCTGGGGGTTTAAATGGGAGACTGCTGTGATATGTACGGACGCCGTCCGGACAGTGGACCTGAGCCATCCGGACGGACAACTATGTGGCAGAAATTCCGAGATTTTTACTGAAAATCTTTCCTGTTTGAGAGCCGCATCCAGACGGTGAGGCACTGTCGTTCGGACTGTCGCACGTCCGCTGCAAGTAATTTCCATATAAGGCTTTCGCGCGTCCGGACCAAGGGAGATGGCCGTCCGGATGGTTAATCTTCAACACGCAATTTCCATATCAGATGAGGGCGCGTCCGGACCATGATAGGCAGGCGTCCAGACGGTTGAAGTTGAATACGCGCTTCCGGACCAAGCTGACTGATGTCCATACGGTTGTATTTGAATTGCGATTCTTGCCTTATGTATGAGCGCATCTGGACGGGAATCCACGCTGTCCGAGCGGTTGCATCAATCTTCCCTTATTTGAACTTGGAAAGAAAATCTGAAGCTGATCGATCACTGGACGTCTAGACGGATGCAAGTTGGAACAGAAGCTTCTCGATACAGTGAAGAGTCCGGACAAAAATTCACGTCGTCCGGACGAATGATGCTAGGTCTGTCGGGCGTCCAGACGGTATGGTACATCATCCAGACGGTTGGAACTATGGACAGATGAGCGTCCGAACGGGATGACACGTCGTCCGGATGGCTGGCAGGGAACCGACTTTTCTGACTTGTAGAATCTTCTGAAACACTTCTGAATATCGGAAATCCTGTTAAACAGCATCTTTACATACAAGTGATTTTTGTCCAAACAGAATGAGGCCAATCACAAACTAACAATAAGGAATCATGGAAAGCATATAGCTTTGGCTATGTATGGCAATGATTTTGGAAAATGTGTTTTTTTAATATATATTTTGATTTAAAAATGTTTTTATGGGATGAAAAGTCGAGAAGTTTTTTTAATTGTGTTTACATTTGAAAGTGTTGGTTGTGGGATCCAAAGTAAAATTTCTTTATAAACTTTTTAGTACTTGGTGTTTTCAAAGAAATAAACACTAAACATGTTTATTTGGAGAAAACAAATATTTATTTTTCAAATATGGAGATTGACTTCTTATTTATAGAAAAGAAAAAGAAAGAAAATGTAAGTAAATAAACTAGAGAGGTAGTTGCATGCATGGGCGTGCAGGGCCACCTTTGACACGTTGGGGGTGGCCGTACGACCTCCTCCTATAGGGTTGGGGTAGCCAAGCGGCAGCCCCTGTCCTATTGCTGACAAGAGAAGAACTGACCATACCACCATGCCCTAATAGGTTAAAGGTGACCGTGTGGCCACCTCTCTATTTTTTTAATAATTTTTTTTTCTATGTAATAAATCAGGTTCCACACCTAAAAATGTAAGTAGGTGTTATCTAAAAATATTTCAATAAAAATTTGTTAAAAGCTTTCTAAAAACTGTGTTTTTGTGTTTTGTTTTCTGAAAAAAGTTTAGTTTTGTTAGAACAATTTCTGGTACAGTGACATATGCCCTTGTTGGTGCTCGCTCCGATTATTGCAAAATAATAATTGTAAGCAAAGGAGCTTGCCGGGGGTGTCAGCTGAATCTCACTTCGATGCTTAAGTCAATCTTTGGGGAGAGTGTAGGTCAAGTATCAATAATAATAATATCAACTAAAGAATACTTGGAGGTTTGTAAATATTTATAGTGGAAAACGTTAAGACTGTTTCTGGTACGGTGACCCGTGCTTCTAGAAAATTCTTCATTCTCCCTTTAAAACAATGAACATCAGTAAATGAGATTCTAGGGGTGCCAGCTAGTCCCACTTTGATGCTTAAATCAGTCTTTGGGGAGAGTGTAGATGTAACAACCCAAGGAAAAACGCTAGCCACATCTGCACTATCACCCCAAAAGGACTAGTCGTTTTGAAGCTTTTCCTAAAATCATTTATAAATCCCAATTTTACCTACTAACTAGGCAATGTGGGACTTAACACTCATCTATCTCTTATAAATCATTCACTCTATGTGAGTTATTTATCTCTTCCCAATATGGGGCCGGGGTGTTAAAAACTCCTCCCGTTAAACTCCTAACGTCCTCGTCAGGACCATGTCATGCGGTGCTCCAGTACCATATGACCTAGCGTTACTAGGTGGCTCTAAGACCATTTGTAACGACCCAAGAAAAAACGTTAGCCACATTTGCATTATCACCCCAAAAGGACTAGTCGGTTTAAAGCTTTCCCTAGAATCACTTATAAAGCCTTCACCTAATAACTAGGCAATGTGGGACTTAGCACTCATCTATCTCTTATAAACCACTCACTCTATGTGAGTTATTTATCTCTGCCCAATATGGGTCGGGGTGTTACAAACTCCTCCCCTTAAACTCCTGACGTCCTCGTCAGGGTCGCATCATGCAGTGCTCCAATACCACATGACCTGGCTTTACTAGGTGGCTCTAATACCATTTGTAACGACCCAAGGAAAAGCACTAGACACATCTGCGCTATCACCCCAAAAGGACTAGTCAATTTGAAGCTTTTCCTAGAATCACTTATAAAGCCCAGTTTCACCTAGTAATTAGGTAATGTAGGACTCAGCACTCATCTATCTGTTATAAACCGCTCACTCTATATGAGTTATTTATCTCTTCCCAATATGGGATCGGGGTGTTACAGTAGATCAAATATCAATAATAATAATAATAATAATAATTAGAGAATACCTGGAGGTTTGTACATATTCATAGTTGGGACTTCAACCATTCCCTTTAGATATGGAGGGAATCGCTTCTCTGATTTGGAGAGGTGATCTCGAGACATTTGGAATCCCTCCAATTCTGGCATCATGAAACTGTCACCCCCATAATACTCTCGGGTATCCTGGGGTCATGGTGTCTTCGAGATATTCTCGGAGTCGTGGTGTGTCCAAGATACTCTCGAATATCTCAGGATTTTATATCTACTGGGCTTATTGCACGTTGTTTCTGGATGAGCTTGGGCTTTGATATGTCATCCGGTAAATTGAGTGACAGGCCTCTCTTAGAATTAATGTTAATAGATGGGCTTTGTATTAACAAATAAACCCATCCATTAACTGTTGAGAATATTTCCCAACACATGAAGGGAGTTAAAGTTAATTAAGAAGAAAAAATTAGAAGAATTTTGTGCAATTACCTTTTCCCTCATCAACTACCGGCCATTGTCAATATGCCACCACGAACTGACACATTGACCAAAAAAGAGTATGGAAGTACCATTTTCCTACCGTTACCCCCCTTCCGTTAGAGAATCTCGTTAAATTGAACGGAATATGCAATTTTTAGATGTTAAGTTTTGTTTAAAGACAAAAATGCCTATAAACAATAATTTAATAAAAAATATTAAACATAATATATATATATATATTTGAAAAAAAAAAAAAAAAAAGAAAGAAAGAAAGGGAGGGGAGGGGGGTGGCCTGCGAGCCTAGCCAGCCCTAGAGGTGGCCAACACCACCTTGCGAGCCACCCCCTCTCTTTTCATTCTTTTTTTTTTTCATTTTAATTATCTAATTTTAAGCTATTATATGTAAATGTGAAATTTGAGTTAGGGTATTTGAATCTTTTCACTAATTTAACTGACGGAATAGAGTTTTGGTATGTAAATGATAGTTCAATGCTCTCTTTTAACTGATGTGTCAGTTCGTGATTACATATATACAATAAACTATAGTCAATGAAAAAAAAGATAATTACCCACTATAATTTTTTCCGGTGATTGCGTTACTCGGTTTTCAAGATGTTGACAGGAGATCAAATATTCATAATGCTGGAGCACTGGGGTCATCATTTTGTATTTGGGTAATGCATCATTCTTCGGATACAATTACTTAATCATAGCTATCTTTCACTGTCCAAAATGTTAGCTTTTCAATACCAGCCTGTTAATTGCAATTATAGTGTACTTCATCATCAATGCTAAGCGGTAAAGCTTATGTACTGCAGGTTTCTACAGAATTAGATTTGATATACGGGGATCTCTGTTACGAGAATAGAGGATCTTGGGGCCGGCTATGAAGATCCTTGACTAGTAATATACCTTATTTAGGAATAAAAGATGTTGTGTGGTTATGTCACACGTCTTGTGCATCAAGTTTAATAAGGTAAGTTTTAATAAGGCAATTTGGATTCTTGCTTTTAAAGCAAAGATCCGGCCATTAATTGGGAAATTATATCTCATTATGTTAGGTTTTCTATTAGGAAGAAAATAAGGAAATTAATTATTTCATTAGGTTTAGTAATATTTATTTATTTATCGTTTCCTTCAAAACTTAATAAATTATCTCGTTACGTGTCTGCCAAAGCATTCTCGTAAGAATCTCCTAAAATTTTCAAATTCCAAATATTTATTATGTTTGATTAAATCAAGACGCCCTCGTTATGCTACATATAATATATGCGGCGCGCCTGGGCATATATATATATATAGCACGGTTGAGTCAAATGAAGTTGTAATAGAAAGAAGAAAAACTAATAGTTAATTATAACCAGGAGAACCTAGCTAAACAGTACCCTTTCTTCAACCTCACACGTACACCATCTCGATCATTATCCTTAATTATCTCAATTTCTCTACATAACTATCAGTCTATCACCTTTACGTACGTGTGTGTGTATATATATATATTCCCCCAATTAATATATAGATCCTTCAACTTCTCCTTCATCTGTTCAACTTATTCTCAAACTTGTTCATTTCCTTCGTACATCACTGAGGAAATGAATATGGCCAAGCTTTCAACTCTGTTTTACACACTTTTCTTCTTCCTTGTCTGTTTCTCCCACGACCCATCATCCTATGCAAATGCAATATTTAAGGTTTATAATGTCATAAATTATGGAGCTAAACCCGATGGCATAACGGACTCCACCTCGGGCTTCCTTAATGCATGGGGTGCGGCCTGTGCTTCAGTAAATTCTACCATCATAACTGTGCCAAAAGGAACCTACGCGCTTGCCTCTCTGGCCTTTAAAGGTGAGCACTGCAAAAGCTCTGGTATCACTTTCCGGATTGATGGAACGTTAGTGGCTAAGGCGGATTATCGTGTGCTTGCCCAGCCTAATACCTGGCTTAGCTTTGAAGCTGTTACCGGCGTTTCCATTGTTGGAGGAACACTGGATGCCAAAGGGCCACCCTTGTGGGCTTGCAAAGCTGCTACTACCAACTGTCCCACAGGAGCCACGGTACGTACACGCGGGTACTACATTCATAATTGATTCTATATAAAATAAATTGAATGGTTTTTTGTGTGGTTGCAGACGTTGACCTTTACCAATTCTAAAAAGATAAGGATTGAGGGATTAATGTCAGAAAACAGTCAGATGTTCCATATTGTGTTTAACGGCTGCCAAAACGTACATGTTGAAAGAGTGAAAATCATGGCCGCCGGTGACAGTCCGAACACAGATGGCATTCATGTCCAATTATCACAAGATGTCACAATAATGAAATCTACCATAAAAACGGGGGATGATTGCATCTCCATTGGCCCTGGAACGAAGAACTTGTGGATTGAACGCGTCAGATGCGGCCCCGGTCACGGCATTAGGTGACCACATAAATTTAATTACTTATATGATCTCTACGAGTGATAGATGGATGAAGGCTAATTATATATATATTGCATTTGCATGCATATGTGTTCAATCTTGCAGCATAGGAAGTCTAGCAAAGGAAATGGAAGAGGCAGGGGTCGAAAATGTGACAGTTAGGAAGGCTGTTTTTGTTGGTACCCAAAATGGGTTGAGAATAAAGTCGTGGGCTAGGCCTAGCAATGGATTCGTCCAACGGGTCCGCTTTTTAGGAGCTCTTATGAAGAATGTCCAGAATCCCATTCTTATAGACCAAAGTTATTGCCCTCACAACATCAACTGCCCTAGTCAAGTAAGAAATCCTCTTGTGAGATCATTTATAGAAATCACTTGATATGATCGATGATGAATTAACATGACAACAACCTTCTTCTATATACGGTTTAAATGAATATTATTATTATTTTATTTTTAATTTATCAGTATATATCGTCCAAATGAACACATCTTGATGTTTTCCTTTTTGTTTTTAATAATAGGTGTCGGGTGTAAAAATCAGTAATGTGATGTACAGAGGCATTCGAGGAACATCAGCAACACAGATTGCAATAAAATTTGATTGTAGTTCCAAGAATCCTTGCAGTGGGATTCGACTCGAAAACGTCAATTTGACTTGTCCGAATCAAGTGGCTCAATCATTTTGTACCAACGCAATTGGGAAGAACCTTGGCTTAGTCCAACCTAAGAGTTGTTTGTAATTAAGAAAAGGGTTTAAAACATATTTCGTACGTGTGGTTTAAAAATTATAGTTTTAATTCGCATTACAGATGGTACTTGTATTTTGAAAAAAGACAAACTTGATATCTCCGTCTATTTTTCCGTCTAATATTTAACAGTCTGCCAGGATTTGACACGTGCACAATATAAAAAAAAAATTAAAAAATAGAAAATAAAAATCTTTAAAAATTAATTAAAAAATTAAAATAAATAAAACTTAAAAAAAAATATTAAGAACTTTTTTTAAAAAAATTAACATATTGCTACATATGATTTCCATGAAGATTATTGACTTCCGAAAGAGGAATTATGGGCGAGAAACACTAGGATTCGGCAAGCAGGTCTGGGTCAAACACAGCCATTTCCTTTTCTTTGAAAGTCACGCATGCTCACTCTGCTCAATATTTCACATTGGCAAAAAATTGAAAGAGATCCATCACTCTTACACAACAACACATAGTCATACAATTTTCGTAATTCTAAGCACAAAAACCAGCAAATTCTACCGCAGATCAACACAACGAAAAGCAATTCCGTTCGTTTCCACGGAATACAATTCCCAGGAAAACAATTCTCATTTGGAAAAAAAAAAAAAACGGTTTCCACGGAAACAAGCAACAGCTGAGAAAGAAGCTTTTAAAAACAATAAGTAGACTAATAAAAATAGTAAGCGTAACTATGACGACCCCCTTTTTTTTTTTTCTTTTGAAAACATGCATATAGCGTAAAATGGATTCTCACAGTGGCACGTCTACTTGTCGCTCAGCCAACATAAAATACACATTCCATAACCTGTACTTGATATTCAGAGTAACATTTAACACAGCGGAATATTTTATAATACTAATCAGTCATAACGGAAAGCACATCTATAACTAGTCTATGGTCCATACAAAAGAGCTAATTACCCATGTCTATCTGTTTAAGGCTTACAACATATACCACGATTACAAAAAAAATGGCTATACCAAAAATACATGACACATGCGTCACAAGTCATATACAAAAATATCCAAAAGACAAAGGACTCCGTAGTCCAACACATTACGATCGTCTCTGTGGGCTTCAATCGTAATACCCCAAACATAAAGCCACTGGATCATTATCTAGCTCAGGAGTACCTGCAGTCACAGCATCAGAATCTGTACCGTTACGGAGGTTGCCGCATCCGTACAGGTGGAATTATGAGCCCACCGTCTTAGCATAAATAAATACACTAAGACCTCAGATGTATACTATTTATTGAGTTTTCGCAAAGAACCAACTTTTTCTTTATTTTAGTCTCGCGCACACTATAACTGCTATCAATTTATAAACTTTTGTTTGAAAACCCCCATAGCTGATATAGCAAACACCGACGAATATAAAACATTTAAAGCATACTATATAGCTGTGAACATATATAGAAGTTCCAATCATCCCACCTAGTAACAATGATTTAATTGTATTTTAGTTTGGGATTTTCTCTATGCATGATGGTTGTATAACTGTGAGAATTGATTTTAATGTTTATATTCAATCATTATGAATTTCTTATTTTGTCTTAGAAAGTCTTTTATATTGATTGAACTCAATCTTTCATATTTTCTGTGATTATGTGAATGATTGTTATACAACGGTTTTAATTGATATATGATCAAGAGGATTAGATAGACCATGCCTAGGGAAGACGGATTGTACTACACCCTAGTTTAGTGTAATTTAGGTAGACAGTCCGTGCCAACCGAAGATGGGTTATACTATTCCATTGATTGTGTGTATATCCTATTAAAGACGTAGCTAGTCCATGCCTAGGGAAGACGGGTCGTACCGCATCTTAGTGGTTAGGTGGACGGTCCGTGCCAACCGAAGATGGATTATACTTATTCTTTAGAGGTAATTTCTTGACTACTCGAGTGAGACGAGCCCTATATCATGCATAGTATGAATTTTCCTTGTTAATTTATGATTGATCATTGTTATGCGGTGAGTGGTGAAATCAATCCCCTATTCTTTATCTCATCCATATTATCTTTAAATTTATGTCTTTTACTTTTATGTATTTATTTTAAGAAAACAAAAATCAAATATCTTTTAAATTAAGTTATTTTTAATCTTGAAAAACTTGATAGCAATTCCTACGCAGTCCTTGAAGTTCGACACCCTCTCTATAGCCTTATCCTACAAGGATTCGTCCTATTGCGAGTGGTTATTTATTATTGATATATTTTGGTAAACAAAAGACCACATCAATTTTTGGCGCCGTTGCCGGGGAAGTTTCTAACTATTCTCATGAGCATATGAACACAGTTCTCTAGACCAAGGAATGAGCCTTACTGTGATTCCTATGACCCGGCATGGAGTAACCAGTCTGATATCCCATGGCAAGCTCAAGCTCCTGAAAGTTATGCCCCACAATTTCATGAACTATACCATCAGACATATCCGCAGTTCAATGATCAAGCGGCCTATCGACCATCTAACTTCCATCCTCCCCACCATCAATGGCGATCATCTCCATATTGTGCTAACTTTGAGGATAACTGGCAACCTTCTTCTCAGGCCACACCACCGCCTCGGTTTGATTCGGATTTTCGAGATCAGCTGTTGAAATTTATGAACAAGATGGATCAGATAGTGACCTCTGTCAGTCAGACATGGAACTCTCGCTCTGAATCCATTGTTAAGATAGATGCTGACGAAGAGGAGCCATCCCCCATTGACTGGTCTCCACAACAGCAGTACCATGCCGAACCACCGCCTCGGTTGGATTCGGATTCTCAAGATCAGCTGTTGAAATTTATGAGCAAGATGGATGCTCACGAAGAGGAGCCATCTCCCATCTACTGGCCTCCACAACAGCAGTCTCAGGCTACACCATCTACTCAGTCAGATTCTGACGTTCAAGTTCAGATGTTGAAACTTATGGGTGAGATCAATCAGAATTTGAAATCTCGGGGTTAGACATTGAACTCTCACTCCCAAGCCATTGCCAAGTTAGAGCTTCAGATGGAGCAGATGGCAAAGCAAATAGAAGAAGAAGAGTTTCAAAGACAATCAGAGGCTGATCTTGATAGATACTATGTGATGGATGAGAGTACTTCTTATCATGAGCAAACCATCACCACAATGAATAATGGAGAAGTGGTCGAGATTCGAGGGGAAGAGAAGAAGGAGGAGCAGATTGAGGCCCCACAAGCTCTACATCGGGCAAAAGGCGAGGAAGTGAGCACTGAGGCTCATATATCATCCACTCTTATTCTCGATACACCATATGAACCCCGAGCCCCTATTGATTGTGATTTACCTAGAGGTCAGGAGAGTAGTTTGTTGGGGATATTAGAAGAGCAAAAAGAGACCATCAAGGTAGAAAACTTCCTTGTGTATTCTCCTCATTCTATTCCAGTTCATGATTCCCTTCCGGATGAGAAACTACTTAAGAATACTCAGAAGGATCTACCTCGATATGCGGGCATTCGAAATTACCTTTATGTAGATAAAATTTATTCTCTTTGGTCAAAGAGAAGAAAAGATTGGTGCTTCAAATTTAAACTTAAAGGTCAGAGAGCACTGAGCGCATCAAGGATGTGGATTCTGTTGGCTTGACAGATCTCACATATTTTGACTAAATGAGTAAGCTTCATTGGTTCGAGCACAGGCCCTGTAGGCTCGAGTCCTCTATCAGGCCAGGGTACATGATCTCCTTCCAGGTTTATCTTCTCCATTGTTGCTTCATTCTTAGTTTATATTTTTACAACAATGTGTTGTACTTTACTAGTATTTGGTTGGAGTATCACTCTCTTTTTCAGGACGTGTTTTTATAATCAAGTTTGGGGGTATGATATGCCCCGCATTTGCTCATTCTGGTATTCCTATCCTCTTATTGTTATGTTCAGTTCTATACACACATTGGGGACAATGTGTGATTCAAGTTTGGGGGTATGGAAGAACGAAACACTGTCCAATAATTTGCTATGTTATTCTTGAGCATGCTGTTGATTTTGAATTCTGATTCGTATTTCATTGGTGAGCTTAACATGATGAACATATACTGTGTTTGGTGAGCTTCATCAAGGATACTTGTCCTTAACTCGGCATCACAGGGAACAATTGTTCTTCCACTGCTTGTCTTCAAAGTCCCACCTTCAGTAATATAGAACCCAACAGCTTCTCCTTGTCTAGCTCTATCCCTAAGGTCTTGCAACTCAATATCATCTTCTTGTGCCATTCTGATTCTGTCATCACTCATAGGTTCAACCACAAGTGCTGCTATAATAGGAGGACCTCCTGTCATCACCTCATCAATCTGCACGATGGCGAACTGTTGAGATAGTTGGCCCATAATTTCTTATGGGTCTGTCTTATCATCTTGATAATTTCTACTCAATGCATCAGCTACTACATTGCCCCTTAGCAGGATGATAAAACATCTTGTTATCATAGTCTTTTAAGACCCCAAGCCATCTCCTTTGCCTCATATTTAAGTCTCTTTGTGTGAAAAAATATTTGAGACTCTGGTGAACGGTGAGAATTTCGTACTTCTCACCATAAAGATAATGTCTCCATATCTTCAATGCATAGACAACTGTTGCTAGCTCCAAGTCATGAGTAGGATAATTCTTCTCATGATTTTTTAGCTGTCTTGAGGCATAGGCTACCACTCGCCTTTGTTGCATAAGTACACATCCCAAGCCCTTCTTTGATGCATCCATATAAACCACATATCCAACTGACTCCATGGGCAAAGTCAACACTGGTGTAGTAACTATTCTGCGCTTCAATTCCTGAAAACTGGCTTCACATTTATCTCTCCATACAAATGGAGCATTCTTTCTTGTAAGAGCAGTGAGTGGCCCTGACAATGAAGAAAACCCCTCAATAAACCTCCTGTAATACCCTACTAAGCCTAAGAAGCTACGGATCTCCCGCACACTTGTTGGCCTTTCCCATTCCACAACTGCTTGCACTTTTGCTAGATCAACTGCAAGGCCATCCTTGTTTACAACAGGACCCAAGAATGCTACTTCTTCAAGCCAAAACTCACACTTCTTGAACTTTGCAAATAATTTCCTTTCTCGTAACTTCTCCAACACCATCTTCAAATGTTCCTCATGCTTTGCATAATTGGCCGAATAGATCAATATGTCATCAATAAATACCACCACAAAAGAATCCAAGTATTCATGGAACACCCGGTTCATCAAATCCATAAACACAGAAGGAGCATTAGTCAATCCAAAGGGCATCACCAAAAACTCATAATGACCATACCTCGTTCGAATCGCTGTCTTGGGAATGTCTTCTTCTCTCACTTTCAACTGATGGTACCCCGAAAGAAGGTCTATTTTCAAGAACACCGAAGCTCCTTTGAGTTGATCGAACAAATCGTCAATCCTTGGTAAGGGATACTTATTTTTGATAGTAACCCTATTTAACTCACGGTAGTCAATACACATCCGCATAGATCCATCTTTCTTCTTTACAAACAACACCGGCGCTCCCCACGGTGACACACTTGGGCGGATGAAGCCCCGGTCAAGTAACTCTTGAAGTTGATCTTTTAACTCTCTTAACTCTATCAGTGCCATTCGATAAGGTGCCTTGTGGATCGACTAAGTCCCCGGCACTAAGTCAATGGAGAACTCAACTTCACGATCCGAAGGTAAACCTATGACTTCAGAGAAAATATTCGTGTAGTGACATACTATCAGAATGTTTTCCAACTTTGCTTGAGTCTCTGGCTTAGCTTGTGCATATGCTAAGTAAGCCCGTGCTCCGTCTCTGACATTTTTGAGAGCTTGATTGGCAGAGAGGAGTGGTGGAGTATACCGTACTCTAGATCCACAATATGTGAACTCTTCTATGCCATGAAGTTGGAAAGTGATCTCCTTCCTACGGCAATCCATGTTAGCATTATACTTCGATAGACAATCCATTCCAAGAATGACATCAAAGCCCATCATGCCAAATACCGCTAACTTCGCCGGTAAGACTCTCCCTTCAATCACAATAGGACAATTGCCCACATACTTTCCATATAAGGCTTCGCGCGTCCGGACCATGGGGGATGAGCGTCCGGACGGCTGAACTTCAACACGCAATTTCCATATCTGCTATGCGCGCGTCCGGACCATGATAGGCAGTCGTCCGGACGGTTGAAGTCGAATCGGCAATTTCCATATTAGTTGCACGCTTATGTCCGGACGGTGATATTTGAATTGCGATTCTTGCCTTATGTATGAGCGCGTCCGGACGGGAATCTACGTCGTCCGGACGGTTGAAGCAATCTTCCCTTAAATTGAACTTGGAAAGAATCTGAATCTGATCGATCACTGAGAGGCGTCCGGACGGGCTGTTGAGACGTCCGGACGGATACAGGCTGGAATAGTAGCTTCTCAATACAGTAGAGGTCCGGACGGAAAATGTACGTCGTCCAGAAGGATGAT
This sequence comes from Alnus rubra, assembly GCA_028654335.1. NCBI lineage: Eukaryota > Viridiplantae > Streptophyta > Magnoliopsida > Fagales > Betulaceae > Alnus > Alnus rubra. Next base: position 1,374,521 of record JAJPGS010001699.1, read on the forward strand.
GCTTGGTCTGAATGGCGTCCGGACGGTAAGGCACGTCGTCCGGACGGATGGAACAGTAGACAGATGGGCATCCAGACGGGATGGCTCGATCGTCCGAACGGCTGACAGGGAACCGAAATCTTTGATCTTTCACCCAGTGCAAAGTCTTCGGAGAGTGCTCTGAATAGTGGAATCCCTGTTTACAGCATCTTTACACACATAAGTGATTTTGTCCAGAATGAGGCCAAAATACTAACAAACTCCCCCTTTGGCCATTCTGGGACAAAAAATCACTTGACCGGTTTGGAAATACATTCCCGGTCCAAACACAAAAATTACTCCCCCTTTTTGTCACAAAGGGACAAAGGGTAAAACAGAGTAATAAAAACTAACTGTAATAAAAATTACTCCCCCGAACGGTCTCAGAAGGACCCGGGAAACAAAGTAATATAAGTCAAAATGTTTAATATAAGTCAAATGTCTCAAACAAAAAAGACAACAAAACAAAACAGGAGGGAATCAAAATCAAACATCCTCAGTCATGGGAGTAGTCCTAGCTGCATCATCCTCATCATCACTACTGCCAGGATGATGATACTTCAGGCACTCCTGAAGGTCCAGCAGGTTTTGGTTTACACGCAGGTTGATGGAGTGTATCTCCTGCTGCATGGAGGACATAGTCACCTGCATAGCGCTCATTCCCCCCTGAATGGCAGCAAGGGTCTCCATGATCTGTGAATAAGACGTCCGGCTCAGATGGCGGGACGGTCTGGGAGGATGAAGCCATATCCGGAAAAGCAACAGGCATGGTAGCAGCTATGGGCATCTCATCATCAGAGTCATCCCTCCGCAGCTGCACATTGGACTTCATCAATGTCTGCTTGCTGATGGGCTACTGGATCTTCATCTTCGGTTCGCCAGTGACATTGACTCCCGACTAAAGGATAATCTGAGTGAGCAGGCAGCCAAAAGGGAGATCGGTATTGCCCTCATCACGGGCCTCCAACTTAACACCCAGAATATGCTTGCACAGGCAGAAACGCAAGCGAAGGTGAACTGCATAGACAAACTGGGCCCGTTTCAGGATTAGATCACTATGCCGAGCAACAGGCCAAATGTTTTGCTGAATGATCTTGGCCAGCATGCGATGGGAGGGAGATAAGACACCAATCCTGATGGAGGTAGGACGCTCCTCGCCTTGGGGAACAGGATGGAAGAATTCTTTGAGATCATCCAAGGAAGGAGGAAGCACCACCTCATTGTATGGGCTGGCAGAAATCTCGAGCACTGGGACTCGGATTATGTGACTGATGACCTGAGGATCAACAGTGATGATATGGCATGCAACGGTGGACTGAAACACCAATCCACGATCATCGTTCTGCACCACTTCCAGGTTGGCGTAGAAGAGCTTTACCAGTCTAGTGTACACCACACAGGCACAGCTGTGTAGATATCCCCAATTGTACGTTTGGATAATATCATGGATGCTATCCAGAGGCGGCACCATGATATCAGAACGGATGACATTCCACTCAACAATGACTGTGCGGTCCATAGTCTTGGCCTGGAGTGTAGCCCTATCTTCCACAGTCCTCTAGCGGACCCTACGCTGTGGACTACCGGCAGACATGATTCTGCACAAAAAACCAACAAGATTTGCAACAAAAATCCAAAATAATAGTCTTGTTAGGTCATGAAAAACATTTGGCAGAATGACGGCAGTAAAATGGACTTAAAGACAAATTACCACAATTTAGTCCCAAAATAAATATCACAAATAATCCCAACATGTCAAACATAAGCTCCTCATAGACACAAATATTCCTAAAGGAACCAACATTCTAACCAAAAATTGAAGAGAAAATGTTAAAAAGAATACCTGGAATGTGAAATAATGTGCAAAAAGACAAGGAGCAACAAAAAGTCAAAAGCTCACAAATTTTACTCACAAGCTGCCAAAAAGAGGGATTTTGTGGGGTATGGTGGAGAGAGAGCGGCGAGCTGGGCTATTTATAGCCTCTGTGGGGTCCCCGTCCGGATGGTGTATTAATACCGTCCGGACGCGTGCTGCCTCGGAAATGAGCAGACTTGTCGCTCGCGTCCAGACGATTAATCTCAACCGTCCGCCCGATGCTGGCCGGGTACGTCCGGACGCAATCAAGTCCTTTCCGGACGCCAAGAAACTACAGTCCGGACGCTCCACATTGAAACATCTGAAAACTGAGGAGAATTCACAGAAATCAAATTTTGTCAAGTAAGTTTCAGAAACATGCAAGTATAAACCACTGATAACACAATCAAAGAGCATCTCAATACTAAACAGAGATATAAAAGAGAGTTGAGAAATCAATCCGCACAAGTAAGTTCCTAAACATGCAAAATTCAAACAACCAACTCAACTCATGCAATGTGTGTGTGTGTGTGAAGACTTAACCCACAAGGTATGACTTTCAATGACATGACTAAGAGCAACTAGATTCCTTAGATAAGAGAGAAAATCTACCACAGATTAGCCAAAAGTCAAACCTTATAATTTATTAGGGCCTAGCTACCCTCATCTGATACACTCCCCCTGAGATGCAGCACCTAATTGTTTTACTTGTACCATAAAGGACAAGGCATATAGCAAAATCAGCATATAAGCAGTGAACATACAATTAAAGCACAAAATTCATATGATTGACTGCATGATTCTTATGGTGCTGCAACCTAGAGAGAATGCCAGAGTTTTTGGATTCGAGGTTCAACTAGCATGTGGTCAATTTGGCCATCTTATCAAAAACTTCTTCTCTTATCCAGAATTCCTAGAACCAAAAAGTCATATAAGGAAAGATGTACCTTTTAGGGGAGTCGTGGATAGTGCACATTTTTCATCACACGAGAAAAGAAGCTATCCTACTTTTGCATATACAGGAAAATACTTGGTAAATTATAGTCAGAAACTCTCAAATATATCTCAGCAAAGTAAATTAATACCCAAAGAATTAAGATATCAGGAGACAATATATGCAATATCTGATATGCCAAGAAAAAATATCTTGCAAATTTTCCCAAATTTTTTATTTTTTTTATTTTTTAAACACAAGAAAACAAAACATGCAATATGGAAATGACATCATATGCAAGGAAAAATCAAACCTGATGATGCCATTACAGAAAAACAGTCGCTCGACCTGCTTTTTCTATCTTCCCAATAAACACCTGGAAAGATCTCCAAACAAAATATAGGGGGCAAAACAAAGTACCACTGGTTCCTAGATTGTAAATAAAATATAACAGCAAAATAAGTAATCAAACCTGATTCCATAGGATTAGGAACCAAATCCTAGGCATGAACACCTGAACCTGCTAGGTGCGTCTGTTCCCCCTCATGGGGTGATGGTCCTTCTTGATCCAAACCTGCCTTCCTGTGGGTGGTTGCTGGTATGATGTCATCATCCATTCCATCATATTCTACATCCAGATAGGTGGCTCATTGTGGTATTGATCTTCTTCCACCTTCTGTGGCCTTCTAAGGTGCTTGGCCGGTGCAAACCGTTGCTGAGGGCACTGATGCTGAGATGCCTGGACCCAAGGAGCATGAGACCAAGGTGCTTGATATTAATGAGCTTGATGCCTTGGTGCTTGTCTCCATGGTGCTTGATAAGGTGCCTAATGCCATGGAGTCTGATGCTGAGCCGCAAGTCTAGTGCCATGATGAGCTTGTCTGGGCACTTCTTTCTTGGCTTTGGCCTTTTGTGCTTCCAGGAGGGAGCACTGAGGACGAACATGCCCACTTAGACCGCAGTGATGGCATATAGGAGGTCTTCTGATGGAATGAGGCTCCTGAGTGCCTGGAACATCATCGTTGACCTTGTCCTTCCATTTATCTTCAATAGTGGGAGGAGGCTCTGGGGCTGTAGGCTTCACAAACACAGTCTTTGAGGAAGAGGGAGCATCAGAAGAGGGAGCTACATACCCGAGACCAGTCTTGTCAGTTGGGCTCTTCTGGATAGACAGCATACGAGTCAACTTCTCATCAGTGACTCTCTCTAGCTGGAGCTATGTCTCTAGTAGCTTTTCCTCGAGCTCTTGTATTTTAAGCAGCAATGAACTCTTTTCAGTTTGCAGACTATTCAGATCATAAAGGTGCTGCTTACGACCTTCCCTCAGCTTCTCATACTCTAAGTAGAGTGTCTTGTATGCCTCCTTAAGCTCTTCCCCATTATCACTGTGCTCCGAGTAATAAGAGTCCTCTTCTTCAACGAGCGGAGCCACAAAGGCTAGAAATTTCTCAGACTCTAGAGCTTCTTCTTCTGACTCATCACTGAGAATCACATTATAAGCCTTTCCCTTGCCCTTCTTAAGATTCCTGCAGTCGGCCCGGATATGCCCAAAGCTTGAGCATTCAAAACATCGGGGGTCCTCTGGGATCTTTCTTCTCTTCTTCCTCAGGTTCAGCTTCTCTGGGAGGTTTCTTTACTCTTTCAAAAAACTTCTTCTTGAACAGATCATCTTTCATCAGTCTTCTGAAATTTTTGGCTAACATAGCCATAGCTTTTTCTTCATCCTCAGAGTCACCTTCTTCTTGGAAGCCTTTAGGGCAATGGTCTTCAACTTCTTGACCGAGGGCAGAGATAGCTCATATGTTTGAAGAGATCCCACCAGCTCTTCAATCTTCATCTCCTCAAGATCTTTGCTTTCTTCAATTGTTGTTACCTTAATCCTGAAATGCTCAGGCAAAGATCTTAGAATCTTTCGAATGAGTTTTACATCCGAGATAGGTTTCCCAAGACTCACCATGGAGTTCCTTAGGTCACTCATATTGGAGTAAAACTCTCCAAAGGTCTCATCTTCCAACATCTTAATTTCTTCAAATTTTGAAATCAACATTTGAAGTTTGGCAGCTCTGTGCCAAGCACTTTCACCATCTGAATTCGCAAAGATTTCAAACTGCGAATCAGCCAAAGAAGCATGGCATATTTTGGAAACAACATATGAGTGACTACCTCGAGAGTTGCATCCGCTGGTTTAGTCCAACCAGTTTCAACAATACTCAAACAATCAATAGATTTTAAAAAGAAACGCATCCGAGCTTTCCAATAGCCATAGTTCGTACCATCATAGGCAGGAACAGAATTAAGAGTTTGAGACATATCAATAATATAGAAGTCAACAAAAATAACACTCAAGAATTAAATCTACACAGAGTGTACCAAGCACTGATACCAATTGAAAATTGAAATTGACTTCTAAAAGTAAATAGCAAGTGTGTGCAGAAGTGTTAACAAAAATAAGCACAGCGGAAAATAAATGACACAAGAATTTTTGTTAACGAAGTGGAAACTCAATAAAGAGAAAAACCACTCCGGGGCAGCCAAACCCAGGAATTCCACTATTCAGAACACAAGACTAGATACAAGATAGCAACACTCACATATACCCGATGTAGTGGTCGTACCTTGCTCTCGAACGTGTAACCCAACACAAACGTCTCCCAACCAGGTCTCCAACCTGAAAGGGATTTCAATGAAATCCTTTACCTTAGGGCCAACCCCTAAGATAGACTTCAGTTTATAGCGCAGCAACAACACACTTGCAATGGCTTCAGAGGAAACTTGAATAGCTCGAACAATCTCTCAAAATAACTTCTCTGACCACTTGTGGAATTCAATACCGAATTCTTGTAGTTCTCAATGCCCAGGGGCCTTTATTTATAGGCTAAGGTGCAGAATGGGCGACTGCTGAAATATGTACGGACGCCGTCCGGGCGGTGAACCTGTGTCGTCCGGATGGACAACTGTGCGACAGGATTTTCTTAGAATTTTGCTGAAAATCTTTCCTTTTTAAGAGCCGCATCCGGACGGTGAGACACTGTCGTCCGGACGGTCGCACGTTCGCTGCAAGTAATTTCCATATAAGGCTTCGCACGTCCTGCCCATGGGGGATGAGCATCCGGACGGTTGAACTTCAACACGCAATTTTCATATCTGCTATGCGCGTGTCCAGACCCAGATAGGCAGTCGTCCGGACGGTTGAAGTCGAATCGGCAATTTCCATATTAGTTGCATGAGCGTCCGGACCAAGGCTGACTGACGTCCGGATGGTGATATTTGAATTGCGATTCTTTCCTTATGTATGAGCGCGTCCGGACGGGAATCTACGTCGTCCGGACGGTTGAAGTAATCTTCCCTTAAATTGAACTTGAAAAGAATCTGAATCTGATCGATCACTGAGAGGCGTCCGGACGGGCTGCTGAGACGTCCGGACGGATACAGGCTGGAACAGTAGCTTCTCGATACAATAGAGGTCAGGACGGAAAATGTATGTCGTCTAGACGGATGATGCTTGGTCTGACTGGCGTCCGGACGGTAAGGCACGTCGTCCGGACGGATGGAATAGTAGACAGATGGGCGTCCGAACGGGATGGCTCGATCGTCCGGACGGTTGACAGAGAACTGAAATCTTTGATCTTTCACGCAGTGCAAAGTCTTCTGAGAGTGCTCTGAATAGTGAAATCCCTGTTTATAGCATCTTTACACACAAATGTGATTTTGTCCAGAATGAGGCCAAAATACTAACAGGTGTAGCGGCCAACGAATCGTCCCAAAACAGCCTAAAATCAAGCATATATTGTGGAGGAGGAGGAGGTGGTGGAAGTGCATTGCCATCACTTCTATTTCCGTATCCTTCTTCCACATTACATCGAGGTGGTCTTCGTCGTCTACGTAGCATAGCTCTGTGCAATCACATTGGAGTTGGCCTACAATGTGAGAATGGAAGATATGCCACATAAACTAATGGACGTTATGACAAATGCATTACAATAAACATGCAATGCACACCGGAATCCATTCAAGTTTTCCTATCTTTGTTTAAGCTTTTGGAGTCCTAAGGATCTTTTGTTATCCTTAGACTCTAACACAAGCCTAGACTTCCGCTTCTCCTATCAAACCCTAGAGCTAACTGCTCTGATACCATCTTCTGTGATGACCCTTTTTTTTTTTTTTGAAAACATGCATATAGCGCAAAATGGATCCTCATAGTGGCACGACTACTTGTCGCTCAGCCAACATAAAGTACACGTTCCATAACTTGTACCTGATATTCAGAGTAACATCTAACACAACAGAATATTTTATGATACAAATCAATCATAACGGAAAGCACATCTATAACTAGTTTGTGGTCCATACAAAACAACCAATTACCCATGTCTATCTATTTAAGACTTACAACATATACCACGATTACAAAAGAATGGCTATACCAAAAATACGTGACACATGCGTCACAAGCCATATACAAAAATATCCAAAAGAAAGAGGACTCCGTAGCCCAAATATAAAGCCATTGGGTCATCATCTAGCTCAGGAGTACCTGCAGTCACAGCTTCAGAATCTGCACGGTTGCGGGGGTTAACACATCCGCACAGGTGAAATTATGAGCCCACTGTCTTAAAATAAATAAATACACTAAGACCTCAGAGGTATACTATTCACTGAGTTTTCGCAAAGAACCAACATTTCTTTATTTTAGTCTCGCGTACACTATAACAACTGCTATAGCAAACACCGACTAATAGAAAACATTTAAAGCATACTATGTAGCTGTGAACATATATAGAAGTTCCAGTCATCCCACCTTGGAAACTTCTACATATCGACTTATCTACAATATATTACTTTTGATCAATTACTCAGTCATACATGTATGTGAGTAATCTCAAGCTCACAAGTACGTCTAAGTTGTACTAAGACATCCACATTCCCTGAATTAGGCAACACTAAGTCTAATCCCGTACACTCATTGCCTTTGCAGGACAACTCACGCGGTATTACATAGACATTAGCATCCCACAACACCATGCCTAATCCCGTACACTTATTGCCTTTATAGGACAACTCACGCGGTATTACATAGACAATGGCATCTCTAACTCTAGGCAATGCAATCATCTTTGCACTTTCAAAGTTAATGCATTTAAATCATGCAAATAATACGTTTAGCAAAACTACAATATATAAGACATACAACACATTCCATCACATCACAATATATGTATGCATATGCCAAGCGAACGGGGACCGTATCCCAAGGAACAGGGACCATATCCCAAGGAACATAGAGTCCGTAACTCCAAGAGAAAAGGGACCGTATCCCATATCAACGTCAAATCCTTAACTCCAAAGAACAGGGACCGTATCCCAAAGTTTGTGCCGCTAAGCACGCAATGCATCATGTCCCAATTTATAACTCACACTAAAAATCCCAATCATTTACAATGCAACCATAGTCTATAAAATTTCCAATCATTTACAATGCAACCATAGTCAATAAAATTTCCAATCATTTACAATGCAACCATAGTCTACAAAATTCCCAACCACCACGTATGACTGACACAATTCATTTAAACTCCACATATCATATTCATATTTTCAAACATCATAATTTCAAGATATTCTAAAGTACTCAAAACAACCAAAACAGTTATATTCAACATACAGTAGGTTCGGAATTTGTAAAGCAATATATATTTTGCAATTCATCATATATAAAAATAATACTTCTTAGTGAGTAGAATACTCACCTTGGATTGCTAGTATTCCTGATTCCGATAATACAAGGTTTGACCCGCAATGTCCTGCTATATTCACAACACAATGCACCATTTAGCTATTTAACCAACAGCTATAACTGTTAGAACTTTGACTCCCTCAAACGCTACGACACAAGTTTCCCGCTAATTAACTAAACCTATACGTGGAAATATTCCTAAGTTTACAATTAAAACTCTCAATATATACTAATTACTATTTTTTGGACCTAATCCCATGAATGTCTATTTTCATGAAACTCATAGATAATTTGAAATTATTTAACACTTCCAATGCAATTAATCCATAAACTCACAATCTATGTTTTAAACACTTCAAAACCCCCAAATTAATTTAACTTATCGAATTAGGGTTTCCTAAACTTAACCCATAATTATAAAACACTACCCTAATCACAATATCTTTAACCCATAGCATTTACTAAGGGTTAATCCCCTAAAATACATCTAAAATCTAATAACTAAATGTTAGGGTTTGGGGAAAACTCAGCACAAGATCACCAAACCAAAAACTAAGGTTTGGGTAGCTTCAAGCAATTTCCAACAAGCCCAAATACCTAAAGAACATAGAGGATTAAACTCATTTATAGGATTTTACCCCAATACCGCAAAACCATGGGTTTAGTATTTTACCTCAAAGCGAATGGTAGGAACGTATATCCGAGTGCAAGGATCACGTTCCCGAAGACGGATCAAAGATTGGACCATTGGACCTTTGAAAATCACAAATTTTGTATATAAAAGACTTAAGAAAAACCTCTCCCCTTTTTTTTTGGTTTTCTCTCGGTACTGATGGGAAAGTGGCAGAGGGCCTCTTTCCCCCTTTTGTTTAAGTGAAGCGCATGTGCGCCTCACACTTACTTCTTTTCCTTTCTTTTTTAAAATTAAGGACCATCAGGCCCTTCATAAACAAAATGGCCAACGGCTGAATGGCCTTTTGAGCAAAGGTCGTGAGGCCTTTGTTTATTATTTATTTTATTTTACTTTTTAATTAATTTCTAATTCCTGTTCTTTTCTTTTTTATTATTCCAAATTTTCTTTTATTTACTTATTTATTATTATTATTATAACGTAAAATATCACTTATACTTTCTTGGACATTATAGTAGCTCAGATAATAAGATGAATAAAATATGAACCTAAACCTAAATGTTAACCTAATAATATAGTTAAGGATACCTAACTAGCTTTAGAAGCGGGTAGCGCGATGTGTGAGCACGCGGGTAAATATTTGCATTAGAGTATGAGATTCAATATATAGTTTGACATTGTAAATATTTGCAGGCTTGTGTCATAATTGAAGATTTCGACTTGTTCTCCAATCTAGAGTTCAAGTAACTAGAACATGAGAGAAATGTTGGAGTCATGAGTCCAATGCAGCCAATGTGAGTACTCTACTCTCACTGAGAAAACTACTTTTAAATTGAAAATAAATAATGACTTCTAAATTACCAAGTGTATGTTTGTGTGTAACAAAATATCTTAAATACGAAAAATAAAAGAGACAAGGTATTTGTTGACAAAGTGGGAACTCTGTGAAGAGAAATACCACTCCAGGGCAGTGAAACCCAAGATATCCACTATATCGAAGACAGCTAGTTACAAGACACTCGTACTCACATACCTCTAATGCAGTGATCATACCTTTAACTTTGACATGAAGCCCATTGCGAATGCTTCCCAACCAAGTCTCCTACTTGAAAGGGTCTTCAATGGAATTTGAGAATTAAAGGACTTCTAATTTAACAAGTGTGTGCAATAGTGTGCAACAAAATATCAAAATGAGGAAAATAAAGAGACAGATATTTTGTTGATGAAGCGGAAACTCAATTAAGGGAAAAACCACTTCGGGGCAGACAAACCTAGGATATCCACTATTCAGAAGACAAAGCTAGTACATAGACAGTAACACTCACATACCCAATGCGGAGATCGTATCTAGCATTATGACGTGTAACCCAACACGAATGCTTCCCTACCAAGTCACCTACTTGAGGGGTCTTCAATGGAATCATTTACCTTAAGGCCGACCCTTAAGATAGACTTCAGTTCAGCACAGCAACAACACTTGACAACGGCTTCAGAGAGGACGATTTAGCACAATAACCCTCACAATGAACTCTTTAAGCTTCTACGGAATTCAATACCTAATTCTTACGATTCTCAAGCCTAGGGGCCTCTATTTATAGGCTACAGGTCTAAGTCGGACCGAATATGATTTTCCCTAGGCGCGTCCGAACGGTAGGTTAGGGCATTCGGACGGACAACTATGCGATCAGCTTTCCAAATTCGCTGAAATTCTTTCCTGAATTAAGTTGCATCTGGAAGGTGTTGCCCTAGCGTCCGAACGATCGCATTTTAGCTGCACGCAATTTCCATATTAAGGCTTGGCGCGTCCAGACCGTAACAGCTGTCATCCGGACAGTTGATCTGATGCACGCAATTTCCATATATGAAACTTGAGCGTCCGGACCATGAAGGTTGTCATCTAGACGGTTGAACTTTGAATGCACGACTTGCCTTATGAATAAGCGCGTTCGGACGGGAACACACATCATCCGGACGGTTGTAGCTGTCTTCCCATAGCTGATCGAACACTTAATGGCGTCCGGACGGATGCAACTTAGAACAATTCAAAGCTTCTCGACACAGAGGAAGGTTCGGACATAAAGTTCTCATTATCCGGACAGTTGAGCGTCCGGATGCTATAACACGTCGTCGAACGGTTTCCAGGGAACTGTACTAACTACTTTGAATTCTACACAAAGTCTTCTTTGATGCTCAAAATTGAAGTGTAGACTCCGAATAAAATAACATCCCTGTATAATAAGCATCATTATATAGAAGTGATTTTGTCCAACAGAATGTAGCTAATCACAAACTAACAAACTCCCCCTTTGGCCATTTTGGGACAAAAATCACTTGACCGGTTTAAAAATACAATCCCGATCCAAATAAAAAATTACTCCCCCTTTTTGTCACAAAAGGACAAAGGGTAAAACAGAGTAATAAGAAAAACCACACAATAATTACTCCCCCTAAATGTCTCAGCAGGACAAGGGTAAACATAGTAATAATATCTAGAAGTTATAAAGTTTAACAAATTATCCGAAATGTTTAACAAAAACATAAGAAAGATATGCCTCAAAATAAATAAAAACCAAGCACCAAAATAAATCAACCATCTTCAGCCATAGGCGCATCATCCTCATCATTGCTGCTGTATGGATGATGGTGCTTGAGACACTCCTAGATGTACAACAGACTCTACTCCACACGGAGCTTAATAGAGTGAACCTCCTATTGTATAGATGAAATTGCCAGCTGCATAGAGCTCATGCCCCCCTGTATAGATGCCAAAGCCTCCAAAATCTGAGCAAAACCTGCATCCGGCTGTGGAGGCGGCGGAGCAGTCTGAGATGAGGATGCTACATCAGTACTGCAACATGAATAGGAAAGGGCTGTGGAGCATCATCCAAATCATCATGCCTTTGATGGAAATCAAGGCACCGCTTTGAAGTATCTCGTTCAAGTACCAATTGGGCCGGTTACGAGAGCACGAGCAAAGAAGTTTAAGGATGTGCTCAACGGACTCATCCAAGAGTTATGGGCTCAAGCAAATTTGTGGAGGCCCATTGAGCATGATCCACGTGGCCAACAAAGAATTGTCACCTTGATTCAAGTTCTAGAAGAATCCGGTCAAGGCCAAGAATTGGCAAGAAAACAATCGCAGAAAATCTAAACCAAATTGATGCGGAATTTCCACCACCGTTTGTGGCGTCTTCCTTATACCGAGGTTCTTGTTTGTCATAAACAACGGATCGAGGTTTTTCCATTCGAATCTGTCCTTAGAACGGTCTTGGGTTCCCTTTCGTTGTTGGGTCTCTTTATTCTTGACGGGGTTCACATCATTTGGTATCAAAGCACAGTTTCTAGTTCAGAGCCAACTATGTCTATAACACTCTCCAAAGAATCATGGGCACAACTTAACCGGTGGAAAGATCAATTTTTCCAGCAATGGAGAGATGAAATTGCGGCACGTCAGGTACGATTCTCATCTGTTTCCTTAGAAAAACCACTCAAACAACAACCCACAAAAGCCACCCTACCACCACCATCACCCCTTGAAAATTTTCCAGAAAAACAACCACTAACCGTACCCACCGTCGCAGAACCTCAAGACAGTCCCCAACCACGTTTGTTAGCCCCACCATCGCCCATAACACACAACACCATCAACCCACATAAAATCTCATCACCACCCCTCCCCAAAATCTCAGCCAAAACCCAGCAAAAACACACCTCTTGGCCAACACCGAAAGCCCAACCCTCACCATCATCACAAACATATACGTTCCCACTCAATTCCCACCCAACAATCCCACCAAGTTTACCCATCAAAAGCTATTTGATATACTTTGTAATCCCACCAAGTTTACCCATCAACAAGCCAATCCACCACCCACAGTACCAACCACAGAAACCTCAAAGCCCAGCCAATCTCTTCCATTGTGATTGGTTCAGGAGAAGAAAAAGAGCAAGGTTCAAATCAAGCAATTTCGTGGAGAGAAAGGACGCCACAAGGGAGTCAAAAGCCCAGAGAAAGCTGTCCGTGTTCCCTGCTGTTTCTGATTTGGGTGTGAAGATGTCGGGTCGTGGGGACGGAGACAAGGGCTCGGGCAGGGGAGATCCGAAGGGGATAAGAGAGGGGCTTCGGCGCAACACCCGGCGCTCCTTGAAGCCAGCGAATCGGCGTTGGGTGGCAAGAAGGAGGCTCGGGGAGCCGACCCAAACTGGGCCGTGGCCCAGAGCGCCGTTCCCTGGCCGGCGACAAGACCCAGAAACTGGAACAATGGAGGGAGGTCCGACGAAGCAAGCTTCTTCACCGGGCTATTTCTCCGGTCGACGGCGGCCACCCAAACGCCCCCCAGACAGCGATTACCCATCGAACGACAATTTCGGCGTGAAGAGCAGCAGCCCAGAATCTTCCATCGAGCACAGGGGCGAGCCTCCATGTGATTCTGTGACGGATGCAGAGGCACCGGCCGATGATCGATAGTTTCCTATGATCGAGGTGGACAGAGGAGCACACTCGGGTTTGATTGGCGGAGGAAGAATGAATATGGGATTCGAGATTTTCGGACTTTCGGTTGAAGGAGACGGAAATCGGAAATCTGCTGCTGGAAAAAAATTGAAGAATGCTGTGGCAATACCCGAGAGTTCCAGATTTTGCATTGAAAGAGAAGTAAACCGGGAATCTGTTGTTAGAGGAGACATTGATGATTCATAAAACTTGTGAGGTTTTATTCTCTTTGGTTCTTTGAAGAACTACTCGAACTTATCGGGATTTCCCGTGGCGTTCATCTTGACTTATCAAACGGAATTTCCACCACCGTTTGTGGCGTCTTCCTTATACCGAGGTTCTTGTTTGTCATAAACAACGGGTCGAGGTTTTTCCATTCGAATCTGTCCTTAGAACGGTCTTGGGTTCCCTTTCGTTGTTGGGTCTCGTTATTCTTGACGGGGTTCACATCATTGAGCATGATCCTTAAACTTCTTTGCTCGTGCTCTCGTAACCGGCCCAATTGGTACTTGAACGAGATACTTCAAAGCGGTGCCTTGATTTCCATCAGCCTCAGCTAGGCATTAGACTTTATCAGCGTCTGCTTGCTGATGGGATCCTGGATCTTCATCTTCGGCTCTCCAGCTACACCGATGTCTGATTGTAAAATGATCTAAGTGAGCAGGCAGCCAAAGAGGAGACCGGTATTGCTCTCATCACGAGCCTCTAGGATAATTCCCAAAATATGCTTGCACAGGCAGAAAGGCAAGCGAAGACAGATGGCATATACAAACTGGGCCCTTTTCAAGATCAAATCACTGTGCCTAACAACGGGCCAGAGGTTGTGCTAGACAATCTTGGCGAGCATGCGGTGTGGGGCAGACAAGGCACCAATCCTGATGGTAGTGACATGCTCCTCTCCTTGAGGGACAACATGGAAGAATTCTCTGAGATCATCCAGAGGAGGCAATACTACCTCATTGTAAGGGCTGACAGAAATCTGGAGCACATGCACCCCGATGAACTGACTGATGAGCTGAGGATCAACAGTGATAACTTGCCCTTCCATAGAGGTCTGAAGAACCATGCTACGGTCATCATCCTGAACAACCTCAAGATTAGCATAAAATAATCTGACTAGCCTTGTGAGCACAACATAGGTATAGTTGCCAAGACGTCCCCAGTAGTATGTCTGGAAAATCTCGTGGATACTGTCCAGAGGAACCACCATGATGTTCGCACGAACAACATTTCGTACGGCAATGATGGGTCTGTCCATAATTTTGGCTCTAAGAGCTACCAAATCTCCTTCTGTCCTCTGTTGGACTTTGCATTGTGGACTTCCAGCAGACATGATTTTGCAAAAATAACCAACAAGGTATACAAAAAAAAAAAAAAAGATTCTTCAAAATATTAGACTCTTGTTAGTTAACAAAAAATCCAGCATTATAACGACAATAAAATAGACTTTTCCAAAAATTATGTCTAGCAAAAATCACAAAACAGTCCAAAATAATACCGAAACATATAATCCCAACCCAACAGATATCACAAATATGCAATTTATAATCTCAAAACATTCCCGAAAAGATTCAATATTCTAACAGTTACTCAAATCATGTAATGTGTGTCTGTTTGAAGACTTTCTCAATAAGGTATAAAGTTCATTGATATGACGAAAAAGCAACCGGATTTTCTAGACAAAAGAGAAAATCAATGAAAGATCAGTCAAAGGTCAAACCTTTTTATTTACTAGGGCCTAGCAACCCTCATCTAATACACTCCTCCTAAGATGCAGTACTTGATTGTTTTTACTTCTTGTACCATGAAGGACAAGGTAAAATTTTTACTTGCACAATAAAGGACAATGAAAAATGAACTTGACTTCTATAATAAATGCAAGTGTGTGAACAGTGTGCAACAAAATATTAAATGCGGAATTAAAGAAGACAAATATTTGTTGATGAAGTAGAAACTCAATTAAGAGAGAAACCACTTCGGGGCAGCCAAACCTAGGATATCCACTATTCAGAAGACAAGACTAGATACAAGATAGTAACAATCACATACCCCTGATGCAGTGGTCGTACCTTGCTCTTTAACGTGTAACCCAACACGAACGCCTCCTAACCAAGTCTCCTACGTGAAGGGGTCTTCAATGGAATCTTTTATCTTAGGGCCGACCCCTAAGATAGACTTCAGTTGTAGCGCAGCAACAACACACTTGCAATGGCTTGAGAGAGAATAAATCAGCTCCAATAACTTCACAAAATAACTCTCTAAGCTCTGATGGAATTCAATACCGAATTGTTGCAGTTCTCAATGCCCAAGGGCCTCTATTTATAAGCTGAGGGTTCAAATGGGCGACTGTTGTGATATGTACGAACACCGTCCGGACGGTGAACCTGAACCAAACCCAGGATATCTGTTAGGTTGTAATTGTCTTCATTCTGGTTGGACAAAATCACTTGTTTGTAAAGGTGCTTTTATAACAGGGATTCGACTATTCAGAAGTGTTTCAGAAAATCTGCATTGTGTACAAATTAGAAGAATCGATTCCCTGTCAGCCGTCCGGACGACCGTACCAACCCGTCCGGACGCCCGTCTGTCCACTGTTCCATCCGTCCGGACGACGTGCCATACCGTCCAGACGCCCGTCTGTCCACTGTTCCATCCGTCCGGACGACGTGCCATACCGTCCAGACGCCCGACAGACCAAGCATCATCCGTCCGGACGACGTGTATTTCGGTCCAGACCCTTCACTGTATCGAGAAGCTTCTGTTCCAGCTTGCTTCCATCCAGACGACTCAGCAGCCTGTCCGGACGCCCTTCAGTATTCAACCAAGCTTCCGATTCTTTCCAAAATTATATATGGGAAGATTGCTGCAACCGTCCGGACGAAGTGGATTTCCGTCCGGACGCTCTTCTCCTTAAGGCAAGAATCGCAATTCAAATTCAATCGTCTGGATGTCTGTCAGCATGGTCCGGATGTACATTCAACAGATATGGAAATTACGGATTCGACTTCAACCGTCCAGACGCCTGCCTTTCATGTTTCGGACGCGCGTTCAGTAAATATGGAAATTGCGTGTTGAAGATTAATCCTCCAGACGGCCAACCCCCATGGTCAGGACGCGCGAAGCCTTATATGGAAATTACTTGCAACGGCCATGTGACTGTCCGGACGACATTGTCTCACCTTTTGGACGTGGCTCTCAAACAGGAAAGATTTTCGGCGAAAATCTCAGACATTCTGGACGGACCATGTCCACCGTCCGGACGGCGCCCATATATTTTACAGTAGTCGTCCATTTGAACCTCAGCCTATAAATAGAGGCCCCTGGGCATTGAGAACTGCAAGAATTCGATATTGAATTCCATCAAAGCTTAGAGAGTTATTTGTAAGATTATTGGAGCTGATTTGTCTCTCAAGCCATTGCAAGTGTGATGTTACTGTGTTACAACTGAAGTCTATCTTAAGGGTTGGCCCTAAGGTAAAGGATTCCATTGAAGACCCCTTCAGGTAGGGGACCTGGTTGGGAAGCGTTTGTGTTGGGTTACACGTTAGAGAGCAAGGTACGACCACTGCATCAGGGGTATGTGAGTGTTACTGCTTTGTATCAAGCTTTGTCTTCTGAATAGTGGATATCCTGGGTTTGGCTGCCCCGGAGAGGTTTTTCTCATCTTGAGTTTCCACTTCGTTAACAAAAATCCTTGTGTCATTTATTTTCCGCATTGTTATTTTTGTTGACACTTTATGCACACTTGCTATTTATTTTTTAGAAGTCAATTTCCGTTTTTCAATATCCACTATTCAGAAGACAAAGCTAGTTACAAAGTAGTAGCACTCACATACCTCTGATGCAGTGGTCGTACCTTGCACTCTAACGTGTAGCCTAACACAAACGCCTCCCAACCAGGTCTCCTACCTGAAAGGGTCTTCAATGGAATCATTTACCTTAGGGCCAACCCCTAAGATAGACTTCACAGCTGATCAAATCACACACTGGCAAAGCTAGAGAGCTAGCAGATCTTCAATATCTCCCTAAACACCCTATCTAAGCTAAGGAATTTACCATCGAATTTTGTATCGAATGCATGCCTCGAGCCTCTTATTTATTGGCATAGGAAGCTCTAAATTAGGTCAAAAACAGAGTCTGAAGCACGCGCGTCCGGAAAGGAGCCTTGGCCGTCCGAATGGGCAACTTTTTCCTTGTCCGGAAAGTAATTCTATAATTTTCACAGGGCCGTCCAGATTGGAGCCCTTCGGACACTTCTATTGGCCGTCCGGATGGTCAATTCACTGAAAATTTCGTTAGCTTTCCAACTATGCCAATTTCATCCCAATATGATATTTGAGTAAATATTTATGATCAAAATACCGAAGGGCGTCTGGATGGCATGACCAAGCGTCTAGATGGTCAACTGCAACCGCCTTTCCAAAGTGGCACTGAAAGCTTCCATAACAAGGCTGCGTTAGGACGATATTGCCCTAGCGTTCCGACGGTTGCACTTCAGCTGTACGTAATTACCATAATAAGGCTTGGAGCATCCGGACCCTAAAGGCTGACGCCCGGACGGTTGAGCTGGTGCACGGAATTTCCATATATGAAGCTTGATCGTTCGGACCATGAAGGCTGACGTCCGGACAGTTGAACTTTGTATGCACGACTTGCCTTATAGAGAACATTGTCCGGACGGGATCACACACCGTCCGGACAGTAGCAGCCGTCTTCCCATAACTGTGTCTTGAGGCAGAAACCCTAATGCTTGTCAAACACTGAATGGCGTCCGGACAGTATAGCAACGTCGTCCGGGCGGATGCGCTGGAACACTGGGATCTTCTCGAACTTTGAAGAGTGTCCGGACGATTTTCCATTACGTCCAGACGGATACAAACTTGAACTATTCAAAGCTTCTAGACACTGATAGGCGTCTGGACGGAAAGTTCTCGTCATCCGGACGGATTATGCTTTAACAGATGAGCGTCCAGATTGAATATCACGTTGTCTGGACGGATGTTGCTGATTGATGAGCATCCGGATGGAATACCACGTCGTCCAGAAGGCTAACTAGGAATCGAAATAAACTTCTTGAAGAACATAGCTGAAGTGTAGACTCCGGATAAAGTAGCATCCCTGTGAAAGTAGCAACATTACATAGAAGTGATTTTGTCCAACAGAATGCAGCCAACACAAAAACTAACATATATGATTCATTGCTCAAACTTCATTGGAATCCCCAATGGATGACAACCAAGGCAATAGAAAATTTACACACTAAAGACTCTCTCTTTCCTTTATTTATTTATTTACTTCGTATTGACTGTGTGATGTCTAGCTTCTTTAAGCTTTCTAATTGACCCATGTAACGAGCTTTAGACCAATGACTCTCAAACCAGATAGCTTTAGGGCATTAGGTGTAAAGACACCCTTAAAGGCTTACCGTAAAAAAGGCTACGAAGCTAAACTAGCCCTTAACACTACATTAACCATCCCAAACTTCTTGACTTTTGACGCGAACACTCACTGCTTAATGAGGCAAGAGGCCCAGTTACTCAACAAAAGTCTTAGAATAGCGAACACTCAGTAGTTTCACATTTTATGCCTCACATCTACATGCTATGGTATTCACCCGACACGTCAACCAATTGAAATCTAAGACATCAAACACAAGCATATTTTGGTTTCACATTTCATGCCTCACATCTACATGCTAGTGTGCTCTATGGTCAGTGCCAGGTGAAACATGTGATATCATCACTATTCAAAAATTAGTAATCAATTCAGCTTTCATAGTCAAGTGGTCATGTGTTCATAAGTTTAAATCGCAGTTAAAATTCCACCACATTCTCAATAATAATTTTTTTTTAATCGAAACAAAGCATACAAACAAAAGGACAATCCTTACCCCCAAACTGAAATTACACATTGTTCTCAATGTGTGGATGGATATACATTACCGGGAGAGAAGGAAAAGATGGGGCGAAACGAACTCCCCCAAACTTCGATGTAAGCACATCTATCTTGTAAAACAAAACACTACTCCAGCCGTGTAATGGAAACAGATGTTATGAAATGCATGGAAGGAGTGTCATAAAATAAAGAAAATGAATTGAATAGAAACAAACACAAACAACTATATGGGTTGCCTCCACCATGCATTAAGTTCAACGTCTTCAGCTAGACCCTTCAAAATTGACTTCCAAAGATTGGATCAATGAACAACGGATGGTGTGTGGCATTGACGATGTGGGGCTGTTCATCCGTTTTCCCATTAGGCACATTGAGAAAATGAAGCTTTGCATTGATAGTCTATCTCAAAAAGGTGAGTGGCTGATTGAGGCACTTCACTTATCACTTCCATGCCTTTGGCTAAAGTATGCTTTTTTGTTGGCCCTATTTGCTTTGTCCTCTCTTCTTCCACCTGATTATTGACTATCTCTGCACTCCCAAGATTGGTAATCTACTGGACCTGCTCATGATGAGAATTACGGGTTAGGTGTTGGTTGACTAGGAAGCTTCCCATCCTCTCTTTGATTGAGTGCATTAGCTAGCTGTCCAATTTAGACTTCTAGCTTGGCAATGGATTGAGAATGGGAATGGAGCAATTTGTTAGTATTTTGGCCTCATTCTGTGTTTGGACAAAATCACTTAAATGTAAAGATGTTGTAAACAGGGATTCCACTATTTCAGAGTCTGCAAGTCAGAAGAAATTCAAGTTCCCTATCAGCCATTCGGACGATCGAGCCATCCCGTCCGGACGCCCATCTGGCCACTGATTCATCCGTCCGGATGACGTGTCATCCCGTCCGGACGCTAGACAGACCAGCATCATCCGTCCAGATGAAGTGTTCATTCCGTCCGGACCCCATACTGTATCGAGAAGTTTCTGTGCCAGCTTGCATCCGTCCGGACGTTTCAGCAGCATGTCCGGACGCCTCCTAGTACTCGATCAGTTTTTGATTTCTTTCCAAGTTCCAAGAAAGGGAAGATCAATCAACCGTCCGGACGATGTGGTATCCCGTCCGGACGCGCGTCTCCGTAAGGCAAGAATCGCAATTCAAATATGACCGTCCGGACGTCTGACAGCTGTGGTCTGAACGCGCGTGCATCAAAGAAGGAAATTGCCGATTCGACTTCAACCGTCTGGACGACTGCCTATCATGGTCCGGACGCGCGCAATACCGATATGGAAATTGCGTGTTGAAGAATAGCCGTCCGGACGCCAATCCCCCATGGTCCGGATGCTCGAGAGCCTTATAAGGAACTTACTTGCAGCGGACGTGTGACCGTCTGGATGATGTGCCATCCCTTCTGGACGATGTCTTTAAACAGGAAAGATTTCTCCGCTGAAATTTCGGAAAATCTGTTCGCACAGTTGTTCGTCCGGAAGGCCCATGTCCACCGTTCGGACGGTGCCTAGGTATATTTTTCATGACTCTCATTTGAGCCCCCAGCCTATAAATAGAGGGCCCTGGGCACTGAGAACTGCAAGAATTCGGTGTGAATTCCATTAGAGCTCAGAGAAGTCATCAATCCTTCTGTAGCCGTTTTACAAGTGTGATGTGCTGTAAATCGAAGTCTATCTTAGAGGTCGGCTCTAAGGTAAGAAGTTCCATTGAAGACCCCTTCAGGTATGTGAACCTGGTTGAGAAGCGTTCTTGTTGGGTTACACGTCAGAGATCAAGGTACAACCACTCCATCCGTACATGTGAGTGTTACTGTCTTGTATCTAGCTATATCTTCTGAATAGTGGAATTCCTGGGTTTGGCTGCCCCGGAGTGGTTTTTCTCTTAACTGAGTTTCCACTTCGTCAACAAAAATCTGTGTCATTTAATTTCAGCTGTGCTTCAATTTTTGTTGACACTTATGCACACACTTTATGAAAAATTCAAATGACTTCTAAAAGTAAAGTGTGTGTATAAGTGTCAACAAAAATCAAAGCGCAGCGGAAAGTAAATGACACAGATATTTTTATTGACGAAGTGGAAGCTCAATTAAGAGAAAAACCACTCCAGGGCAGCCAAACCCAGGAATTCCACTATTCAGAAGACAAAGCTAGATACAAGATAGTAACACTCACATGTACCGATGCAGTGGTCGTACCTTGATCTCTGACGTGTAACCCAACACGAACGCTTCCCAACCAGGTTCACCTACCTGAAGGGGTCTTCAATGGAACTCCTTACCTTAGAGCCGACATCTAAGATAGACTTCGGTTTACAGCACAACACACCTGAAAACGGCTTCAGAGGAGATATCACGTCTCTGAGCTCTAATGGAATTCACACCGAATTCTTGCAGCTCTAAGTGCCCAGAGGCCCCTATTTATAGGCTGGGGGTCAGAATGGGCGTCAGGCAAAATAAGCCTGTGAGCCGTCCGGACTGTGGACCATGGCCGTCCGGACGAACAACTGTGCAACAGGATTTTTCGAAATTTCCATAAGAACATATTCCGGACGGACGCACGTCCGCTGCAAGTAATTTCCATAACAAGTTTCACATGTCCGGACCATGTGGCAGGAGTGTCTGGACGGCTAAACTTCAACACGCAATTTCCATATCTGATATGCGTGCGTCCGGACGGTTGAAGTCGAATCATCAGTTACCATATACGATGCGCCAGCGTCCGGACCACAGCTGTCAGATGTCCGGACGGTTCATTTTGAACTGTGATTCTTGCTTTATGGAGATACGCGTCCGGACGGGATACCACATCGTCCGGACGGTTGATTGATCTTCCCTTTCTTGAACTTAGAAAGAATCAGTGAACCGTTCGAGAACTGAAGGCGTCCGGACGTGCTGCTGAAATGTCTGGACGGAGCAAGCTGGCACAGAAGCTTTTCAATACGATGTAGGTGTCCGGACGGAAGAGAAACACGTCGTCCGGACAGATGATGCTTGTCTGTCTGACGTCCGGACGGAATGACACGTCGTCCGGACGGATGGAACAGTAGACAGATGGGCGTCCGGACCGAATGACATTTCGTCCGGACGGCTGACAGGGAACTTTGAAATTCTTCTGACTTCACTTTGAACAGTGGAATCCCTGTTTGCAGGATCCTACATATAAGTGATTTTGTCCAAACACAGAATGAGGCCAAAATACTAACACTTTATCTTTGAAGTCAATTTCAATTTTTCAATTGGTATCAGAGCAGGTACACTCTGTTTTAGGATTTATTTCCTGAGTGTGATCCTCATCTTTTGTGACTTCTATTTTTTTTACACCTTTTATCATGAATTCTTCTCTGTTATCTAGTGAGGATTCTGATATTATGCTCTTCAAGGTTTTTAATAAATTAAAGAATGCTCAACTTTCTAAAATTTTTCATAAAGAGCTTAAAAAGATGAAGGAAGAAAAAGAGTCTTTGATTGTTCAATTGTCTGAATCACATGCTTTGATTGACTCTTTGAGATCTGAGAATACCGTGCTATTTGACATTATTGATTCACTTGAGAAGAAATTGGAAAAATTCTCTAGTGATAATTTGAAAAGTATGCTTTGTATTCATTCAGATATTTCCAACAAGCCTGATTTAGTTGTTGATGACTTGAGTGCTTCTACTTCACATGTTGCTGATTCTGAGTTAGATTCCATTATTATTAAGCCTATGATAGTAGACAATGCATTTGGATAATTCTTGCTTGAATAATTGTGTGATGCCCAAGCCCAAGGAATCAGGAACACAAGATAAGTTTGTTCCTACTTGTCATAATTGTGGGAAAATTGGTCATATTAGGCCAAATTGTTATTTGTTGAAATCCCACAGGCCTTGGAGAAGTGAAGGAAAAGTGAAGTTGATGATTCTTCCTCATCAAAATATGTCCCTCCGCATATGAGACATATAAAAGGTAAGGGCAATGTTTATTTGTAAGAATGCTAACCATAATTTTGCAGAGAATACAAAGAAGCATTCAAACAAAGAAGCTTGCCTACTTACCATCACTGCGGCATCACCGGTCACATCCGACCAAATTGTCCACATCTCCAAGCTCAGAAGTCGAGGGTTTAGAAGGAGCTGCCAACAAAAGCTACATCAGGTACTCTACTTCCTACAGCACTTCAGGCTCCGCAACATCAGCAAAGGTTTATTCCTGCCAATCAAAGTGGCAAACCAAAGAAGAACAAATCAAGGCGCTACAAGAGAAAGCTGTAGAAGCCCAATGGCAGCCATGGCTATGAAGGATTGCTTAGCCTAATGCAAGGTATGCTAAGGAGAATGGACAACATGGACAAGACCTGCAAGCCACCGCCTCGAGTCAAGCAGGTATGGGTCAAGAGTGATGAGACCATTCACCCCATGAGGGGGAACGAACGTGATGGAGATCAAGGCACCGCTTCGAAGGATCTCGTTCAAGTACCAATTGGGCCGGTTACGAGAGCACGAGCAAAGAAGTTCAAGGATGTGCTCAACGGACTCATCCAAGAGTTATGGGCTCAAGCAAATTCGGGGAGGCCCATTGAGCATGATCCACGTGGGCAACAAAGAATTGTCACCTTGATTCAAGTTCTAGAAGGATCCGGTCAAGGCTAAGAACTGCTGAGATTGTTCGTTAATTTAGAAGGATCGGATTGCATGACTTATTTTCTTTACCTACCTAAGATCTTTATTTATTTTCTTTTCTTGCTAGGAAATGATTTGGACTTTATTTTCTTTCCTTGCTAGGAATTGATTTGTTTACTTATTAGGATTAGAACTACTTTCTCCACAAGTAATTTTCTTGTATAAATAGGTGTACCTACCATGTAATGAAGGAGACATTGATGATTCATAAAAACTTGTGAGGTTTTATTCTCTTTGTTTCTTTGAAGAACTACTCGAACTTATCGGGATTTCCCGTGGCGTTCATCTCGACTTATCAAACGGAATTTCCACCACCGTTTGTGGCGTCTTCCTTATACCGAGGTTCTTGTTTGTCATAAACAACGGGTCGAGGTTTTTCCATTCAAATCTGTCCTTAGAACGGTCTTGGGTTCCCTTTCGTTGTTGGGTCTCGTTGTTGGGTTCCCTTCACATCACTATTTTGAAATTTTATTTCATTATTCTTAAAAGCCAGTTGCTAATCATCAAAAAAAAAAAAAAAAAAAATCGTGTCAAAATTCAGATTTGTGATTTTCGCGAATCTTTGCTTTAATTTTTCAGATTTGAAATTTTCAGATTTGAATTCCATTCTTAATTGATTACGCGAATCTTTGCTTTAATTTTCAGATCAATAATTTCAAGATTTGGATTTTCTTTCCATATCTACAACTTCCATCTTTGAATTACATGTCACTTTCAATTGTCCTTTGTATAGTTTCATGTGCTTGTTGAAATCTGATCAATTGTTTTTGGCAATTACAATTATTATTGCTGCTTGTGACTAAAAAAAAAAAAAAAAAAAAAAGTCCAAAGAAAAAAAAAAAAAATTCATTATTCTGTGCTTCCAAAATTCCAAACTGTCATATTCCTTCTATTTCTAATTTGAAAATTTCCATATTCCTTGTGTTCAAATATGAAATTCCTTGAGTAGTTCTGGGTGAATTGTTGCTGGAAATTTTGAGTTGTTTGTTTAGTTTCAAAAGAACTAAGAGAGAATTATCGAGTGGAAAAAGGCAAGAGTGGTGAGAACATCAGAGGGTAAAAGCCATATTATTTTGAGTGAAACACGAGTGGAGAGTGATCCACCTTCTTGAGTGTAAACACATAAGGGAGTGATTCGTGAGGATTTTTTTTTCTTTCTAACCTTTGTTTTGCAGCAATCATGTCTCACGATAGTGGTAAGAGTATTGCCGAAGATGATGCAAAATTGGCTGATCCGAAAATGTTTATGGAGGCCATGATGAGTGAGATGAGGCGAGTGATGAAGATGGAGATGGAGCAGATTCACGAACGGATAAATCAGATGGAGAATAGACGTGAGGAGCAACCACAAAACGGTCGTAATTTTCGTAGAAGGGAAAGAGTTCCACCGAGGGAGGAGGATGAAGAGCGTTATGGGTCTGGTTTTGATGAAGAAGAAGATCGGGGTTCCATTGTTAACAATAGGAGACCTGGAGGAAGATTTAGAGAAGCTAGGAATCGTGAAGATAACAACTTGGGTGGTATTAAGATGAAGATTCCGTCATTTCAAGGTAGATCTGATCCTGAGGCATATCTTGAATGGGAGAAGAAGATGGAGTTCGTGTTTGATTGTCACAACTACTCCGAGACAAAGAAGGTAAAATTAGCTGTGATTGAATTTTCTGAATATGCTATTACTTGGTGGGATCAGCTTGTGATAAACAGGAGGCGGAATAGAGAACGCCCAATAGACACATGGGAGGAGATGAAAGTAGTGATGAGAAAACGGTTCGTTCCAAGTTACTACTACCGAGAGTTGTACAAAAGGCTACAAGGTCTTAGACAAGGGAGTCAAAGCGTAGAGGATTACTACAAGGAGATGGAGATTGCTATGATCCGCGCTAATGTAGAGGAAGATCGGGAGGCTACAATGGCTAGATTTTTACTTGGCTTAAACTGGGAGATCCATGATAAGGTAGAGATGCAGCATTATGTGGAATTGGAAGATATGGTGCATATGGCTATCAAAGTGGAACAACAACTCAAGAGAGGGAGTGGGACACGTGCAGGCCATAACTCTAGTTCTACCTCTTGGAAATTGAGTAAAGCCAAGCCGCTGGACAAGTCACAAACGCCCAAACCCGAGCCCAAGTCCGTGACCACCAGCCACGTTCCTCAAGGTAAAACCGAAGCCTCTACCTCTAGGAATCGTGATATTAAGCGTTTTAGATGTCAAGGCTGGGGCCACATAGCAAGTCAATGTCCAAACAAGCAAGCCATGGTGTTGCAAGCCAATGGAGAAATTGTGACCGATAATGAAGATTCCGACACCGACAAAATGCCGCCATTGGAGGATGTTTCCGATGAGGAGTATTTAGCCCCTGACGCATTGACATTGGTGGCGAGAAGAGCATTGAGCTTGCAAGGAAAAGGAATTGATGAAGTACAGCGGGAGAACATCTTTCACACAAGGTGCTACGTTAAAGACAAAGTATGTAGTGTGATTATTGATGGTGGTAGTTGTACTAATGTTGCAAGCACAATTATGGTGGAGAAATTGGGATTGCCCATGATAAAACATCCTAGACCGTACAAGTTGCAATGGCTAAATGATAGTGGTGAGATAAGGGTGAACAAGCAAGTGTTAGTTGCATTTCGAATCGGTAAATATGAAGATGAAGTGTTGTGTGATGTAGTACCGATGCAGGCGGGACACTTATTGCTAGGGCGTCCATGGCAATTCGATAGGCAAGTGAAGCATGATGGCTTTACGAACAAGTACTCTTTTGTACTTAATCAACGATCAATCACTCTTGTACCATTGACACCGCAGCAAGTATACGAAGATCAAGTGAGATTACAAAAGGAGAGTGATCAAAAGAAAGAGAGTGAGCAAAAGAAAAAGAGTGAAAAACAGAGAGAGGCCGAGAAAAAGGAGAGAGAGAAAGAAAATCAAAGTTCGGCCCTTGAGAGAAAATCAGAGAGAAAACAAAAGAATTTTTATGCAAAAGTGAGTGAGATCAAGCGGGAAATATTTTCAAAACAGCCGATGATTGTACTTTTGTACAAAGAGGCACTTTTAAACAATAACGAACTTGACCTTGCTTTGCCTAGTTCTATTGTTTCTCTTTTGCAGGAGTACGAGGATGTCTTCCCCGAGGAAACAGCACATGGGTTACCTCCAATCCGAGGGATTGAACATCAAATTGATTTAGTTCCCGGTGCAACCATCCCAAACCGACCAGCTTATAGGAGCAATCCCGAGGAGACAAAGGAGCTTCAACGGCAGGTAAGTGAATTGTTGGAGAAAGGGCACGTGAGGGAGAGCATGAGCCCATGTGCGGTTCCGGTCTTACTTGTACCTAAGAAGGATGGGACGTGGAGAATGTGCGTTGATTGCCGAGCCATCAACAACATAACGGTAAAGTATCGTCATCCTATCCCACGCTTAGATGATATGTTAGATGAGCTGCATGGTTCTTGTATATTTTCTAAGATTGATTTAAAAAGTGGTTATCATCAAATTAGGATAAAAGAAGGAGATGAATGGAAAACTGCCTTTAAAACAAAATATGGTTTGTATGAATGGTTAGTTATGCCTTTTGGTTTGACTAATACTCCGAGCACCTTTATGAGACTTATGAACCATGTTTTGCGTGCATTTATAGGCAGATTTGTTGTTGTCTATTTTGATGATATACTCATTTATAGAAAAAACATAGACGATCATGTAGTACATTTGAAATCCGTTTTAGATGTGCTAAGGAAAGAAAAGTTGTTTGCTAATTTAAAGAAGTGCACTTTTTACACCGATAAGCTTGTATTTTTGGGATTTGTTGTTAGTGCACAAGGTATACAGGTTGATGAAGAGAAGGTACGTGCAATCCAAGATTGGCCGAGCCCCACGAGTGTTGGTAATGTTCGTAGTTTTCATGGACTTGCTAGTTTCTACCGGCGATTCGTGAGAGACTTCAGTAGCTTAGCCGCACCGCTTACCGAAGTGATCAAGAAGAACGTTGGATTTCGGTGGGGAGAAGAACAAGAGAAAGCATTTCAATTAATCAAAGAGAAGCTGACTAACGCACCTTTGTTGTCTTTACCTAACTTTTCGAAAACATTTGAAATTGAATGTGATGCTTCAGGTATTGGTATAGGTGCCGTTCTTATGCAAGAAGGACGACCAATTGCTTACTTCAGCGAGAAACTCAATGGGGCAGCCTTAAACTACCCAACTTATGATAAGGAGTTGTATGCATTGGTTCGGGCTTTAGAGACGTGGCAACACTATCTATGGTCTAAGGAGTTCGTGATTCACACCGATCATGAGTCCTTGAAACACTTGAAGGGCCAACACAAGCTAAACAAAAGACATGCACGATGGGTGGAGTTCATAGAGAAGTTTCCATACGTCATTCGATATAAGCAAGGTAAGGAGAATGTAGTCGCCGATGCACTTTCTCGCAGGTATGCCTTACTCTCCACACTTGATGCAAAATTGCTTGGTTTTGAACACATTAAAGAATTATATGCTGAAGACCACGAATTTTGTGAGGAATATCGAGCTTGTGAGAAAATCGCCTCTGGTAAGTTCTTTAGACTTGATGGATTCCTATTTCGAGAAAATAAGCTATGCGTGCCTAGTTGTTCTATGAGGGAGTTATTAGTGCAGGAATCACATGGTGGGGGATTAATGGGACATTTTGGAGTTGCAAAGACTTTGGCTATTTTGCAGGAACACTTCTATTGGCCTCACATGAAGCGAGATGTCGAACGGATTTGTGGTAGATGTGTCACATGTAGGCAAGCTAAATCCAAAGTGCAGCCCAACGGTTTGTATACTCCTTTACCAATTCCTAGTGAGCCTTGGATTGATATTTCAATGGATTTTGTGTTAGGATTGCCTACGACTAAACATGGAAGAGATTCAGTTTTTGTGGTCGTGGATAGATTTTCTAAAATGGCACATTTTATTCCATGTCACAAAACGGATGATGCTTCGCATGTTGCTGATTTGTTCTTTAGAGAGATTGTGAGATTACATGGCATGCCTAAGACAATTGTTTCGGATAGAGATGCTAAGTTCTTGAGCTATTTTTGGAAGACTTTGTGGTGTAAGCTAGGTACTAAGCTATTGTTTTCCACTACTTGTCATCCACAAACTGATGGTCAAACTGAAGTAGTAAATAGGACTTTGTCTACTCTATTAAGGGCAATCATTAGAAAGAACATCAAAACATGGGAAGAATGTTTACCACATGTTGAGTTTGCATATAATAGAGCTGTTCATTCTGCTACCAAATTTTCGCCATTTGAAATTGTGTATGGGTTTAATCCTTTAACTCCATTGGATTTGTCTCCTTTACCTTTGACGGAGCACATTAATTTAGATGGCAAAAAGAAAGCTGACTTTGTGAAGCAGATTCATGAGAAAGCAAGACTCAACATTGAGCGAAGAACGGAACAATATGCCACACAAGCCAACAAGGGACGTCGCAACCTGGTTTTTGAACCCGGAGATTGGGTTTGGCTGCATATGAGAAAAGAAAGATTCCCGGTGAAAAGACGTTCCAAATTGCTCCCAAGAGGAGATGGCCCTTTTCAAGTCCTCGAGCGTATCAATGACAACGCTTACAAGCTAGATTTACCTGGTGAGTACAATGTAAGTACCACTTTTAATGTTACTGATTTGAGTCCTTTTGATGTAGGTGATGATTTGAGGGCAAATCCTTTTCAAGAGGAGGGGAATGATGGAGATCAAGGCACCGCTTCGAAGGATCTCGTTCAAGTACCAATTGGGCCGGTTACGAGAGCACGAGCAAAGAAGTTCAAGGATGTGCTCAACGGACTCATCCAAGAGTTATGGGCTCAAGCAAATTCGGGGAGGCCCATTGAGCATGATCCACGTGGGCAACAAAGAATTGTCACCTTGATTCAAGTTCTAGAAGGATCCGGTCAAGGCTAAGAACTGCTGAGATTGTTCGTTAATTTAGAAGGATCGGATTGCATGACTTATTTTCTTTACCTACCTAAGATCTTTATTTATTTTCTTTCCTTGCTAGGAATTGATTTGGACTTTATTTTCTTTCCTTGCTAGGAATTGATTTGTTTACTTATTAGGATTAGAACTACTTTCTCCGCAAGTAATTTTCTTGTATAAATAGGTGTACCTACCATGTAATGCAGGAGACATTGATGATTCATAAAAACTTGTGAGGTTTTATTCTCTTTGGTTCTTTGAAGAACTACTCGAACTTATCGGGATTTCTCGTGGCGTTCATCTCGACTTATCAAACGGAATTTCCACCACCGTTTGTGGCGTCTTCCTTATACCGAGGTTCTTGTTTGTCATAAACAACCGGTCGAGGTTTTTCCATTCGAATCTGTCCTTAGAACGGTCTTGGGTTCCCTTTCGTTGTTGGGTCTCGTTATTCTTGACGGGGTTCACATCAGAACGCACCTAGCAAGAGAAGGTGTTCATGCCTAGGATTCGGTTCCTAATCCTAAGGCATCAGGTTTGATTGCTTGCACATTTACTTGTTATATTTGTGTGCTTACGATGCAATCTAGGAACCAGTTTGATGTGCCCCCTATTCTCTTGAGAGAGCATTGCAGGTACTGTTTGGGGAAGACAGAAAAGGAAGGTCGAGCGACTGTTTTTTTCTGTATTGGCATCATCAGGTTTGATCTTGCCATGCATATGATGTTTTCATTTCCATATTGCATGTTTTGTTTTTTTAATAAAAAAAAGAAAAAAAAAGGGGTTATTTTTGGGGAGAATTTGTAGGACTTTTTCTTCTTGGCTTATTAGATATTGTATGTATCTTTACCTGATATCTCAATTCTGTGAGCATTAATTTACTTTGCTTAGATACATTTGAGAATATATGATTATTTTGGCCAAGTTAGTTTTCCTAGTTGTACAAAAGTAGGATAGCTCCTTTCCTCATGCGATGAACAAGTGCACAATCCGAGACTCCCTAAAGGTACATCATTCCGTCTCTGACTATTTGCTTCTAGAAATTCTGAATAAGAGAAGAGGTTTGTGATAAGATGGTCAAATTGACCACAGGCTAGTTGAACCTAGCATCTATAAATTTTGGCATCTCCTCTAGCTTACAGCACCATAAGAATTGAGCAGTTATTCGTATGAATTTTGTGCTTTAAAAATTGTCTATTCACTGCTTCTATACTGAATTTGCAATATACCTTGCCCTCTATGAGCAAGTAAAATTTTTATCTTGTCCTTTATGGTACAAGTAAAACAATTTGGTGCTGTATCTCAGGGGGAGTGTAACAGATGAGGATGGCTAGGCCCTAGCAAAAGTAAAGTTTGACTTTTGGCTAATCTGTCACACACACACACGCATTGCATGAGTTGAGTTGCCTATTTGAATTTTCTATTTTTAGGAAAACTATTTGTGCTAAATGAAATCTTAATTCTCATTTATATCTCTGTTTAGTTTTTGAGATGCTCTCTGGTTGTGTTATCAGTTGATTATACATGCGTGTTCTAACACTAACTTGAGGAAATTTGATCTCTGAAAATTTTCCTCACCCTTTCTGGTGTTTCAGTGTGGAGCGTCCGGACGGTCTACATTGACGTCCGGACGGACTGGTGGTCCGGACGGCTCTCCCTTGGAGTCCGGACGGAGATGGAGCCCACATGTCCGGACAGGACCTGACAGAGTCCAGACGCTCGCTGTCATCATCGTCCGAACGGTCTCTTTATATCGTTCGGACTCGCGCGACCAGTCTTCTCCTTTCTGAGGCAGCGAGCGTCTGGACGTCATCAATCCACCGTCCGGACGGGGACCCCACAGAAGCTATAAAAACCCATGCTCGCCGCATTTCCTCATACCCCACAAAATCTGAACTTTTGGCTGCTTGTGAGTTATTTGTCTTTGAGTTCTTTGGCTTTTTGCACTTTTCTCATATTCCAGGTATTGTTTTTCAGCCCTTTTCTCTCCAGTTCTCCAGTTTTCTTTTAGACTGTTAGAATGTTATTTTTTTGTAATATGAGATGCATATATCTGCCATGATAAAATTTCTTGGACTTAGTTGTGAAATTATGTTGTATTTTTTTTTTTTACAAAGTCCTCTTTATTGCTGTTATTCTGCCAAATTTTTGTTATCCTAACAAGAATATTTTTGGAATATTTTTCTTTGGACAATTCTTGTTGGATCTTTTGCAGAATCATGTCTGTCGGCAATCCACCACACAGGGTTCGTCAGAGGCTTGTGGAACATATGGCTACAATTCAGGCCAAAATTATGGACCGCTCCGTCATTGCTGAGCGGAACGTTCTTCGGGCTGATCTCATGGTGCCACCCCTTCTCCTACAGATGATGTAAGCAAGCCTTCCTCCTCAGCTGTTGATCATTTATCTATTCCTCTTGTCTCTCCTACAACAGCAGATGTTCCTCCTGACTCAACTGATGCTATGCCTACTAAGGAAACTAATCCTACATCTGATCAAGATCCAGAGCTGATAAATCCTTCGAAAGAGCCCGCCTTTTGGGTCAAGCTCAATCATCCTTCAAGGCAGCTTCTTGAGAATCTCAATGAAGGTAGAAGGTTCAGAAGCAGAATAACCAACCCCTCTAATGAGCTTGCTAATCAAGTGACTTACAATTGCTATCTGGCTTAATTCAAACCAAAGAAAGTGGATGAAGCCTTGCAAGATGACAGTTGGGTTACTACTATGCATGATGAGTTGCAGCAGTTCACTCATAATGATGTCTGGACTTTGGTTCCTAGACCGTCTGATCACAATATCATCGACACAAAGTGGATTTTCAAGAACAAATTAGACGTACATGGCACGGTGATCTGAAATAAGCACAGCTTGTTGCTCAAGGGTATACTCAGATTGAAGGGGTAGATTTTGACAAACTTTGCCCCAGTTGCCACCTTTAATCCATCAAAATTCTGCTCTCTATATCTTGTCATCTAGACTTTAAGCTTTACCTGATGAATGTTAAGAGTGCCTTTCTGAATGGTATTCTTCAAGAAGAAGTTTATGTGGAGCAACCGAAAGGATTTCTTGATCCTCACTATCCTCAACTTGTCTACAAGCTGAAGGAAGTCTTGTATGGTCTCAAGCAAGCTCCACGGGCATGGTATGACAGATTAACCACTTATCTTCTGGAAAAAGGGTTCACAAGAGGACTGGTAGATCGAACTCTCTTCATCAAAAATCAAGGGAATCACAAACTCATTGCTCAAATCTATGTGAATGATATCATCTTCGGAGCAACCTTAGATGCTCAAGCTCATGAGTTTGCTGAAGAAATGAAACAAGAATTTGAGATGAGTATGATAGGTGAGTTGATCTATTTTTCTGGGGATGCAAGTCAAACAAACCTCTGAAGGGATCTTTATTTCTCAAGCTAAATACGCAAAAGATCCGATGAAACGGATTGGTTTTGATGGGAAAAGCCATGTACGTACTCCCATGAGCATGAGTGTCAAGATTAGTACTGATCTGACAGGCAAGCAAGTAGATCCTACTCTTTACAAAAGTATGATCTCTTCTCTATCTTACAGCAAGCCGATCGGATATTGCCTTCAGTGTCGGAGTTTGTGATCGATTCCAAGCTAATCCTAAGGAATCTCATCTCACCCTTGTTTTTCTAGAGAAACAAATCTTGTGCTTGCAGGATACTCTGATGCAGATTGGGCTAGAAATGTTGATGATTGGAAAAGCACCTCTGGATGATTTTTTATGTTGGTACTAATCTAGTTGCTTGGATGAGTCGGAAACAATCCTCAATTTCCCTTTCAACTACTGAGGCTGAGTATATTGTTGCTGGAAGTTGTTGTACCCAGTTATTGTGGAAGAAGAAATTGCTCTATGATTATGACTTCACTCAAGACACGATGGTCATCTACTGTGACAATACCAGTGCTATAAGTATTTCTAAGAATCTAGTTCAGCGCTCTCGGACCAAGAACATCGACATCCGGCATCATTTCCTCTATGACCTTAAGGAGTCCAGGGAAGTAGCTCTTATTTTTATTCCCACAGAAAATCAATTGGCTGACATCCTCCCCAAACCTCTTGATGGAAGCAGGTTTGAATCTCTTAGAAAAGCCATTGGTGTTTGTGACATGTCCAAGGCATGCCCCTGATTCATGCTCTGATCAGACTCTTCTATTCTTCTAGTCTTTTTCCGTGGGTTGCATGAATTAAACAAAAAGAGGGGTGGGGGATTTGATGCAAGGAATCTTCTACAGGTTTTCAGCTATCTCTTGTATATTTATCTGTTTTGAAAATTCTTTGTGCTTTGAT
Organism: Alnus rubra; assembly: GCA_028654335.1. Lineage (NCBI taxonomy): Eukaryota > Viridiplantae > Streptophyta > Magnoliopsida > Fagales > Betulaceae > Alnus > Alnus rubra. Next base: position 1,409,006 of record JAJPGS010001699.1, read on the forward strand.
AGAATATCCATTCATACGGTTAAGATTCTAAAGTCTGATATGTGCTAAGTTCTCCTGCCGCATCTTTACTAGATAATTGCTTTCCTCATGCAATGAAAATGTACACTATCCAAGGCTTCCCTAAGGTATATTTTTTTATCTCTGATTTTCTGTTTCTAAAAATTCTTTTGAGAGATTATTTATGTGCTAGGATTGCCAAATTGACCAATTCGATAGTTGAACCTAGCCCTAAAAATTCTGGCTTCCTCTCTAAGTTACAGCACCAAAAATGATATGAACTCCACCAACAAATGTGATGAAACCCGATAGCAATGATGGTTTGAAACCCCAAGATCGTGTAGACAAGAATTGTCGAGGCTTGACCCGTCACCTAACTAGATGAGAAACCAAGACTACGAAGGATTGAAACGCCACACCAAGAATCTGAATCTCTTCAAGAATCAAGGTGATAAGTTTGTTTGTTTGAACGCCACAAGATTAACTTGATAAGCTCAAGAAGTTCTTTTAGGAACAAAGAGGAACACAAGACCTCACAATAATAATTTTCTGAAAACAAAAATCTATATCTTACAAAATTCGTAATGCCCATCTATATACTTGGAACAACCCTCCAAGAATAGGAAAAGTCTTAACTATAGCTTTAAAAGCAACACAAGTGCCAACATAAACAAGTCCCCACATTTTTAGGTCTCTTTGGACTTCTAGAGGCAGCCAAAATAACTAAATGACTAAATTCATAACTAGCCAAGACAAAGTTCATTCCCCTATTTAATATCCTTGAAACTCAACAAGTTCACACTCTTTAATGGTCAAACCATGCTGGTCACGTTCTTGCATGCTAATTATCCTCTTCAATTGCTTTGATGACATGGACTAAGCCTTGATTATTATTTGAGCCCATCTTGGTCTTTTTAGAATCAGCCCAATTCTCTTGGATTAGCCCATTTAGTGCTTCCTTGAAACGTTTGGCTCTAAGTCTTGTAATTGGGCCACTAGGAAGTGACAAAGGGTCTTGCGCAACTTCAACTCCATTCCCATGTGTATGATCAGCATGTCCAGCTCCTTGGTTTCCATCATTCTCCCCCTCTTGAGAAGGATTTGTCCTCAAATCATCACCTACATCAGCAACATTAAAGCTTGCACTAACACCATACTCACTCGGTAAGTCAAGTTTGTAGGCATTATCATTGATGCGCTCCACTACTTGGAATGGTCCGTCACCCCGAGGTAGGAGTTTTGAACGCCGTTTCTCTGGAAAACGTTCCTTCCTTAAGTGTAACCAAACCCAATCTCCTGGTTCAAATACTACCTTCTTGCGTCCCTTGTTGGCTTGATGGACATATTGTTGAGTCCTCCTTTCAATGTTCAGCCGTGCCTTTTCATGAATCATCTTTACAAATTCTGCCTTCTTTTTGCCATCTAAGTTCACACGTTCACTCAAAGGTAAAGGAGTTAAATCCAAAGGTGACAATGGGTTAAAGCCATAAACAATTTCAAATGGTGAAAACTTAGTTGCAGAATGTATACTTCTATTGTAAGCAAATTCAACATGTGGCAAACAATCTTCCCATGTTTTCAAATTCTTTTTAATGATAGCACGCAACAAAGAAGACAAAGTTCTATTTACTACTTCAGTTTGACCATCCGTTTGTGGATGACAAGCAGTAGAAAACAACAATTTGGTTCCCAACTTTCCCCACAAAGTCTTCCAAAAGTAACTCAAAAACTTTGCATCCCTATCAGAAACAATGGTCCTAGGCATGCCATGTAACTTAACAATTTCTTTGAAGAACAAATCAGTTATATGTGAAGCATTATCAGTTTTATGACAAGCAATGAAGTGTGCCATCTTGGAAAATCTATCTACCACCACAAAAACTGAATCTCTCCCCCTCTTAGTCCTAGGTAAACGTAAAACAAAATCCATAGAAATATCAGTCCAAGGTTCACTAGGTATTGGCAAAGGGGCGTACAAACCATGGGGTTTCAACTTAGACTTAGCATGTTTACACGTGATACACTTCTCACAGATTCTTTCCACATCACGTTTCATATGAGGCCAAAAAAAATGATCATGCAAAATTCCTAAAGTCTTAGCTACACCAAAATGACCCATCAAACCACCACCATGAGCTTCTCTGACAAGCAATTCACGCAAAGAACACAGGCACACACAGTTTATTTTCCCGAAACAAAAATCCATCTTGCCTATAAAACTTATCAAACGCCACTTTTTCACATGCATTGAACACATCACCAAAATCAGAATCTTGTGCATACAAATCCTTAATATATTCAAAGCCAAGCAATTTTGTATCTAAAATGGAAAGTAAAGCATACCTTCGGGACAATGCATCAGCCACCACATTTTCCTTACCTTGCTTGTATCTGATCACATAAGGAAATGTTTCAATGAATTCCACCCACTTGGCATGGCGTTTGTTCAACCTTTGCTGTCCTTTCAAATGCTTCAAAGATTCATGATCTGTGTGAATCACAAATTCCTTTGGCCATAGATAGTGCTGCCAATTTTCCAAAGCCCTTAACAAGGCATACATTTCCTTATCATAAGTGGGGTAATTTAGGGCTGCCCCACTCAACTTTTCACTGAAATAAGCAACTGGATGACCACCTTGCATCAAAACAGCTCCAATACCTATTCCTGAAGCATCACACTCAATTTCAAAAGTTTTAGCAAAGTTAGGTAAAACAAGCAAAGGTGCATTAGTTAACTTTTCTTTGATCAGATTAAATTCATTTTCTTGTTCTTTTCCCCACTTAAACGGCACATTTTTCTTGATGACTTCAGTAAGAGGGGCGGCTAAGCTACTAAAATCACGCACAAACCGTCTATAGAAGCTAGCTAAGCCGTGGAAACTCCTCACTTGGCTGATTGTTGTAGGTGTTGGCCACTCTTGGATTGCCTTCACCTTTTCCTCGTCCACCCCAATTCCTCTCTTACTAACAACAAAACCAAGAAACACAAGCTTATCCGTGCAAAAGGTACACTTCTTGAGGTTAGCAAACAACTTTTCTTTCCTCAGAATTTCCAAAACAGATTTTAAATGCATCACATGTTCTTCCAAGTTTTTGCTATAAATTAGGATATCATCAAAATACACAACTACAAATCTACCAATAAATGCACGCAAAACATGGTTCATCAAACGCATAAATGTGCTCGGCGCATTAGTTAAGCCGAAAGGCATCACTAACCATTCATACAAACCATATTTAGTTTTAAAAGCAGTTTTTCATTCATCACTTTCCTTCATCCTAATTTGATGATATCCACTCTTAAGATCAATTTTTGTAAAGACACAAGAACCATGCAATTCATCCAGCATATCATCTAACCTAGGAATAGGATGACGATACTTTACCGTTATGTTGTTGATGGCCCGGCAGTCAACACACATTCTCCATGTTCCATCCTTCTTAGGAACTAATAGCACCGGGACCGCACAAGGACTCATGCTTTCACGCACATACCCCTTCTCCAATAATTCACCTACTTGCCTCTGAAGTTCCTTGGTCTCCTCGGGATTGCTCCTATAAGCAGGTCGGTTAGGAATTGATGCACCGGGTATGAAATCAATTTGATGTTCAATCCCTCGGATTGGAGGTAAGCCACTAGGTACCTCTTCGGGAAAGACATCTTCAAACTTCTGCAAAAGAGAAACAATATTGCTCGGCAAAGCACCGACGAGATCATTAGCACATAAAAGAGCCTCCTTCTCCACCAAATAAGTGCTGGCTACGTTTGCGCAACTCCCACCATCAATAATGACGCTGCAAACTTTGTTATTTACAAAGCACCGAGTATGAAACAAGTTTTCCCTTTGGTTACTTTCTTCCTCCTTAACTTGCACATTGAGAACTCGCCTTGCTACCAATAAATCTCCAACCACAGCATTTTGCTCATCATCGGCATCCTCCAAAGGTGGCATGTCATCATCATCTACTTCTTCCTCATTCTCCGACTCAAGCTCTCCTTGGGCGTTTATCACCATCACCCTTTTGTTTACACACTGGCTGGCTATGTGCCCCCGCCCCTGACATTTAAAACACTTAATATCACGTGTTTTAGAAATAGAAGCCTCGGTGTTACCTGAAGTAGTGGTGGTTGTTGGTTTGGCATTCTTAGAGGGTTCAAATTTTTGCTTATTTTGAAGCTGCTCGTCCCTTTTTGGAGCTGTCTTCCATGGGCTGGTGGTAGCCATAGGTTGTCCCCTCCTAGCAAATCCCTTCCGTTTGAATTGTTCCTCCACTTTTATGGCTTGATGCACCATATCCGTTAACTCAACATAGTGCTGCAACTCGACTATATCTGCAATCTCACGATTTAAACCGTGCAAAAACCTAGCCATGGTGGCTTCTCGGTCCTCTTCTACATTAGCCCGGATCATAGCTACCTCCATCTCCTTGTAATACTCATCCACACTCTTGGAACCTTGAGTTAACCTCTGCAACTTTTGATACAATCCCCTATAATAATGGTTGGGTACAAAACGCCTCCTCATAAGCATTTTCATCTCCTCCCAAGTGTCCACGGGTGGCTCTCTATTTCTCCTCCTATTAATCAGTAATTGATCCCACCAAACAATGGCATAATCTGTGAATTCAATTGCAGCCAACTTAACCTTCTTTATCTCCGAGTAGTTGTGACAATCAAACACCATCTCCATTTTAGTTTCCCACTCCAAATAAGCTTCAGGATCATTTTTACCTTGAAAAGACGGGATTTTAATCTTTATGTTTCCTAAATCATTATCCCTCCTAGGCCTACCCATCCTAGCTTCTCTATTCCCATACCCACGCTCAAACCTGCCTCGGTTCAAATATGGCTCATCAAATTCCTCCAACTCCGCCTCTTCCTCAACATTCCGCCACGGAACACGCCCACCTTGTTGCCTATTGGGATTGTCTTGTTGCTGTCCCCTAGGAGTTTCTGCTTCTACCCTGTCCAACCTCTCGTGAATAGGTTCTAATTCAGCCCTCAACATACGCCTCATCTCCCCTAACAACGCTTGCATTTGGAGGTTCAAAGCTGCGGGTTGTCGAAATTCTTCGGTTCTGTCTTCTTCTTGATTATTGGACATGTTTAGAATCTGCAAAACAAGGTTAGAATCCTCACAAGCACTCCCTCACGTGTTTCACTCAAGAATTAATACACTTACACTCGTGTTTTCACTCTAAACGGCTTTTACCCTCTTTTGGTCTCACACTCTCTTGCCTTTTTCCACTCTTTTGTGTCTTCTTAGTTCTTAATCGAACTTCAAGAAACTAATTCATAATAATCCAGCAGCAATTGAGAAATAACCAAAACTCATCAAAAAGGTCAAGAACTTGAATAATGTGAGAAACAAGATAGAAAGGAAGAAATTTTCTTACTCAGAAAGGTCAAGAACTTGAATAAGGTGAGAAACAAGATTGAAAGGAAGAAATTTTCTTACTGGAATCGAGTACTTTTTCTTTTCTTTCCTTTTCTTTTCTTTTTTCGTTTTTTTTTTTTTTTTTTTTTTTTTTTTGCTCCCTTTTTTTTTTTCACAGCAGGGAACAGGAAATTAAAAAAAAAAAAACAATAATAAAAGATAGTCAAACTTGCCTTAGAACCAAGGCTCTGATACCAAAATGATATGAACTCCACCAACAAATGTGATGAAACCCGATAGCAATGATGGTTTGAAACCCCAAGATCGTGTAGACAAGAATTGTCGAGGCTTGACCCGTCACCTAACTAGATGAGAAACCAAGACTACGAAGGATTGAAACGCCACACCAAGAATCTGAATCTCTTCAAGAATCAAGGTGATAAGTTTGGTTGTTTGAACGCCACAAGATTAACTTGATAAGCTCAAGAAGTTCTTTTAGGAACAAAGAGGAACACAAGACCTCACAATAATAATTTTCTGAAAACAAAAATCTATGTCTTACAAAATTCGTAATGCCCATCTATATACTTGGAACAACCCTTCAAGAATAGGAAAAGTCTTAACTATAGCTTTAAAAGCAACACAAGTGCCAACATAAACAAGTCCCCACATTTTTAGGTCTCTTTGGACTTCTAGAGGCAGCCAAAATAACTAAATGACTAAATTCATAACCAGCCAAGACCAAGTTCATTCCCCTATTTAATATCCTTGAAACTCAACAAGTTCACACTCTTTAATGGTCAAACCATGCTGGTCACGTTTTTGCATGCTAATTATCCTCTTCAATTGCTTTGATGACATGGACTAAGCCTTGATTATTATTTGAGCCCATCTTGGTCTTTTTAGAATCAGCCCAATTCTCTTGGATTAGCCCATTTAGTGCTTCCTTGAAACGAAACGTTTGGCTCTAAGTCTTGTAATTGGGCCACTAGGAAGTGACAAATGGTCTTGGGCAACTTCAGCTCCATTCCCATGTATACGATCAGCATGTCCAGCTCCTTGGTTTCCATCAAAAAAGAAACATGCAGTTATACTTCTGAGCTTAAAGTTACATGAATAAATTTCACTGCTTCTGTGCTGATACAACCATATATTTTGTCCTTCATGGTGCAAGTAAAATTCAAAATTGTGCTGCTTCTTAGGGGGGGAGTATCAGATGAGGGTGACTAGGCCATAGTTTGATAAGGTTTGACTTTTGATTAATCCAACTATGAAAATTCTCTCTTTAGAAAATTTAGTTGCTTTAAATCATATCAGAAAAGATCATAGCTTACTGAGAAAGTCTTCACACACACACGCATTGCATGAGTTAAGTTGACTATTGAAATATCTCTACCTGCAGGGAATTTATGCTCATTGATTACTTAACTATTTTCAATATGCTTGTGATTTTTGACCAGCCATCTAACTGTTTTCATAGGTTTAGATACATGTCTGTGTTGATTTCTTGTTGAAGGCCTAACCTTGTTCTTTTCTCTTATTTTTGTTTTGGTTATGGTTTTTTTATTATACTCTGTTTACCCTTTGTCCTTCTGTGACAAAAACGGGGGAGTATTTTTTTTGTTTTGAACTGGGAATGTATTTTCAAACCGGTCAAGTGTATTTTGTCCCAAAATGGCCAAAGGGGGAGTTTGTCAGTATTTTATGTTGGTTACATTTTGGATGACAAAAACACTTTATGTAATGGTTACTATTTAAACATGATTATCGGTCTTATTTAGAATCTTCAAGTTTTATGAACAATGTTTATTTCAAGCCATGTACCTTGTCACAAGTTTCTTGAAGATTCCATGCAAATTCCAAGTCAGCTAGCCGGTTCCTGTGCAACTGTCCGGACAGGCCTTCGAAACTGTCCAGACGCATTGCAGTGTCTAGAAGCTTCAGCGTTAAAGACGTCTGGACGTCAGGGCAACATCTTCTGGACGCTAGGTCAAGCTTCTCTAATTTCTACTGAGAGTTGGATTTCAATCAACACTTATTTGGGAAGTTTCTAGAAGACGTCTGGACGACGTGGCAACCTGTCCGGACGATATCCAGAATTCTAGAATATTCCAAGTTTCCTTTATGAGCAAGGATAGGAGTTACAGCGAAGACCGTCCAGACGCTCGGCCAAGCCGTTTGGATGTGGTCCAGTTTTGGGAAGAATTGCACTATTCTAGAAAGACAGTCTCAGAAGACCGTCCGGACGAGGCTATCTTCTGTTTGGACGCTCCACAGCTAGAGTCTGAATTTGTCTAGAATTAGGTTTTCTGAAGCCTATATATAGAGGGCTCTAGGCTTGTTATTTGTAAGAATTTAATATAGAATTCCATAGTGCATAGAGAGTGTGTGCTACTTTTGTTCGTGTGAAGTCTATCTTAGGGGTTGGCCTTAAGGTAAAGGATTTCATCAAAAACCCCTTCGAGTAGGCAACTTGGTTAGAAAGCGTTGACGATGGGCTTCGTGTTATAGTTAAAGGTATGATTACTAAAATAGGTTTTGTGAGTACGAGTGCTTTGTAATTTGCTTTGTCTTTGGATAGTGAATTTCCTGGGTTTGGCTGTCCCGAAGTGATTTTTCTCATCACAAAGTTTCCATTTCGTCAACAAATATCTTGTCTCTTTTATTTTCTGCACTTTAGATATTTTGTTGTATCTATCAAGCTTTAATAAAATCAATCCTGATTTATGACTTGGTTGAACTAAATGAGATGGAAAATAGGGAATTGATTTCACCACTATTCTCATAACAATGGCCATCATATTAACATGGGACATTCATTCTAGGCATGATATTACTTGTGTGTGGTTGTCAAGCACACAACAAAGTGTCAAGAAAATACCATCATCAACAAATAAGTAAAATCCATCTTTATTAAGCATGGATTGTCAAATTCATTAACTTGGTTACATACAAACATTGATTAAGATTAGCTCATCATAGGATTAGTACAAATCATCTACCTAAATTACTCTAATCTAAAATGTAGCATGACTTGTCTATCCTAGGCATGAACTATTAAAATCTCTTGTTGCATGTTCAAATAATATCATTACATAACCATTACAGTTATCATCTTTTGACCAATAAATATAATATTTTGAGCACAATCAAAATAAAAAGCTTTCTCATAGACAAGATAAACATTTTATCATGATTGTTTATAACATTAAAACCAATTACAAAATTGCAATCCTCATAGTTATACAATCATCAATGCTAAAAAAAAAAAATCCCAAAGAAAACATCGATTAAGCCATTGATACTTGGATAGGGTTTATCAAAACCCTAGGGTGAGCTTAGCCACGCATGAAGGTCCTTTGATAATTTGGAATTGAAGAGCAATCCCCCATAATGCTTGCTGTCCACGAACAAACTAAAAAACTAAGAAAAGAAAACTAAAAAAAAAGAAGGAAAAAAGCTCTTCCCTATACGTGAAAAGCTTACTAAAACTAAAACGACCAAAAAAACTAAGCCACATGAGTTGTGAGAGAGAGCTAAAATTTGAGACGTTGGATTTCTTTTATAGCCAAATAGATTTCCTTCCTTTGAAGAAAGAGATCTTCAAAAAATGCCCCGCCCATCATTTAATCGTGCTTCCCAACCCAAGGAATCGCTGCTCTGATTTATTCTTCTTTTCCCAGTTTTCAGAACTGCAAAATTTCAGTGTGGCGCCTTTTCCAGATCCTTTTCTTCTATGTTGCGGCTGCAATCCACCTTTCTTTTTTTATTTTCTTCAATTTTCTATAGGTCCCATGCAAACACAAGCTGAGCAGCTTGGCTCTTCGTTTTTCTTCTTATTTTCCTTTAATTTCTTTTGCTTTCTTTTGGTCTTCTTTTCTTCAATTTTGTCTTCTCTGGTCCCACGGAGTCTCCAACAGCCAAGCTTTTCATTTTACTTTGATTTCATTTTCATTCTCTTGCTTCGCTTTTTTTTTTTTTTTTTTTTTTTTTTTTTTTCCTTTTTATGGTCTTTTATTTTCTAACCACCTGAAAATATTAAAAACACTAAAACAAGACAAAAAGTTAGATTATGATGAGGCTAAGGGTTTAACAATTACAAATTAAGGAGCTTGAATGTGCTGCATTTAAGACCTATCACACCCCTAAACTTACATATTGCTAGTCCCTTAGCAATACAAAATTGAAAACAAAACAAAATGAAATACCTACACTAATTCCTCTTTTCTGGGAAAGACGATTGCATTTATAGCGTATGCAACAAGCCTTTTAAACCCTTAAGCATCCCTAGTGAACGAGTGAAGTCGCATGAGGGTTTAACGGAAGTGATGCCCACAAACACTATGTCAAAAAAAAATTGTACCAAGAATGCAATGTCATAGAAACCATGGTTCTTATTCATGGGCAAGTTTAAATTCACAAACTCCATCTTCAAAATTCTAGAGAAAGCAAAAATCAAATCACTTATACATGACCAGTTGAGATACCACACATTCCCTTGGTGTAAATTGAACTAACACATAAGCATGAGGTTTCAATGTAATTCCTATATACATGATTCAATGCTCAAATTTCATTGGAATCCCCATTGGATGACAACCAAGGAAATAAACAATTTACACACTAAAGACTCTCTCTCTCTCTCTCTCTCTCTCTCTCTCTCTCTCTCTCTCTCTCTCTCTCTCTCTCTCTCTCTCTCTCTTCTTTATTTATTTATAAAAAATGAAATTGACTTCTAAAAATAAAAGGTAAGTGTGTGCTTAATGTGTTAACAAAAATAACAATGCGGAAAATAAATAACACAAGAATTTTGTTAACGAAGTGGAAACTCATGATGAGAAAAACCACTCCGGGGCAACCAAATCCAGGATATCCACTATTCAGAAGACAAAGCTAGATACAAAGTAGTAACACTCACATACCCATGATGCAGTGGTCGTACATTGCTCTCTAACGTGTAACCCAACACGAACGCTTCCCAACCAGGTCTCCTACCTAAAGGGGTCTTCAATGGAACCCTTTATCTTAGGGCCGTCCCCTAAGATAGACTTTAGTTGTAGCTTAGCAATAGCACACTTGCAATGGCTTGAGAGAGAACAGATTAGCTCCGATAACTTCACAAAATAACTCTCTAAGATCTGAAGGAATTCAATACCGAATTCTTGCAGTTCTTAATGCCCAGGGTGATGGAAACCAAGGAGCTGGACATGCTGATCATACACATGAGAATGGAGCTGAAGTTGCGCAAGACCCTTTGTCACTTCCTAGTGGCCCAATTACAAGACTTAGAGCCAAACGTTTCAAGGAAGCACTAAATGGGCTAATCCAAGAGAATTGAGCTGATTCTAAAAAGACCAAGATGGGCTCAAATAATAATCAAGGCTTAGTCCATGTCATCAAAGCAATTGAAGAGGATAATTAGCATGCAAAAACGTGACCAGCATGGTTTGACCATTAAAGAGTGTGAACTTGTTGAGTTTCAAGGATATTAAATACGGGAATGAACTTGGTCTTGGCTGGTTATGAATTTAGTCATTTAGTTATTTTGGCTGCCTCTAGAAGTCCAAAGAGACCTAAAAATGTGGGGACTTGTTTATGTTGGCACTTGTGTTGCTTTTAAAGCTATAGTTAAGACTTTTCCTATTCTTGGAGGGTTGTTCCAAGTATATAGATGAGCATTACGAATTTTGTAAGATATAGATTTTTGTTTTCAGAAAATTATTATTGTGAGGTCTTGTGTTCCTCTTTGTTCCTAAAAGAACTTCTTGGGCTTATCAAGTTAATCTTGTGGCGTTCAAACAACCAAACTTATCACCTTGATTCTTGAAGAGATTCAGATTCTTGGTGTGGCGTTTCAATCCTTCGTAGTCTTGGTTTCTCATCTAGTTAGGTGAGGGGTCAAGCCTCGACAATTCTTGTCTACACGATCTTGGGGTTTCAAACCATCATTGCTATCGGGTTTCATCACATTTGTTGGTGGAGTTCATATCATTTTGGTATCAGAGCCTTGGTTCTAAGGCAAGTTTGGCTATCTTTTATTATAATTTTTATTATTATTTCCTGTTCCCTACTATGAAAAAAAAGAAAAAAAAAAACACGAAAAAAAAAAGAAAAGAAAAATTACTCGATTCCAGTAAGAAAATTTCTTCCTTTCAATCTTGTTCTCACCTTATTCAAATTCTTAACCTTTTTGATGAGTTTTGGTTATTTTTCAATTGCTGCTGGATTATTTTGAATTAGTTTCTTGAAGTTCAATTAAGAACTAAGAAAGACACAAAAGAGTGGAAAAAGGCAAGAGTGTGTGAGACCAAAAGAGGGTAAAAGCCGTTTAGAGTGAAAACACGAGTGTAAGTGTATTAATTCTCGAGTGATACACGTGAGGGAGTGCTTGTGAGGATTCTAACCTTGTTTTGCAGATTCTAAACATGTCCAATAATCAAGAAGAAGACAGAACCGAAGAATTTCGACAACCCGCAGCTTCGAACCTCCAAATGCAAGCGTTGTTAGGGGAGATGAGGCGTATGTTGAGGGCTGAATTAGAACCTATTCACGAGAGGTTGGACAGGGTAGAAGCAGAAACTCCTAGGGGACAGCAACAAGACAATCCCAATAGGCAACAAGGTGGGCGTGTTCCGTGGCGGAATGTTGAGGAAGAGGTGGAGTTGGAGGAATTTGATGAGCCATATTTGAACCGAGGCAGGTTTGAGCGTGGGTATGGGAATAGAGAAGCTAGGATGGGTAGGCCTAGGAGGGATAATGATTTAGGAAACATAAAGATTAAAATCCCATCTTTTCAAGGTAAAAATGATCCTGAAGCTTATTTGGAGTGGGAAACTAAAATGGAGATGGTGTTTGATTGTCACAACTACTCGGAGATAAAGAAGGTTAAGTTGGCTGCAATTGAATTCACAGATTATGCCATTGTTTGGTGGGATCAATTACTGATTAATAGGAGGAGAAATAGAGAGCCACCCGTGGACACTTGGGAGGAGATGAAAATGCTTATGAGGAGGCGTTTTGTACCCAACCATTATTATAGGGGATTGTATCAAAAGTTGCAGAGGTTAACTCAAGGTTCCAAGAGTGTGGATGAGTATTACAAGGAGATGGAGGTAGCTATGATCCGGGCTAATGTAGAAGAGGACCGAGAAGCCACCATGGCTAGGTTGTTGCACCGTTTAAATCGTGAGATTGCAGATATAGTCGAGTTGCAGCACTATGTTGAGTTAACGGATATGGTGCATCAAGCCATAAAAGTGGAGGAACAATTCAAACGGAAGGGATTGGCTAGGAGGGGACAACCTATGGCTACCACCAGCCCATGGAAGACAGCTTCAAAATAAGCAAAAATTTGAACCCTCTAAGAATGCCAAACCAACAACCACCACTACTTCAGGTAACACCGAGGCTTCTATTTCTAAAACACGTGATATTAAGTGTTTTAAATGTCAGGGGCAGGGACACATAGCCAGCCAGTGTGTAAACAAAAGGGTGATGGTGATAAACGCCCAAGGAGAGCTTGAGTCGGAGAATGAGGAAGAAGTAGATGATGATGACATGCCACCTTTGGAGGATGCCGATGATGAGCAAAATGCTGTGGTTGGAGATTTATTGGTAGCAAGGCGAGTTCTCAATGTGCAAGTTAAGGAGGAAGAAAGTAACCAAAGGGAAAACTTGTTTCATACTCGGTGCTTTGTAAATAACAAAGTTTGCAGCGTCATTATTGATGGTGGGAGTTGCACAAACGTAGCCAGCACTTATTTGGTGGAGAAATTGGCCTTAACCACCTTGAAACATCCTCACCCTTACCGGCTTCAGTGGCTGAATGAATGTGGCGAAATCAAGGTGACAAGGCAAGTGTTGGTGGCATTATCCATTGGAAAATATGAGGATGAGGTGCTTTGTGATGTGGTTCCTATGCATGCATGCCATTTATTGTTGGGAAGACCATGGCAGTATGATCGGAGGGTTACGCATGATGGATTCACAAATATGTATTCTTTCACTCTTAAAAGGCAACCCATTACTCTTGTGCCATTAACTCCAAAACAGGTCATGGAGGACCAACTAAAGTTACAAAGATCAAATGAAAAGAAAAAAGAAAAAGAAAGGAAGGCCGAAAGTGGAAAAAAAGAGTCGAAAAAAAAAAAGAGAGAAAAACATTGATCAAGAGAGCATTATTTTCACACCAGCCCCTTATTGTACTCATGTACAAGGAGGCTCTTTTTTGTACTAATGATCTCGTCGGTGCTTTGCCGAGCAATATTGTTTCTCTTTTGCAGAAGTTTGACGATGTCTTTCCCGAAGAGGTACCTAGTGGCTTACCTCCAATCCGAGGGATTGAACATCAAATTGATTTCATACCCGGTGCATCAATTCCTAACCGACCTGCTTATAGGAGCAATCCCGAGGAGACCAAGGAACTTCAGAGGCAAGTAGGTGAATTATTGGAGAAGGGGTATGTGCGTGAAAGCATGAGTCCTTGTGCGGTCCCGGTGCTATTAGTTCCTAAGAAGGATGGAACATGGAGAATGTGTGTTGACTGTCGGGCCATCAACAACATAACGGTAAAGTATCGTCATCCTATTCCTAGGTTAGATGATATGCTGGATGAATTGCATGGTTCTTGTGTCTTTACAAAAATTGATCTTAAGAGTGGATATCATCAAATTAGGATGAAGGAAGGTGATGAATGGAAAACTGCTTTTAAAACTAAATATGGTTTGTATGAATGGTTAGTGATGCCTTTCGGCTTAACTAATGCGCCAAGCACATTTATGCGTTTGATGAACCATGTTTTGCGTGCATTTATTGGCAGATTTGTAGTTGTGTATTTTGATGATATCCTAATTTATAGCAAAAACTTGGAAGAACAAGTGATGCATTTAAAATCTGTTTTGGAAATTCTGAGGAAAGAAAAGTTGTTTGCTAACCTCAAGAAGTGCACCTTTTGCACGGATAAGCTTGTGTTTCTTGGTTTTGTTGTTAGTAAGAGAGGAATTGGGGTGGACGAGGAAAAGGTGAAGGCAATCCAAGAGTGGCCAACGCCTACAACAATCAGCCAAGTGAGGAGTTTCCACGGCTTAGCTAGCTTCTATAGACGGTTTGTGCGTGATTTTAGTAGCTTAGCCGCCCCTCTTACTGAAGTCATCAAGAAGAATGTGCCGTTTAAGTGGGGAAAAGAACAAGAAAATGCATTTAATCTGATCAAAGAAAACTTAACTAATGCACCTTTGCTTGTTTTACCTAACTTTGCTAAAACTTTTGAAATTGAGTGTGATGCTTCAGGAATAGGTATTGGAGCTGTTTTGATGCAAGGTGGTCATCCAGTTGCTTATTTCAGTGAAAAGTTGAGTGGGGCAGCCCTAAATTACCCCACTTATGATAAGGAAATGTATGCCTTGGTAAGGGCTTTGGAAAATTGGCAACACTATCTATGGCCAAAGGAATTTGTGATTCACACAGATCATGAATCTTTGAAGCATTTGAAAGGACAGCAAAGGTTGAACAAACGCCATGCCAAGTGGGTGGAATTCATTGAAACATTTCCTTATGTGATCAGATACAAGCAAGGTAAGGAAAATGTGGTGGTTGATGCATTGTCCCGAAGGTATGCTTTACTTTACATTTTAGATACAAAATTGCTTGGCTTTGAATATATTAAGGATTTGTATGCACAAGATTCTGATTTTGGTGATGTGTTCAATGCATGTGAAAAAATGGCGTTTGATAAGTTTTATAGGCAAGATGGATTTTTGTTTCGGGAAAATAAACTGTGTGTGCCTATGTGTTCTTTGCGTGAATTGCTTGTCAGAGAAGCTCATGGTGGTGGTTTGATGGGTCATTTTGGTGTAGCTAAGACTTTAGGAATTTTGCATGATCATTTTTTTTGGCCTCATATGAAACGTGATGTGGAAAGAATCTGTGAGAAGTGTATCACGTGTAAACATGCTAAGTCTAAGTTGAAACCCCATGGTTTGTACACCCCTTTGCCAATACCTAGTGAACCTTGGACTCATATTTCTATGGATTTTGTTTTAGGTTTACCTAGGACTAAGAGGGGGAGAGATTCAGTTTTTGTGGTGGTAGATAGATTTTCCAAGATGGCACACTTCATTGCTTGTCATAAAACTGATGATGCTTCACATATAGCTGATTTGTTCAAAGAAATTGTTAAGTTACATGGCATGCCTAGGACCATTGTTTCTGATAGGGATGCAAAGTTTTTGAGTTACTTTTGGAAGACTTTGTGGGGAAAGTTGGGAACCAAATTGTTGTTTTCTACTGCTTGTCATCCACAAACGGATGGTCAAACTGAAGTAGTAAATACAACTTTGTCTTCTTTGTTGCGTACTATCATTAAAAAGAACTTGAAAACATGGGAAGATTGTTTGCCACATGTTGAATTTGCTTACAATAGAAGCATACATTCTGCAACTAAGTTTTCACCATTTGAAATTGTTTATGGCTTTAACCCATTGTCACCTTTGGATTTAACTCCTTTACCTTTGAGTGAACGTGTGAACTTAGATGGCAAAAAGAAGGCAGAATTTGTAAAGATGATTCATGAAAAGGCACGGCTGAACATTGAAAGGAGGACTCAACAATATGTCCATCAAGCCAACAAGGGACGCAAGAAGGTAGTATTTGAACCAGGAGATTGGGTTTGGTTACACTTAAGGAAGGAACGTTTTCCAGAGAAACGGCGTTCAAAACTCCTACCTCGGGGTGACGGACCATTCCAAGTAGTGGAGCGCATCAATGATAATGCCTACAAACTTGACTTACCGAGTGAGTATGGTGTTAGTGCAAGCTTTAATGTTGCTGATTTGTCTCCATTTGATGTAGGTGATGATTTGAGGACAAATCCTTCTCAAGAGGGGGAGAATGATGGAAACCAAGGAGCTGGACATGCTGATCATACACATGGGAATGGAGTTGAAGTTGCGCAATACCCTTTGTCACTTCCTAGTGGCCCAATTACAAGACTTAGAGCCAAACGTTTCAAGGAAGCACTAAATGGGCTAATCCAAGAGAATTGGGCTGATTCTAAAAAGACCAAGATGGGCTCAAATAATAATCAAGGTTAGTCCATGTCATCAAAGCAATTGAAGAGGATAATTAGCATGCAAAAACGTGACCAGCATGGTTTGACCATTAAAGAGTGTGAACTTGTTGAGTTTCAAGGATATTAAATAGGGGAATGAACTTGGTCTTGGCTGGTTATGAATTTAGTCATTCAGTTATTTTGGCTGCCTCTAGAAGTCCAAAGAGACCTAAAAATGTGGGGACTTGTTTATGTTGGCACTTGTGTTGCTTTTAAAGCTATAGTTAAGACTTTTCCTATTCTTGGAGGGTTGTTCCAAGTATATAGATGAGCATTACGAATTTTGTAAGATATAGATTTTTGTTTTCAGAAAATTATTATTGTGAGATCTTGTGTTCCTCTTTGTTCCTAAAAGAACTTCTTGAGCTTATCAAGTTAATCTTGTGGCGTTCAAACAACCAAACTTATCACCTTGATTCTTGAAGAGATTCAGATTCTTGGTGTGGCGTTTCAATCCTTCGTAGTCTTGGTTTCTCATCTAGTTAGGTGACGGGTCAAGCCTCGACAATTCTTGTCTACACGATCTTGGGGTTTCAAACCATCATTGCTATCGGGTTTCATCACATTTGTTGGTGGAGTTTCATATCACAGGGGCCTTTATTTATAGGCTGAGGGTTCAAATGGGCGACTGCAGTAATATGTGCGGACGGCGTCCGGACGGTGAACCTGAGCCGTCTGGAAGGACAATTGTGTGACCAGAATTTTTGAGCTTCTCGCTGAAAATCTTTCATGTTTAAGAGCAGCGTCCGGACTGTGAGGCACTGTCCTCCGGACGGTCGCATGTACGCTACAAATAATTTCCTTACTAAAGCTTCGCGCGTCTAGACTAGGGGGATGGCCGTCCGGACGGTCGATCTTCAACATGCAATTTCAATATCTGTGGTGCGCGCGTCCGGACCATGATAGACAGGCGTCCAGACGGTTGAAGTTGAATACACAATTTCCATATCAGATGCACGCGCGACCGGACGATGGCAGACTAGCGTCCGGACGGTTGAATTTGAATTGCGATTCTTGCCTTAAGGAGAAGCGCGTCCGAACGGGAATCCACATCGTCTGGACGATTGCATCAATCTTCCCATAACTGAACTTGGAAAGAATCTGAAGCTTGGTCAAATACTGAGAGGCGTTCGGACGGGCTGCTAAGACGTCCGGACGGATGCAAGCTGGAACATAAGCTTCTCAATGCAGTGAAGGGTCTGGACGGAAATCTACGTTGTCCGGACGAATGATGCTAGTTCTGTCTAGGCATCCAGACGGTATGGCACGTCGTCCAGACGGATGGAACATTGGACAGATGAGCGTCCGGACGTGATGACACGTCGTTCGGACGGCGGATAGGGAACCGACTTTTCTGACTACAAAATCTTCTGAAACACTTCTGAATAGCGGAATCCCTTGTAAAACAGCATCTTTACATAAAAGTGATTTTTTCCAAACAAAATGAGGCCAATCACAAACTAACGAACTCCCCCTTCGGCCATTCTGGGACAAAAATCACTTGACTAGTTTGAAAATACATTCCCGGTCCAAAAATAAAAATTACTCCCCCTTTTTTTTCACAAAGGGACAAAGGGTAAAACAGAGTAATAAAAAAACAGAGTAATATAAGTCAAAAAGTTTTAACATAGCAAAAAGAGAAATCAAATGTCTCAAAAAGACAACAAAAACACAGTAAAACAAAAGGAACTCAATCATCCATTGCCATAGGTGCAGTCCTAGGCGCTTCATCCTCATTATCACTACTACCAGGATGATGATACTTGAGGCACTCCCTGAGATCCAGTTGATTCTGCTCCACCTGCTTGTTGATGGAGTGCACCTCCTGCTGTATAGAGGTGATGGACCGCTGCATGGTGCTCATGCCTACCCGAATGGCAGCTAAGGCCTCCATTATCTGTGAAAAGTTGATCTCCGACTCTGAAGGCAGGACTGTCTGAGAGGATGAAGCCATGTCTGGAAAGCCGACCGGCATGGCAGCAGGGATGGGCACCTCATCATCAGAGTCATCTCATGCAGCTGTGCATTAGACTTCATCAAAGTCTGCTTGCTGATGGGCTGCTGAATCTTCATCTTCGGTTCTCCAGTAATGTTGATGCCGGACTGAAGAATGATCTGAGTGAGCAGGCAGCCAAAGGGGAGACCGGTATTACCCTCATCACGGGCCTCCAGTATAACGCTCATAATTTGCTTGCACAGGCAGAAAGGCAAGGGGAGGTGGATGGCATAAAAGAACTGGGCCTTCTTCAGAATCAGGTCACTACGCCTAACAACTGGCTATAGGTTATGCTAAACTATCTTGGCCAGCAAGCGATGAGAGGGAGACAAGGCACCGATCCGGATGGTGGTAGCACGCTCTTCTCCCTGTGGGAGTGCATGAAAGAACTCTCGGAGATTGTCGATAGAGGGAGGAAGCACCACCTCATTATAAGGACTGCCGGGCAGCTCAAGGACTGGTATGCCTATGAAGTGACTGATGATCTGGGGATCAACAGTGATGATGTGCCCGTCAATAGTGGACTGCAGTACCAACCCACGATCATCATCCTGCGCCACCTCTAGGTTGGCATAAAAGAGTCTGACAAGCCTGGTAAGGACAATGCAGGCACAGGTGTAGAGGTATCCCCAGCGGTAAGTCTGGATAGTCTCATAAATACTATCCAGCGGAGGCACCATGATGTCAGATCGGACCACATTGCGCTCAGCAATGACTGTGCGATCCATGATTTTGGCTTGGAGTACGCTCCTCTATTCCTCAGTCCTTTGGCGGACCCTACGCTGGGAACTGATTGCAGACATGATGCTGAAAAAAAAAAAAAAAAAACCAACAAGAATTTGCAAAAAAAATCCAAAAATATTCTTGTTAGGTCACAACAAAAATTTGGCAGAAAAACAGCAGAAAACATCATTATACAATCAAGCCCAACACAGCAGAAAAATGCATCTCAAAAACATTCCAAAACAAAATAGAACTCTAACAGTTTAAAAATAACAAAACTGAAAAGAAAAGGATTGGAAAATACCTGGAATGTCGTAATGTGCAAAAAGACAAGAGAAAGCAACATAGAGCCAAAAACTCACAGAAAATAATGCACAAAATGCCAAAAAGGGAGATTTTGGTGGGGTAGGGTGGAGCATGCGGCGCCCAGGGTATATATAGCCTTTGTGGGATCCCCGTCCGGGTGGTGAATTTATGCCATCCAGACGTGGGCTGCCTCGGAACCATGTGGACAGGTCGCGCACGTCCGGACGATTTATCCTTACCGTCCGGCCGTTGGTTGCCGCGCGAATCCGGACGTACCTGATCCCTGTCTGGACGACTAAGCTCCGGGAGTCTGGACTCCAAAAAAAATATCGTCCGGACAACGAAAATCCACCCGTCCGGACGCCAAGAGAGACCGTTCGGACGCTTCACACTGAATAACAAAAAACTGAGGAAAATTTACACAAATCAATTTTTCTCAAGTCAGTTTCAGAACACACATGCATAATCCACTAATAACACAATCAGAGAGCATCTCAAAACTAAGCAGGGATATAAAAGAAAGTTGGGATTTTAATCAGCACAAATATTTTTCCTGCACATAGAAAATTTCAAATAGACAGGTCAACTCATGCAATGCGTGTGTGTGTGACAAAGAGCAACTAGATTTTCTAGACAAGAGAGAAAATCAATGCAAGATTAGTCAAAAGTCAAACATTATAACTTACTAGGGCCTAGCCACCCTCATCTGATACACTCCCCCTAAGATGCAGCACCTAATTGTTTTACTTGTACCATGAAGGACAAAGTAAATGTTTTACTTGCACGTAGAGGGCAAGGCATAAAACGAATTCTGCACATAAGCAGTGAATAATTAAAGTATAGAATTCATATGATTTACTGCTTGATTCTTATTATCCTGCATTCTAGAGGGAATGCCATAGTTTTTAGGTTCTAGGTTCAACTAGCATGTGGTCAATTTGACCATCTTATCAAAGACTTCTTCTCTCATCCAAAATTTCTAGAAACACAAAGTCAGAGAAGAAAAGATGTACCTTTTAGGGGAGTCGTGGATAGTGCACATTTTTCATCGCATGAGAAAAGAAGCTATCCTACTTTTACATATACAGGAAAACACTTGGCAAATCATAGTCAGAGACTATCAATTATATCTAAGCAAAGTAAATTAATACCGAAAGAATTGAGATATCTGGATAAAATACATGCAATTATCTGTTATGCCAAGATCATATGCAAAGCAAGATCAAACCTGATGATGCCAATACAGAAAAGCAGTCGCTCGACCTGCTTTTTCTGTCTTCCCCAAAAAGTACCAGCAAAATTCTTTCAAGAGAAATAGGGGGCAAAACACATCTGGTTCCTAGATTGCATACAAAATATAACAAGCAAGATAAGCAATCAAACCTGATGCCGTAGGATTAGGAACCACATCGTAGGCATGAACACTCGAAACTGCTAGGTGCGTCTGTTCCCCCTCATGGGGTGACTGTCCTTCTTAACCCGAGCCTGCCTTCCTGTAGGTGGTTGCTGGCAGGACTGCATCATCCACTCCATCATACTTTGCATCCAGATAGGTGGCTCACTGAGTTACAACTCTTCTTTCACCTTATGAGGCCTCCTAAATTGCTTGGATTTGTTCTTGGAGTTCCCACTATGATCGGCAGGTACAAATCGTTGCTGAGGCCGCTGATGCTGGGATGCCTAGTATCGTGGTCCATGAGACCAAGGAGCTTGATATCTTGGTGCTTGATGGTATGGGGTCTGATACCATGGAGTCTGGAACTGGGTCGCAGGTCTAGAGCCATGATCAGCCTGTCGGGGCACTTCTTTCTTAGCCTTGGCTTTCTAAGCTTTTAGGAGGGAGCACTGAGGACGAACATGCCCACTTAGACCACAGTGATGGCATATTGGAGGTCTTCTGATGGAATGAGGCTTCTGAGTGCCTGGAACATCATCGTTGACCTTGTCCTTCCCTTTATCTTCAACAGTGGGAAGAGGCTCTGGGACTGTAGGTTTCACAAATACAGTCTTTGAAGTAGAGGGAGCATCAGAAGAGGGAGCTACATACCTGAGACCAGTCTTGTCGGTTGAGCTCTTCTGGATGGACAGCATATGAGTTAGCTTCTCATCGATGACTCTTTCTAGCTGGAGCTGCATCTCTAGTAGCTTTTCCTCGAGCTCTTGTATTCTGAGCAGCAATGAACTCTTCTCAGTTTGCAGACTGTTCAGATTATAGAGGTGCTGCTTACGACCTTCCCTCAGCTTCTCATACTCTATATAGAGTGTCTTGTAAGCCTCCTTGAGCTCTTCCCCATTATCACTATGCTCCGAATAATAAGAGTCTTCTTCCTCAAAGTGTGGGGCTACAAAGGCCAGAAATTTTTCAGACTCTAGAGCTTCTTCTTCTGACTCATCACTGAGAGTCACATTGTATGGCTTCCCCTAGCCCTTCTTAAGATTTCCACAATCAGCTCGGATATGCCCAAAACCTGAGCATTCAAAGCATCTGGGCCCTCTGGGATCCTTCTTTTCTTCTTCCTCTGGTTCAGCTTCTCTGGGAGCTTTCTTCACTTTTTCAGAAAAACTTGTTTTTGAATCGGTCATCTCTCATAAGTCTTCTGAAATTCTTAGCTAACATAGCCACATCTTTTTCTTCCTCCTCAGAGTCATCTTCAGATGAAGCTTCTACCTTCTTCTTGGAAGCTTTCAGGGCAATGGACTTCAACTTCTTGACCGGGGGCAGAGACAACTCATACGTTTGAAAAGATCCCACCAACTCTTCAATCTTCATTTCTTCTAGATCCTTGCTTTCTTCAATGGTGGTCACCTTCATTCTAAAACGCTCAGGCAAAGATCTCAAAATTTTTCGGATGAGTTTTACATCCAAGATAGGCTTCCCTAGACTCACCATGGAGTTTCTCAGGTCACCCATCTTGGGGTAAAACTCTCCAAATGTCTCATCCTCCAACATCTTAATCTCTTCAAATTTTGAAATCAACATTTGAAATTTGGCAGATTTTACAAGTTTCGTGCCTTCATATGTTGTTTCCAAAATTTGCCATGCTTCTTTGGCTGATTCACAATTTGAAATTTTTGCGAATTCTGATGGAGAAAGTGCTTGGCATAGAGCATGGAGGGATTTATCATTTGAAAGACATGCGTTTTTTTGAGGGACTAGTTCGAGTGTTGCATCCCCTGGTTTGGTCCAACCAGTTTCAACAATACTCTAACAGTCAATAGATTTCAGAAAGAAACACATACGTGCCTTCCAATAGCAACAGTTCGTACCATCAAAGGCAGAATCAGAATTAAGAGTTTGAGACATTATAATAAATAGAAGTCAAAAAAATATAACACTCAAGAAATTAATCTTCTCATAGTGTACCAAGCTCTGATACCAATTGAAAAATGAAATTGACTTCTAAAAATAAAAGCCAAGTGTGTGCTTAATGTGTTAACAAAAATAACAATGCGAAAAATAAATAACACAAGAATTTTTGTTAACGAAGTGGAAACTCAAGATGATAAAAACCACACGGGGCAGCCAAACCCAGGATATCCACTATTCAAAAGACAAAGCTAGATACAAAGCAGTAACACTCACATACCCCTGATGTAATGGTCGTACCTTGCTCTCTAACGTGTAACCCAACACGAACGCTTCCTAACCAAGTCTCCAACCTGAAGGGGTCTTCAATGGAATCCTTTATCTTAGGGTCGTCCCCTAAAATAGACTTTAGTTGTAGCGCACAACAACACACTTGCAATGGCATGAGAGAGAATAGATCAGCAGTTCTCAATGCCCAGGGGCCTCTATTTATAGGCTGAGGGTTCAAATGGGCGACTGCAGTAATATGTACGGACGCTGTCTGGACAATGAACCTGAGCCGTCCGGGTGATCAACTGTGTGACCAGAATTTTCGAGATTTTCGCAAAAAATCTTTCCTGTTTGAGAGCCGCGTCCGAACGGTGAGGCACTGTCGTTCGGACGGTCGCACGTCCCCTGCAAGTAATTTCCTTACTAAAGCTTCACGCGTCAAGACCAGGGGGATGGCTTTCCAGACGGTCGATCTTCAACACACAATTTCCATATCTGTGGGGCAAGTGTCCGGACAATGATAGATAGGCGTCTAGACGGTTGAAGTTGAATACGCAATTTCCATATCAGATGCACGCGCGTCTGGACGATGGCAGACTGGCATCCAGACGGTTGAATTTGAATTGCTATTCTTGCCTTAAGGAGAAGCACGTCCGGACGGGAATCCACGTCGTCTGAACGGTTGCATCAATCCTCCCATAACTGAACTTGGAAAGAATCTGAAGCTTGGTCGAATACTGAGAGGTGTCCGGACGGGCTGCTGAGAAGTCCGGACGGATGCAAGCTGGAACAGAAGCTTATCGATGCAGTGAAGGGTCTGAACGGAAATCTACGTCTTCTAGACGAATGATGCTAGGTTTGTCTGGGCTTCCAGACGGTATGGCACGTCGTCCGGACGGATGGAACAGTGGACAGATGAGCATCCGGACGTGATGACACGTCGTCCAGACGGCTGACAAGGAACCAACTTTTCTTACTGCAAAATCTTCTGAAACACTTCTGAATAGCGGAATCCCTTGTAAAACAACATCTTTACATACAAGTTATTTTGTCCAAACGGAATGAGACCAATCACAAACTAACAATTTATTAGTTCATGCGGGTTGTACAATGTCTAGCTTCCTTAAGCTTTGTAATTGACCCATGTAACGAGCTTTAGACCAATGACTCCTAAACCCGATAGCTTTATGGCATTAGGAGTAAAAACACCCTTAAAGGCTTACTAACTCAAGTCAAAAAGGTTACGAAGCTAAACTAGCCCTTAACACTACATTCACCATCCCAAACTTCTTGTCTTTTGATGCGAACACTCATTGCTTAATGAGGCAAAAGGCCTAGTTGCTCAACAAAAGGCTTAGAATAGCTAATAACACAGTGTGCTCTGGCATATAAACAAAAGGACAATCCTTATCCCTAAACTTAAATTACAGATTGTAGTCAATGTGTGAATAGTGATACAATACTGGGAGAGAAGGAAAAGATGGGGTGAAACGAACTCCCCCAAACTTATATGTAAGCACATCTGTCCTGAAAAACAAAAACACTACTCTAGTAGTGTAATGGAAACAAATATCATGAAATGCACGGATGGAGTGTCAGTAAATAAAAACAACAAATAAAATAAAGAAAATCAATTGAGTAGAAACAAACACAAACAACTAGATGGGTTGCCTCCCACCAAGCGCTAAGTTTAACGTCTTCAACCAGACCCTTCAAAACTGACTTCCAAAGATTGGATCAATGAATGATGGATGGTGTGCGGTATTGACGATGTGGGGCTGTTCATCAGTGTTCCCATTAGGCTCTTTGAGACATTGAGAAAATGAAGCTTTGGGTTGATAGTCTATCTTAAAAAGGTGAGTGGCTGATTGAGGTACTTCACTTATCACTTCCTTGCCTTTGGCCAGAGTATGCTTTTTTATTGGCCCTATTTGGTTTGTCCTCTCTTCTTCCACTTGATTATTGACTATCCCTCCACTCTTAAGGTTGGTAATCTACTAGACCTGCTCATGATGAGAGTTACAGAAAGCATGCTCATGAATCATGTAATGTCCTTTAGGGTTAGGCATTGGTTGACTGGGAAGCTTCCCTTCCTCTCTTTGATTGAGTGCATTAGCTAGCTATCCAATTTGAACTTCTAGCTTGGCTATGGATTGAGAATAGGAATGGAGCAATTGAGTTTGTGACTCAAGTTTGCTAAAAGCAGTCAACACTTTATCTTCAAAATCAACGTTCCTAGGAGGTTGAGGGGCTAATTGATATTGTTGTTGGGGAGGACGACGGTTGGATGGTGGCTGAAAAAATTGATTGGTGGACTGCAGATATGCTTGGTTGTGAGGTCCATTAAATTTTGGAGCAAAATTTCCTTGAGTTTAAGCTCGCCACGCCAAATTAGGGTGATTTCTCCATCCCGGGTTATAGGAATTGGAATAAGGGTTATTCCCCGATTTAGAGAAAGTAGCATTCACTTGCTCTGTAAAGAGTTCAGAAAATTGTCCATTGGTAGGACAATCTCTCGCATGGTGTGCATAGCTAGAGTAAAACGAACAAGATTCATGCGATGTGGAAATGTGGGAAGAGGAAGTAGGAACAACAAAACCATCTGCCATTAGTTGGTCTATTTTACAATAATGCATCTACCTTGGAGGTCACCTCAAATGGAGTGCTTGGTTCAATAAGACTTTCGGTCTTTGGAGCTTTGGGAGAAGGTGTCCTACCACTAGTAGAAGCATGTTGCATAGAATTTTCACTTAAATTGTCAAATAGAATCCATGCTTTGTTCTCACTCTTGATCATGAAAGTACCTCCCCAAGAGGCATCAACCATATGTATATGTGGCTCAGTCAAGCCATCATAGAAACATTGCACCAGTTGCCATTTTGGAACGGTGCGTTGCGAGCATTTTCTTAAATGGCCTTTTAGTCTTTCCCATGTCTCGTGGAATTGTTCTCCCTCAAATTGGGAAAAACCAATAATGGTTTTCCTTATTTGATTGGTCTTGCAAGTGGGAAAATATTTCTTCAGGAACTCTTGCTGCATCTGAGTCCATGAAGTGACACTGTTAGGCTCTAGGGACTTTAGCCAATGCTTCGCTTTGTCCTTTAGAGAAAATAGGAAAAGACGCATTCTCAAAGCATCTTTTGAGAAACCTTGCAACTTAATGGTTCTACAAATTTCTAGGAATTCATCAAATGTGCTTGTAAGGGTCTTCATTATTAAGTCCATAAAATGATGGTAGCATTTGAATTATGCTGGACATAATTTCATAGTTAGCCACCGTGACATTTGAATTATGATGGGGAAGTATAAATGGATGGGAGATAATGATCTCTCAATAGAACCGATCTTTCTCCCTTTCTAGCCATGATTTCAGTAGAACGTTCTCTAGACACACTAGATTTTCTTTTGGCCCTACTTTGTCTAAGAGTATGTTCAAGCTGTAGGTCGCACAAATTTAATAGAAGTGATAATGTGACGACCTGTTTTTTTTTTTTTAAAAAAATAAAATAAAATACTAACGGATCTTCACAGTGGTACGACTACATGTCACTCAGCGAACATATGGTACATGCCTTATAACATGCACCTGATAATCAGAGTTACATCTAACAATGGAATATAATACTCAATGTGCAGCGGAACACATATATAAGCAAAAATACATCCAATACATAATTGTTATCAACAACAAGAGTCATCAAAGTGTCTATTTGGTTAAGTCTTACAAAGCATTAAACTCTAATTTTCTTACCCAAAAATACAGGCTTACAAAATACATGTGCCACGTAGGACACGAGCCAATAAACTAAATTACCCAAAATGTGGACTGCCCATGAGTCCATGACTTTTGACTGTCGCGATATGCTCCAATCATAGCATCCCATACACTAACTATGCCAGTCTTCATCTATCTCCGCTAAACCTGCAGCCACAACATTAGAGTCTGCACGATTGCGGGGGTTGCCGCATCCGCACAGGTGGAAAGAATGAGTTTACCATCTTAGCATGACACATATTGAGACCTTAGTGATATTAAACTAATTGAGTTTTCACAATGAACCAACTTTTCCTTTTTAGTCTCACGTACACTATAACAGCTAACAATTTATAAACTTTTGTTTGAAAACACTCATAGTTGATATAGCAAACACCGGCTATTAGAAAACATTTAAAACATACTATGTAGTTGGACCTATACGTAGAAGTTTCAATTACTTGGAAGCAACTACGTACACACCCATTTGGTAAGCTCAAATGCACAAAGATCTAACATTACCAACTGTGATAACATTGTGCTTCAGGGCATTACGACTTCATGTCTATAGCACACATAGTTGTTCATGCAGTTACTAGATTGCATCTACCTACTCCTAAAACATTCTGATACCACAACCAATCACATCCAAGTACACCAAGCTTAAAACATGCCATTTCCCTCTTTAGTACAAGCATACTGTTATTCCCCGAATACGGGTAACACCGAATCCTAAGGCATTACAACTTCATGTCATTGACAATCCATCTACCTACTCCAGGACATTGTATTACTCATACTCGAACAATGAAAATACCCTTGTAAATCCAAGCTCAATGTTCTTAAATCATGCAACCAGACGATAGAAGTATACATCAGCTCTTTGCCATTAAAACTCTTAGCACTAATACGTCAAGCAAAAAAACTGCAATATTCTATATCATGAAAAGATCACAGAATTTAAATAATGATATGCATGCTCATGATAGTCTTATTGTTCTTTGCGAGGCTTACCCTCTCTTCATTATTATGAGGCTTACCCACTCTTTATTATTATGAGGCTTACCCTCGAGTTCAAAGCTCATGCTAAATGCTTTGCGATTCAAACTCTATACTCCTATTCTTTGCAAATCATGCTTTCTTCAAATACAATAAACCAATCAACATGCAATTATATCATTCTACTTTGCATAATTTAAATCCCAACTGCAGCACACATTCAAACACTTTAAATCAATTCAACACCCTTCATTCATGCATATTTCATAAACAACATTGATATAATTTGAACATAATCGAAACTATTCAAATCATTCCAAAAGCATATATTCAACATACAGTTGGTTCGGATTTACAAATCATTCTATATATATATATATATTGCAATTCTATAATAAATAAAAATAATAGCACCTGAATCGCTCAAGGCTAAACCGTTGGAAAACCTATAATATTTTTTTAAGGGTTCTAAACGTCTACCCATAAATCATTGACACTAACTAAAACTGAAACAATACTAACCCAAAGTATTTACTAAGGGTTAGATATTACAATCACTATTTAATTAATTACTAACCCGCAATTTATTTCACTAACCCCTAAATTATTTGTACTAACACTTATAATAATATTAGCCCTAAAATTATATTCACTAATCTCTTTTTACAAAACCTATAGCTAATTTGGGATTAATCATCACAATAACCACAAATTAACAATCTAGGTTTTAAACACTTTAAAACCCCCAAATTAATTTAACCCATCAAATTAGGGTTTTCAAACTTAAAACCATAATTACAAAACATTACCCCAATCCCAATATTATTAACCCAATAGCATTTACTAAAGGTTAATCACATAAAAATACAACTAAAATTAAATACCCAAAAGTTAGGATTTTTTTTTTGAGGAAAATTTACCAAAATTTCACCAAACCAAAACCCAAAGTTTGGATAGCTTTAAGTAAGTTCCAACTAACCCAATACCTAAAGAAAACACTAGATTAAACTCACATTTCAAGATTTTAACCCAAAAATCTCAAGAACACGAGTTTACTGTTTTACCTCAAAATGATCGGTAAAAATCTATTGAAGATCAAACCGTTGGATCTTTATGGATCAAGGTTTTTGTATGAAAAATCTTAAGGAAAACTCTCCCCCTTTTTTTTGTTTCTTTTCTCTCGGGTCAAATGACCCTTTTCGTTTTAAGTGAGGCACATATGTGCCTCACACTTCACTTTATTTTTTTTATTTGTTTGTGAAGGGCTAGGTGTGGCCCTTCATTTTTATTGCATGTGGAGCACAGGTGTGCGCCCCACGCCTTTTTTTTTTTTTTTTTTTTTTTTATAATTTGTTTTTCTTCTTCTTCTTTTGACTTTTCTTTTAATGATTCTTCTTTTTCTTTTTCTTTTATTTCCTATTTTCTTTTCTTCTTTTTTTTTTTTTCTTTTCTATTTCTTATTTTATTTGGATTTTAAAATTTTTCCTTATACTTTCTTTTCAGGGCTACCATTTACAAGTCCATAGGAAAAAAAAAAACGTTTTATTTTACCACACTAAATAGACTTATTTTTATTTAATCTTAATAAACCCATTAAATATTTCCTTGGACATTGTAGATAAGGAACGACAACCAAGTATAAACTAACTAAAAACAAATCACAGTATATTTACACTTTGAAAAACTCACAAAGGGTCAAGAAATTCTAGCTTAATTGGATTTGAAGAAAATTTTTGCTTCCTGGAAGGGTTCATTGGTCTATCCCGCCCGAAGTCGCTCGATCGACTTTGTTAGTGCACAAAAATACTGGTATCAGGCCTGAAACAGAACCGAATACTAAGCAAAAAAAAAAACTATCAAACAGAACTTTAAAATCACAGATACTCTAAAACAAAGACTTACAGAAACTCAACAAACCAAAAAAAACATGTAATCACTTAAACTTAATAAAACAGAAACTTGAGACCGATTTTTTTTTTTACAATAACAGGAACTTCACAAAATACCAAAACTCTACAAATACAGATTTTTTTTTAACATAAACAAAAACCTTTACAGATTATAAGAAACCGAAAAACAAAGGGGTAAAAATTGACTTAATATAGAAAAACTCAATAATGCAACAGTTAAACAATCTCTGGCAACGACGCCAAAAATTGATGTGGTCGTTTTCTAACTTCAATAATAATACCACTCACAATAGCACGAATCACTGTAGGATATAGTGTCTATATTGAGGGTGTCGATCCTCAGGCATTGTGTTGGTTGTATCTATCAAGCTTTAATAAAATAAATCCTAATTTATCCCTTAGAAAAATGATGCTTTTGTGATTTTTGTTTTATCAACTAACAATTGAAATTAAAAGCTGGAAAATAAATTAAAGTTGAACTAAATGAGATGGAAAATATTAACATGGGACATTCATTCTAGGCATGATATTACTTGAGTGTAGTTGTCAAGCACACAACAAAGTGTCAAGAAAATACCATCATCAACAAATAAGTATAATCCATCTTCATTATGCATGGACTATTTACCATTTATAGAGTTTGAATATAATAGGACTATGCATACTACTACTTCTTATTCTCCCATTGAAATTGTTTATGGTTTTAATCCATTTACTCCTTTAGATTTGATGCCTTTACCTATTGATGAAATGAGTAGTTTGGATGGAAACAAGCGGAATTGGTAAAGCCAATAAAGGGAGAAGTCGTGTCATCTTTGAACCAGGAGATTGGGTTTGGTTTCACATGCGCAAAGAAAGATTCCAAGCCCATAAAATGACTAAATTGCATCCTCGAAGAGATGGACCTTTCCAAATCCTTAAGAAAATTAATGATAATGCTTATAAAATCGATCTTCCAGATCAGTATAATGTCTCTGCTACTTTCAATGTTTCTAATCTTTCTCCCTATGATGCATATGACGATTCGAGGTCAAATCCTTTTGAGGAGAGTGGGAATCATGAGGACCATGGTGGACCGAGTCTTAAAGATCCCTTTCAAGTTCCAGATAGGCCAATCGCAAGGTTTAGAGCCAAGAAGATCAAGGAAACAATGCAAGGATTGGTACAATCCACTTGGGTCGTGCTTGCAAATTTATCGAGCAAGACCTCAACATTCAAGATGGGCTTGAAAGAAGAAGAACCAACTTTAATCCATGTGATATAAGCTACAGAGGGGGGGTAGCATAGCCTAGTGGTTTAGTGTAGACTCTTTATTTCATTAAGTTTAGGCGTGTGGGCCTATTTTCTGTTTTTATGATTTAATCCATGTGATCCAAGCTCTAGAAGGGGGCAACATAGCCTAATGGTTTAGTGTAGATTCTTTATTTCATTAAGTATAGGCGTGTGGGCCTATTTTATGTTTTTATAGTTGTTGGCATTTTGGGCCTATTAGCTATAGCCATGTAGTTTATGATGTTTTGGGCTTGAAGTTGTTTTGCCCATGTCTTTTAATTGATGTAGGCCTTAGGGTTTCATGGAGGGGTTTGAAAAGACTTGTAGCCGCATTTTCTACAAAAAAGGTTGAATGTGAATGAAGTTTTTTTCTTCATAGAAAACAGTTTAGTTTTTCTCTACTTGTTCTTAATTGAACTAAGAACTTATCAAAGGCAAACCCTTCATGGCGTTCTCACCGAATCTAGGTTCTTGGAACAAGATTTCGATGAGTCTAGATCATCTTGACTTGATTCTAGGTTCTTGAAACAAGATTTCAATGGGTCTAGATCTGCTTGACTTGATTCTTGGCTTTCTTGGGTAGGGGGTTCGATCCCACAGATTCACATCAAGGGGGCAAGCTTGATGAATTTTCCATCCTTTACAAAGCTGTACCTATTCCTAAACCTGTCATGAATCACCCTCCTATGATACTGCCACAGCCTCCCCAACAAAATATGGCCTGCATGCACAGGAACTACATCACAAAGCACCTCATTACTATACCTCCCAATGGTAAAAACAACCAAAACCTGCTTATTAACCTTGACCTCCCCACATTCATTCAACCACTACAACTTATAAGGTCTAGGATGCTTCAATAAAGGTAAGCTCAACTTCTCAACTAGGGTGGTACTAGCTACATTGATGCAAATTCCCTCGTCTATAATCATACTACACACTTTGTTGTTTACATAAAGAGGGGCATGTGCTTCAGATTGATCCACAGGTCATCAGCAGGATTATTGGTGTACCAGTGTTTCATATTTCTGCCAATCCATTTAATGAGACACTATCGAGGTTCCCACTTTGGAGGATCTTAGGGAGTTCTTTCATGCTGTTCCAAAAGGCGAGGAGCGAGCTACAAATATCAGAATCGATGCCTTTTCTCCCTCGTACCGCCTGCTCACAAAGATTGTCCAGCACAATCTCTGGCCTACTATTCGTAGGAGTGATCTAATTCAGAAGAGGGCTCAATTTTTATATGCCATTATCATGAGGCTGCGATTTTGCTTGTGCAAGCATAAATATTATGCTGGGGGACCGAGATGACAATACTACAAGACTTCCATTTGCATGCTTGATAACGCAAATTATCTTTCAGTCTGGGATAGACATCTCTGGAAAGCCAAGATGAAAATTCAGGACCTCCTAGGCAATAAGACCCTGATGAAGTCTAAAAATAAAATATGACTTCTAAACAACCAAGAGTGTGTTCGTGTGCTACAAAATATCTAAAGTGCGAAAAATAAAACACACAAGATATTTGTTGACGAAGTGGAAACTCTGTGAAGAGAAAAACCACTTCGGGGTAGCCAAACCCAAGAAATTCACTATAAAAAAAAAGCAAGTTTCAAAGCACTAGTACTCACAAAACCTATTGCAGTAGTCATACCTTTAATTATAACACGAAGCCCATCGTGAACGCTTCCCAACCAAGTCTCCGACTTGAAGGGGTCTTTGATGAATTTCTTTACGTTAGGGCCAACCCCTAAGATAGACTTCACACAAACAAAAGTAGCACACACTGGCAACGGCTAGAGAGCTAGCGGATCTTCAATTCTCCCTAAACATCCACTCTAAGCACTATGAAATTCTATACTGAATTCTTACAAATAACAAGCCTAGAGCGCTCTATATATAGGCTTCAGAAAACCTAATTCTAGACAAATTCATACTCTGGCTGTGGAGTGTCCAGACGGAAAATAGCCTCGTCCGCACAGTCTTCTGCGATCGTCTTTCTACAATAGCACAATTCTTCCCAAAACAGAACCACGTCCGAACGGCTTGGCCAAGCGTCCAGACGATCTTTGCTGTAACTCCTTTTCTCCTTTGTAAAGGAAACCTGGAATATTCTGGAATTTTTGGATATCATTCAGACAGGTTGCCACGTCGTCCGGATGTCTTGCAGAAACTTCCCAAATAAGTGTCGACTAAATTCCAACTCCGAGTAGAAATTGGAGAAGCTTGACCTAGCATCCCGACGGTGTTGCCCTAACGTCCAGACTTCTTTTACGCTGAAGCTTCTTCACACTGCGAGGTGTCCGGATGCCTTCAAAGGCCTATCCAGACGGTTGCATTGGAATCGGCTAGCTGACTTTGCATGGAATCTTCATGAACATCTTCTAGAAACTTGTGACAAGGTACATGGCTTGAAATAAACACTGTTCATAAAACTTGAAGATTGTGAATAAGACTGATAATCCTGTTTAAATAGCAACCATTACATAAAGTGTTTTTGTCATCTAGAATGTAGCCAACATAAGTTACTAACAAACTCCCCCATTGGCCATTCTGGTTCAAATACATTCCCGGTCCAAAACAACAAAAATAATCCCCTTTTTTTCCACAAAAGAACAAAGGGTAAACAGAGTATAATAGAAAAACCATTACCAAAACAAAAATAAGAAAAAAGAACAAGGTCTTCAACAAGAAATTAGCACACACATGTATCTAAACCTGTGAAAACAGTCAGATGGCTGATCAAAAATTGTAAGCATATTGAAAAGATTTAAGTAATCAATGAGCATAAATTCCCTGCAGGTAGAGATATTTCAATAGTCAACTTAACTCATGCAATGCATGTGTGTTTGTGAGGACATTCTCAGTAAGGTATGATCTCTGCTGATATGATTTAAAGCAACTAAATTTTCTAAAGAGAGAATTTTCATAGTTGGATCAATCAAAAGTCAAACCTTATCAAACTATGGCTTAATCACCCTTATCTGATACTCCCCCCCTAAGAAACAGCACAATTTTGAATTTTACTTGCACCATGAAGGACAAGATATATGGCTGTATCAGCACAGAAGCAGTGAAATTTATTCATGTAACTTTAAGCTTAGAAGTGTAACTGCATGTTTCTTTTTGGTCTTGCAACTTAGAGAGGAAGCCAAAATTTTTAGGGCTAGGTTCAACTAGCGAATTGGTCAATTTGACAATCCTAGAACATAAATAATCTCTCAAAAGAATTTTTAGAAGCAGAAAATCAGAGATGAAAAAATGTACCTTAGTGCACATTTTCATCGCATGAGGAAAGCAACTATCTAGTAAAGATGCAGTAGGAGAACTCAGCACATATCAGACTTTAGAATCTTAACGATATGAATGCATATTCTATCAAAGCACAGAGAACTGTCAAAACAAATAAATATACAAGAGATAGCTGAAAACCTGTAGAAGATTCCTTGCATCAAATCCCCCCCCCCCCCCCCCCTTTTTATTTAAAACAAAACAAAAAAAAAAATCATGCAACCCACAGAAAAAGACTAGAAGAGTCTGATCAGAGCATGAATCAAGGACATGCCTAGGACATGTTACAAACACCAATGGCTTTTCTAAGAGATTCAAACCTGCTTCCATCAAGAGGTTTGGAGAGGATGTCAGCCAATTGATTTTCTGTGGGAATAAAAATAAAAGCTACTTCTCTGGAGACAAGGTCACGGATGAAATGATGCCGGATGTTGATGTGCTTGGTTAGAGAGTGCTGAACTGGATTCTTGGAAATTTTTATAGCACTAGTATTGTCACAGTGAATGACCAATGTCTTGAGTGAAGCCATAATCACAAACCAATTTCTTCATCCACAGTAACTGGGTACAACAACTTCCAGCAGCAATACACTCAGCCTCAGCAGTTGAAAGGGAAATTAAGGATTGTTTCCGACTCATCCAAGCTACTAGATTAGTGCCAACATAAAAAACATCCTCTAGAGGTACTTTTCCTATCATCAGCATTTCCAGCCCAATCTGCATCAGAGTATCCTGCAAACACAAGATTTGTTTATCTAGAAAAACAAATACCATAATTAATAGTGGCATTTACATACCTGATGATGTGCTTAACAACGGTGAGATGAGATTCCTTAGGATTAGCTTGGAATCAAGTACAAACTCTGACACTGAAAGCAATATCCGGTTGGCTTGCTGTAAGATAGAGAAGACTTCCGATCATACTTTTGTAAAGAGTAGGATCTACTTGCTTGCCTGTCAAATCAGCACTAATCTAGACACTCATGCTCATGGGAGTACGTGCATGGCTTTTCCCATCCAGACCAAACCGTTTCACAGGATCTTTTACATATTTAGCTTGAGAAATAAAGATCCCTTCAGAGGTTTGTTTGACTTGCATCCCAAGAAAATTGGTCAACTCACCTATCATAGTCATCTCAAATTCTTGTTTCATTTCTTCAGCAAACTCATAAGCTTGAGAATCTAAGGTTGCTCTGAAGATGATATCATCCACATAGATTTGAGCAATCAATTTGTGATTCCCTTGATTTCTGATGAAGAGAGTCTGATCTGCCTGTCCTCTTATGAACCCTTTTTCAAAAGATAAGCGGTTAATCTCTATATCACGCCCGAGGAGCTTGCTTGAGACCATACAATGCTTTATTCACTTGCAGACATGTTGAGGATAGTGAGGATCAAGAAATCCTTTTGGTCGCTCCACATAAACTTCTTCTTGAAGAATACCATTCAGAAAGACACTCTTAACATCCATCTAGTAAAGCTTAAAGCCTAGATGACAAGATATAGAGAGCAGAATTCTGATGGATTCAAGGTGGGTAACTGGGGAAAAGGTTTCGTCAAAATCTACGCCTTCAATCTGAGCATACCCTTGAGCAACAAGCCGTGCTTTATTTCGGATCATCGTGCCATGTTCGTCTTATTTGTTCTTGAAAATTCACTTTGTGCCAATGATATGTGATCAGACAGTCTGGGAACTAGAGTCTAGACATCATTACGAGTGAACTGATGCAACTCATCATGCATAGCAGTAACCCAGCTATCATCTTGCAAGGCTTCATCCACTTTCTTTGGTTTGAATTGAGCCAGATAGCAATTGTAAGTCACTTGATTAGCAACCTCATTAAAGGGGTTGATTATTTTGCTTCTCAATCGTCTACCTTCATTGAGATTCCCAAGAAGTTGCCTTGAAGGATGATTGAGCTTGACCCAAGAGGCGGGCTCTTTCGGAGGATTTATCGGCTCTGGATCTTGATTAGATGTAGGATCAATTTCCTCAGTGGGCACATCATCAATTGAGTCAGGAGGAACATCTGCTGCTGTAGGAGAGATAGGAGGAATAGATAAATGATCAACTACTGAAGAGGAAGGCTTGCTCACATCATTTGTGGGAGAAGGTAGTGCCTCTAGGGTGGACTGAGGAATCTCCTCCTTGCTATGTGCCCAATATCATCATCAATGACCACATTCATGAACTCCATCATTGTTTCTGTTCTGGTGTTATAGACCCTGTAGGCACGACTGTTGGTGGAATATCCCAAAAATATGTCTTCATCACTTTTGGGATCAAACTTTCTCAGATTTTCCCCATCTCGTAGAATATACCATTTACTACCAAAAATCTGAAAGTATTTAACAGTGGGTTTCTTACCTCGCCAAATCTCATAGGGAGTCTTGCTAGTCTCTAGTCTCAGATAGACTCTATTGATGATATGACATGTAGTGTTGATAGCTTCTCCCCAAAAACTCGACCCATCTCCTGTAAAACTCTATTTTTCTGCTCCACAACCCCATTCTAATGAGGAGTAATTGGAGAGGAAAACTCATGTTGAATGCCATAAGAGCGACAGTATTCTTCAAACTGAGCATTCTCAAATTCTCTGCCATGATAACTATGGATCCTCATGATGGGACAATCTTGTTCTATCTGGAATTTTTTGAACAAATGCTGAGTGGCTTCAAAAGCATCAAACTTTTCCCGAGGAAGAATAGCCCCCAAGTGTATCGGGAATAGTCATCTACAATAAACAGAATATATTTCCTCCCACTGAGACTAGAGGTTTGGGTGGGACCCATGAGATCCATATGCAGCAATTCTAAATTACGTAAAGTAAGAATACCTGACGTTTTCTTATGTGCAGCAAGAGTCTGTTTTCCTAGCTGGCATGGACCGCAAACTCTTTTTCCAGTGTCTTTCATTTTAGGAAGATCTTTGACAAAATCCTTGCTTGCAATCTTGAGCATGTTAGCGAAGTTTAGATAGCCCAAACGTTGATGCCACAACTCACTGTCATCAATGGTAGCTTTATTGAAGATGATCTGAGAATCTGAGGAGAGACCCGGAAGGCCATAACAGTTGTCACTAGTCCTTTCTCCTCGCATTACCCACTTTCCATTGTTGTCAAAAATGTTGCATTC
The DNA here is from genome assembly GCA_028654335.1 of Alnus rubra. Taxonomy (NCBI): domain Eukaryota; kingdom Viridiplantae; phylum Streptophyta; class Magnoliopsida; order Fagales; family Betulaceae; genus Alnus; species Alnus rubra. The sequence goes on from JAJPGS010001699.1 coordinate 1,446,450, forward strand.
CTTTTTGGAGAATTGGACAACCAAGTCATCATCACAAAATTGGCTGATGCTGAGGAGATTTTCCTTGAGACCCTCCACATATAGGGCTTTTTGAGATACTCCTAGCCCCGAAATGTCAATCTGTCCTTTGCCAATTACCTTGACCTGACAACCATCTCCGAAGGTAATTCTTCCTCCTCTACCCATTTGAATATCTTTGAGAAGTGCCCTGTCAACTGTCATATGTTTGGAACAAGCACTATCCAAATACCACAAGCAAGTATCTAGGACTTTTAAAGTAGTACGACCAACTAAACAAATATTGGTTTTCTTAATCCAAACTTGCTTAGAGGTATTCTTTCCCTTTTTAGACATGACAGAATTTCTCTCATGAGGGCTAGGACTCTCTAATTTTTTTACTGATGAGCTTAACTTGATCACATAAATTATTGACTTGATTGCTAATACCAGGCTCATCATCCCTAAGTACATGATTTTTTATCCCATGGCATCTGAAAACGTAATTGAAAGCAGTTAGGACGAGTATGACCGCTAATACTACAATAATGACAGATAGGGATAGAATTGTACCTTTTACCTTTATTCCCACTAGAAGTATGAGGATGATGAGTAGACATGCCATGTTTGACAAACATAGTTCTACGAATAGGCACAGCATGTGAAGAAGATGTAGCATCATCATTACTCATAACATAATCACAAGGTTTTTCAAAAGGCAATTTTGAGTGCATTAGAGCATCTTCTAAAGACTTAATTTTTTTAATAAACACATCTTTTTCTTTTTCAAAACTTTCAAGTCTTTGAAGATGATCTATGCTAGAAGTTTTACAACTTTCAAATTGTTCAAACAATTTGTCACACATCCTTTGGAGTTCACCTTTTTCCATAACAAGATAGACAAAAAAATTAGAAGTCAATAAAAGATCACAATCAAGAATTAAATCTTAACCAAAGTGTACCAAGCTCTGATACCAATTAAAAATAAAATATGACTTCTAAACAACCAAGAGTGTGTTCGTGTGCAATAAAATATCTAAAGTGCAGAAAATAAAAGAAACAAGATATTTGTTGACGAAGTAGGAAACTCTGTGAAAAGAAAAACTACTCCGGTGCAGCCAAACTCAAGAAATTACGATCCAAAGAGAAAGCAAATTACAAAGCACTCGTACTCACAAAACCTATTGCAATAGTCATACTTTTAACTATAACACGAAGCCCATCGTGAATGCTTCCCAACCAAGTCTCCTACTTGAAGGGGTCTTTGATGAATTCATTTACCTTAGGGCCGACCCCTAAGATAGACTTCACACGAACAAAAGTAGCACACACCGGCAACAGTTACAGAACTAGCAGATCTTCAATTATACCTAAACATTCTCTCTAAGCACTATGGAGTTCTATACTGAATTCTTACAAATAACAAGCCTAGAATCCTCTATATATAGGTTTCAGAAAACCTAATTATAGCCAAATTCAGACTCTGTGATATGAACTCCACCAACAAATGTGATGAAACCCGATAGCAATGATGGTTTGAAACCCCAAGATCGTGTAGACAAGAATTGTCGAGGCTTGACCCGTCACCTAACTAGATGAGAAACCAAGAATACGAAGGATTGAAACGCCACACCAAGAATCTGAATCTCTTCAAGAATCAAGGTGATAAGTTTGGTTGTTTGAACGCCACAAGATTAACTTGATAAGCTCAAGAAGTTCTTTTAGGAACAAAGAGGAACACAAGACCTCACAATAATAATTTTCTGAAAACAAAAATCTATATCTTACAAAATTCATAATGCCCATCTATATACTTGGAACAACCCTCCAAGAATAGGAAAAGTCTTAACTATTGCTTTAAAAGCAACACAAGTGCCAACATAAACAAGTCCCCACATTTTTAGGTCTCTTTGGACTTCTAGAGGCAGCCAAAATAACTAAATGACTAAATTCATAACCAGCCAAGACCAAGTTCATTCCCCTATTTAATATCCTTGAAACTCAACAAGTTCACACTCTTTAATGGTCAAACCATGCTGGTCACGTTTTTGCATGCTAATTATCCTCTTCAATTGCTTTGATGACATGGACTAAGCCTTGATTATTATTTGAGCCCATCTTGGTATTTTTAGAATCAGCCCAATTCTCTTGGATTAGCCCATTTAGTGCTTCCTTGAAACGTTTGGCTCTAAGTCTTGTAATTGGGCCACTAGGAAGTGACAAAGGGTCTTGCGCAACTTCAGCTCCATTCCCATGTGTATGATTAGCATGTCCAGCTCCTTGGTTTCCATCACTCTGGCTGTGGAGCATCCGGACGGAAGTAGCCTCGTTCGGACGGTCTTCTGCGATCGTCATTCTAGAATAGCGTAATTCTTACCAAAACAGGACCACTTTCGGACGACTTGGCCGAGTGTCTGGACGTTCTTCTCTATAATTCCTTTTTGCGCTCGTAAAGGAAACCTGAAATATTCTGGAATGCTGGATATCGTCTGGACAGGGTTCCACATCGTCCGGATGTCTTGCAAAAACTTCCCAAATAAGTGTTGACTGAAATCCAACTCCAAGTAGAAATTAGACAAGATTGACCTAGTGTCTGGATGGTGTTGCCCTAACGTCCAGACGTCTTTAACGCTGAAGCTTCTAAACACTGTGGGGCATCTGGACGCCTTCGAAGGCCTGTCCGGATGGTTGGACAGGAACCGGCTAGCTGATTTGGAATTTGCATAGAATCTTCATGAACATCTTATAGAAACTTTTGACAAGGTACATGGCTTGAAATAAACATTGTTCATAAACTTGAAGATTCTGAATAAGACCGATAATCCTGTTTAAATAGCAGCGATTACATAAAGTATTTTGTCATTCAAAATGTAGCCAACATAAAATACTAACAAAGTCAAATGCCCACCAGAGGCATGAAGGCTAAGATGAAGCTCCTTAGCCTCCTTCTATTCATGTTGAGATGCCTACTGTAGCATCATCTTCACAAACTACTCGTCTAGCTCCACAGTCTGATGCAATTCTGGCTCAAATTCTAGCTTTTCTCGAGTCACTTCAGGGAGATATGAGTTCGATTCAGCGGGTAGTTCACTCTATTAACCTCTGAGTGGAGCAATGCCAGCTGGATATCCAAGAGTGTCTCCAGCACCATCATCCGGCTCGTGATGATGAGAATCATCCAACCCTTGCTAAGGAGGATTGATTATTTTGTTTAGTGTTTTGTTTGGCTTATTTTGAGACAATTTTTTTTATTCGGTTTTGGATTATTGTATTGTTTTTATAACTCCGGATTAATTTACTCTTTTTACCCTTGTCTTGCTGATATTTTTTGTTTTCGACCGAGATTGTATTTTTAAACTAGTCAAGTGATATTTGTCCCAGAATGGCCAAAATGGGAGTTTCTTAGTTTGTGTGATTAGTTGCATTCTGTTGGACAAAATTACTTCTATGTAATGTTGCTTTTTAATCAGGGATATTGTTTAATTCAGAGTCTTCTATTCAGAGATGTGCTTCAAGTAGATTCTGCATAGAGTCCGAACTCAGAGAAGTCCGATCCCAAGTTTCTGTCTGAACGTCTCTGTCATCCGTCTGGACCCTCATCAGTCAAGCAACATCCGTCTGGACGATATGGTTATTCTGTCAGGACTCCCATCAGTGTCCAGAAGATTCGACCTATTCAAGGTTGCATCCGTTCAAACGTCTCAGCAACACGTCCAGCTCCATTTAGTGTTTGACAAGTAAAAGGATTTTCTTTGCAGAGACAGATATGGGAAGACAATTGCAACCGTATCAACGACAGGTCTACATTGTCCGGACGCTATCCTTGATAAGGTAAGACGTGGAGAAGATTTTGCAACTGTTCGGACGACAGGTCTACACCGTCCGAACGCCAATCCTTATTATGGAAATTGCGTGCAGCAAAAGTGCAACCGTCTGGACTCTAGGGCAACACCGTCTCGACGCGGCCCTATTCAGGAAATAATATAAGCGCTTTTGGAAAGCAGGTTGCACAGTTGTCCGTCTGGACGCTCTCAGCTACAGTCCAAACGCCGCCTAGAGAAAATTGTTCCAGTCTCGATTTAAGTCTTCTGTAGCCTATAAATAAAGGCCTCTAAGCATGTAATTTGTAAGAATTCGGTATTGAACGCATTAGAGCTTGAGAGTTTATCTTAGGGAGGAGCTCTAAGGTAAAGGAATCCATTGAAGACCCTTTCAAGTAGGTGACTTAGTTGGGAGGCGTTCACATTGGGTTACGTGTTAGAGTGCAAGATACGATCACTGCATAAGTGTATGTTAGTGTTACTGTCTTGTTACTAGCTTTGTCTTCTTAATAGTGGATTTCCTGGGTTTGGCTGCCCTGTAGTGGTTTTTCTCTTAGTTGAGTTTTCACTTTGTTAACTAAATATCTGTTTCATTTAAATTCCGCATTTTGATATTTTGTTATACGTTGCACACACAGACTGTTAAATTAGAAGTCTCTTTATTTTTCATATTTCATACAAGATGTTCAGTAGACCGAAGGACAATGCCACTCTCCTCATCCTGCGCAACCTCCAGATGCGCATAGAATTCTTTGACCAGCCTAGTGAGCACAATGCAGGCACAATTGTAGAGGTAGCCCTAGTGATAGGTTTGAATGATGTCATTAATAACATCAAGGGGTGCTACTAAAACATCAGCCCTATCAACATTCTCTCTGGAATAACTGGCCTGTTTGCTATTCTGGCTCTGGAAGCAGCAATGCCTTCTTCTGTCCTTTGGCGAACTCTGCATTGTGAACTGCTGGCAAACACGATTCTCCAAAAGAAAATTCAACCATTTTGCCAAAATAAATAAATAAACAAATAACACCAATGAAATTAGTTCATGTTAGTCCCAAAAATGTTTGCATTACAACGGCAATAAAATGGACTACCCAAATCAAATAGATATACAATAATATTCCAATCACAGCAGCAGAGAAAATACTCAAGAATATACAACATTTATCTCAAAATATATTCCAAAATATTAAAAATATTAAAAGTTAAATAAAATTGAAAATAATACAAAAGATGAAGCAAAAAATACCTGAAAATGAGATAAAATGCACAAGAGGACAAAATAAGCCGAGAAAAATCGAGAAAAAGAAGTGGACTATGCGGAGGCTGGGGAGGCTGGGGAGAAAAGCGATACTTAAACCCGTAGGGTAACCGTCTAGATGAATCACTAACCCGTCCGGACACTGGCTGCCGCATAAGCATACGGCAGAATCACGCGCGTCCGGATGTGTCACCTGACTGTCTGGCCGTCTTAGCCGCACCCGTCTGGACTCAAGAGGAGACCGTCCGAACAGTTCACACAGAAAAATAGAAACTAAAGGAAAATTTGCAGAAAAATTATTTTCCCTAAAGTCAGCTTCAGACCACGCATGTATAATCAATTGATATAGCAGTCGGATAGCATTTCAAAAATATATAGAGATATAATTGAGAGTTAACAGTTCAATTAGCACAAAATTCCCTGTAGATAGAAACTTTAAATAAATTACTCAACTCATGCAATGCGTGTGTGCGTGAAGACTGAAAAATTAAATTGACTTCTAATATAAACAAGTGTGTGTGCACAAATACTTTGATAACCAGTCCATGCCTAGGATTACATCATATCCTAGAGATTTAAACACTGATAGATTGATGGGTAGGTTCCTTCCTTTTATAATGATTGGACAGTTCTTTACCATTTTATTGCATACGACTTTCTTTCCTCCGGGGGTTTCAACCGTAAGACTTTGTACTAAAGGTCGTGTGCTAACGTGACGTAATTTAATGTATGCTTCAGAAATGAATGAATGTGTAGCTCCTAAATCAAAAAGAGTACACGCAAGGATACCAAACAAAAAGATGGTACCTGTCACAACATCGTTAACACCTCGTTCTTCTTCTTCGTCTACCTCAACCGGAGTTAAGGTATACACCCTTGCTTGGGCGGGTCGCCTTGGTGGAAAGTTGTTTCCTGGGGGTCAGGATCCTTCTGGGGCATCCAGTGGACAATTCCTCTTGAAGTGGCCAAATTGACCACACCTGAAGCAGTTTGGTTCGCTAGCCTTGCACTCTCCAGCATGCACCTTCCCGCACTTCTGGCATAAAGGCACTTGGTTCCCTAATGTAGGAGAGAAATTCCTCTTCTCAGCTGGCCTGCTTCCAGTACTAAGTGCATGTCGTTTTGATGGGTATGTCACTTGCCATGCTGCTCGCCTCTTTAGTTCGTAAGCGGCGGATGATTCGCGCATTCCTCTTTCAGCAATTGATGCTATATCGACCAATTTGACAATTTCTAATCTCGTGGCACATGACTCTTTCCTTAATACGAGGATTAAGGCCATTTTTGAAACGTCCTGCCTTTGTTTCTTCATACGGGATTAGGTTGAGGCCAAACCTTGATAGTTCAATAAACCTATAGGAATATTGCTCTACTGTCATAGCGCCTTGTACCAGATTCTGGAATTCGATGGCCCGTATCTGCCTTTGTGCCCTCGGAAAGAAGCGCCCATTGAATTCTTTCACAAACCTATCCCAAGGGATAGCAACTCCACATCCCAACTCTTTCCTAAGAGTCCTTTCTTAGACTTCCACCATCTTGCAACTTCATCAGTTATCCTTAGTCCTGTATACCTAACCTTTTGCTCATCGGTACAGCCAAGTGTCTCATGCAGTAGCTGGATATCCGTAATCCAGGCTTCAGCCACTAATGGTCCCCGTGTTCCATCAAATAGACGAAATTGCTGGCTAGCAAAATCGCGTAGAGAGCAACCTACCTGTTCCAATCGGCCGGCAGGCTGTGGAATTCTTGCCACTACTTCGGCAAACTGCCTAGTAGTTTCAGCCATAAATTGAGCTAAGGCCGGATGCACTCCATCATTAAATGGTGGAGGTGGTGGTGGGAATTCGTCATCATGGTTGCCATGAGGGTTTCCGTAGTTTTCATTACGAACGGGATAACGTCGAGGTGCCATAATTATGTACCATCGCATCAAGTTAATCACCAAAATAATAATTAACTTAAATACTACACAATACATTTAATCACATAGATACATATTGCACACAAAAGTTATCATTTAATCACAATACATTTAATTAACTTATCATTCTCTAATTCTTACAAAGAGATATTGCACACAAAAGTTTTTATTTTACTTAGGGTACATAGCATATTAAACAAAACTGACGCTTCTACAGTTCTAAAATTATTTATTTACTATTATTCCCGACTCAACACTACATTCTTCAAACAAAATCTTTTATGTGGTTTATAAAATCGTTTATTAAAAGTAGCTCTTATGCTCTAGTTTCTAGGTAGGTCAATTCCAATGGTCACCTGAGCGAACTGCTTTGATACTATACTGTAACGCCTCGAATTTGAGCCTGGAAATTCGTAAGCAGAAACCTCCGGTTTCCACGTGACATTACTACATCAGAGATAAACTCTCGCAGCGGAATATTTTTTTTTTCTACAGTCTTAGGAATTAATAGCATAACACAATAGAGCTGACTGAAATACCTCGGTAATTTATTAAAAGTTACTTAGGTTTATCTTTACATACCTTATGCACTCTAGGTGCATCAAAATTAGTGCCACAGACGGCACATAAGCATATAACATAAAACATGTCAAACATGACATTGTTATAAATATTTACATGCTATAAAACAAAACGCATATAAGCACAACTAGCAATTTCTAAGCTAGCACATAATAGTTCGTTGATGGTTTCAAAAACCATCAAAACTGGCATATGGGTCCATGCCTTCATTCTCCAAATCTGCATCAGTAACTATGTAAATATGATGAAGATTTCATCATATTTACATAGACAAATGCAAAGGTTGTATGAATGTGCATCGTAGTAACCATTTAGTTTGGTGTTTTATGATCATCTTTCTTCAGACCTCTCGTTCTTAGGTATCCAAATCAGTTCATGTCCTTTTCCTCACACTTAAAGTCTTACCTGTTTGCACTGGAATCCTACCGGTCCCATCATTAGTATATTAGGACTTTGGACTCACCCTGGGTCACTATGAACCCCCTGGATCCACTGACTAGCCTTCCTTCCACTTGCTACTACATCAGCTTGTTGATGGCTATCTCATCAGCTGTTATATTAATTGGACACAACATGCAATGCATGAACAACCACATGCAATAAACACACACCACACAGTTCTAATGAAACATAGAATCATTCCTCAGTAAGTACATCCATACTTACTCTCCTTGGTGTAGTTTCTTAGCTCCTTTTCTGTAACAAATATATACAAAGAAGATGATATATACATCAGTCCTTTTTCCAATATTAAAAATGTGTATATTTTTACATCACTTTACTCATCGTTTTTAGTTATCAATTAAAAGGTAATTACTTCAACATGAATCCCACAACGATTCGTGAGCAAATATTACAAAGTTTCAGCACAGAAACACAGCATAATGTTCTTGGTAACATAACACTTAAACATGAATCCTAACAGGATAATATTTTTTATGTAAAGGGATAGGGAAATTAGCGGCATAGCCACTTTGTAGGAATACAATAAATGAAAAAATAAATATGGGGGATCAAACCAACTCCGTAGTAATGCAATAAATGATAAAATAAATACGGGGGATCAAAACAACTCCGTAGTAATGCAATAAATGATAAAATAAATACGGGGGATCAAAACAACTCCGTAGTAATGCAATAAATGATAAAATAAATACGGGGGATCAAACCAACTCCGTAGTAATGAGACACAAGTAATGAAATCAAATAGTAAGGAAGAGGTGTCAAGATTTACTTTACCAATTTGATTTGGGGAGAAAAATAACTTCAAGAACACCAAAGTGGTTGTGTGGTAGAAGGAGAGAAAAAGAGAGAGAAAACCAAAGCAAAAGCTTTCTTGAAAGTTGTCTATGATTTGTGTGGAAAGACTAAGATCCTTGCATGCTTATTTATAGGAGGAAAGTAGGGGTATTAAGGTCGAAAATGTAATAAAAGAATTAGCTTATTGGATAATGTCTTGCAAATTTGGATTTTAGAATTTTCGTCGAGGGCAGCCTACTCCGAGAATTATTTTGATGGTCAAACCTACTCCGATTGACGTGAAAATTTGAGGGTAGATAGAGGAATTTAAGACAAACATTTTCTCTTTTTGGTTCATCTCATTTTGAGTTAGTTTTGACTTAGTTCCGGTCAAGTCAAAGTTTTTGTCTATAAAGCCAAAATATCTTTTATCCACTTTCTGCGTTCACACTTGCTTTATTGATTTTTCCTTCTTGTCATGATTACTCTTTGTGATATTCTTCCTTCATTAATAATTTTTGTTTTTTATACATAAATGTTTCTAGAAGCATGGAGATATTTTTCTTTGACAGTTTTTCGTTTAATATCGACAGTTGGGTTATTTAAGCACCGATTTTGGATAAAAAGTCAACTATTACTAAATTGAATTCTGACTTCACAGGATTCAAGTATAAACTATATATATATATATATATATATACTATATTGAGTAATTATAAGCCATAAAAACATTTTTATCAAGCCTAAATTTAAAGGTCAAAGTTTAACCACAAGTGCCACTTGGCACCTAAATAGTCAACTACAAATCCAAAAAGTCAACATATGGACTTTTCACAAAATTTTACCATGTGATAGATATTTCTATTGTGAGCACCACGGTTTTTGAATTAACTAAACCTGAGTCTGTTTGACTTGTTTTTGGTTCAATCAAAGTTTAAAGCGTAAATGTTACTTTTAGGTTCTAAAGGGATTTTAGGTTTTGATCTTTTAAGTTTTCAAAACAACTTTAGGTTTGCTTATAAAAACATGTGGATAGTGTCTCCTCAAAAATATCAATGATTTCTTAAGAGCTTGAAATTATTGGGCGTTACAAGTGCCCCAACAGGCTAATCATGGCACTAGACCTGCGGCCCAGTATCAGACTCCATGGTATCAGGCTCCTTATCATCAAGCACCAAGATATCAAGCTTCTTGGTCTCATGCACCACGATACCATGCATCTCAGCATCAGTGGCCTCAATAGCGATTTGTACTAGCCAATCATAGTGGCACCTCAAATATCAAATCTAAGCAATTTAGAAGGCCTCAGAAGGTAGAAGAAGATCCACACCACAGTGAACCACCTAGCTGGATGCAGAGCATGATTGAGTGGATGATGAAGTCCTGCCAGCAACCACCCACAGGAAGGCAAGCTTGGGTCAAGAAGGATAATCACCCCATAAGGGGGAACAGACGCACCTAGCGGGTTCAGGTGTTCATGCCTAGGATTTGGTTCCTAATCCTAAGGCATCAGGTTTGATTGCTTATCTTACTTGCTATATTTTGTATGCAATCTAGGAACCAATTGTGTTTTGCCCCCTATTTCTCTTGAGAGAACTTTGCAGGTACTTGTTGGGGAAGACAGAAAAAGCAGGTCGAGCGACTGTTTTTCTGTATTGGCATCATCGAGCTTACACAGGTTTGATCTTGCTTTGCATATGATGTCATTTCCATATTGCATTTTTAAAAAAAAAATAAGAGAATTTGCAGGATTTCTCTTTTTCTTGGCATATCAGATATTGCATGTGTTTTCACCCGATATCTCAATTCTTTGTGTATTAATTTACTTTGCTTAGATATAATTGAGAGTTTATGACTATAATTTGCCAAGTATTTTCCTGTATATGAAATAGTAGAATAGCTCATTTCCTCATGCGATGAAAATGTGCACTATCCACGACTCCCCTAAAGGTACATCTTTCATTCTCTGACTTTGTGTTTCTAGAATTTTGATGTGGTCTTTTTGTTTACCAAAATATATCAATAATAAAATTAACCACTCGCAATAGAATGAATCCTTGTAGGATAAGGCTATAGAGAGGGTGTCGAACCTCAAGGACTACGTATGTGTTGTTATCAAGCTTTTTGAGATTAAAAGTAATTTAATTTAAAATATGTTTGATTTGATTTTTTTTTTTAAAAAAAATAAGTACATAAAAGTAAAAGACATAAATTTAAAGATAGTAGGGATGAGATAAATAATATGGGATTGATTTCACCACTCACCGCATAACAATGGTCAATAATAAATTAACAAGGAAAATTCATACTATGCATGATAAAGGGCTCGTCTCACTCGAGTAGTCAAGAAATTACCTCTAAAGTATAAGTATAATCCATCTTCGGTTGGCACAGACCATCCACCTAACCACTAAGATGCGGTACGACCCGTCTTCCCTAGGCATGGACTAGCTACGTCTTTAATAGGATATACACACAATCAATGAAATAGTATAACCCATCTTCGGTTGGCATGGACTGTCTACCTAAATTACACTAAACTAGGGTGTAGTACAATCCGTCTTCCTTAGGCATGGTCTATCTAATTCTCTTGATCATATATCAATTAAAACCGTTATATAACAATCATTCACATAATCACAGAAAATATGAAGGATTGAGTTCAATCAATATAAAACACTTTCTAAGACAAGATAAGAAATTCATAATGATTGAATATAAACATTAAGATCAATTCTCACAGTTATACAATCATCATGCATATAGAAAATCCCAAATTAAAATACAATTAAACCATTGTTACTTGGAAAGGGCTACATCAACACCCTATTAGGAATTTAGCCGCTTATCGTGGTGCTGGTATGGCCTCCTGCCATGTTCTTCTCCTCTTCAACTTGTTAGGCCTCCAAGAAGAATTTTCTGTCTAAATCTAATTAAGCATAAGCCCAAGCACAAGCATCAAGCACCAAGCACACCTCCTCTTGAATCTTAGGGGTCTATTTATAGGGAGCACACAAGTCCTAGAAGCCCTTGGAATTCCAAAAAAATCGTTCTTGAGTCTTCTTGTCCAAGTAGGAGATTGAAACTTCAATCCAAGTAGGAAAAGGATTCCAAATTCGGCTAGAATTGTGGTATTTTATTACGGGGCGATTTTGACATAGTAAATGTTCAAATTAGGGAAAAGATATTTCTGTCATATTTGTTTAATTTTTTATTAGCTTTCCAACACCACCAATTTCATTGAAATCCGATATCTGACACAAAATTTATGATCCAAACACTGAGACATGTGCAGAATCCAAATTTGAATCCAATCCGATTTTGACTCTTAGTGGAGAAATTCCAATTTAATCATTCTCTTGATTTGATTAAACTTAACCACATCATATAAGTCTTCTATTATGATTGGTTAAGCTTACCAATATCTTTTAGGTCTTCTCAAAGTGTGCTTTAAGCCCAAAATCAATGGAATTAATTGCATCTTTATTTAAAACCTGAAAACAATAAAACAATACAAAATCAAACAAATAACAATGCTAAAGAATTAACATATATAAGTTAAGGGGCTTGAATGTGCAGCATTCGACGCTTATCAAATTTTTAGATAAGAGAAGAGGTTTTTGATAATATGGCCAAATTGACCACATGCTAGTTGAACCTAGAACCTAAAAACTCTGGCATACTCTCTAGGTTGCAACACCATAAGAATCAAGCAGTAAAACTTATGAATTCTGCGCTGTAATTGTATATTCACTGCTTATGTGTTGAATTTACAATATGCCTTGTCCTCTACGTGCAAGTAAAAAATTTACCTTGTCCTTCATGGTACACGTAAAACAATTGTGTGCTGCATCTTAGGGGGAGTGTATCAGATGAGGGTGACTAGGCCCTAGTAAGGTATAGGTTTGACTTTTGACTTATCTTTCACTGATTTTCTCTCTTGTCTAGAAAATCTGGTTGCTATTTGTCATATCATCGAAAGTCATACCTTGTAGGTTAAGTCTTCACACACACATGCATTGCATGAGTTGAGTCGTCTATTTAAATTTTTTGTGTCCAGGAAAATATTTGTGCTGATTAAACTCTCAACTCTCTTTTATATCTCTGCTTAGTTTTGAGATGCTCCTTGATTGTGTTACCAGTGGATTATACATGCGTGTTCTGAAACTGACTTGAGAAAAATTAAATTCTTGAAATTTTTCTTCAGTTTTCTGTTTTTCAGTGTGAAGCGTCGGGATGGTCTTCCTGACGTCCGACGGGAGTAGCTCAGTTGACTAGACGGTTCTGTTCACGTCCGGACGCGCGCGGCACAAATGGCCGAACGGTAAGGTTACTCGTCCGGACGCGCGAGACCTGTCTGCTTATTTCCGAGGCAGCGCGCGTCCGGACGGCATTAATGACCCGTCCGGACGGGGACCCCACAGGCTCTATATATACCCTGGTCCCCGCACTTTCTCCCTACCCCACCAAAAAGTCATCCTTTGGCCTCTTGTAAGTAATTTCTTGCGAGCTTTTGGGATTATCTTGCTCCTTCTTGTCTTTTTGTGCATTAATCTCACATTCCAGGTATTTTTCTGGTCTTTTTTTCTTCAGTTTATTTTTAACTGTTAGAATATTGATTTTTTTTTGGAATGTTGTTGAGATTATGATATGCATATGTGTGATATCTGCTGTGTTGAGACTATTTGTGGTAGTATTTTTGGGGACTCTAGTGTGATACTTTTTGTTTGTACTTTTAGAACAGTCATCTTTACTGTCGTTATACTGCTCAAATTTTTGTGACCTAACAAGATTAATTTTGGATTATTTTTCTTGGGAAATGGTAGTCCACAACGCAGAGTTCGCCAAAGGACAGAGGGAGATAGGGCAGCTATCAGAATCAAAATCATGGACCGCCCAGTCATTGCAGAGCGGAATGTGGTCCGCTCTGACATTATGGTGGCTCCTCTGGATAGCATCCATGACACTATCCAAACATATCATTGGGAATATTTGCACAACTGCGCCTGTGTTGTGTACACCAGGCTAGTGCGACTTTTCTATACCAACCTAGAGGTGGTGCAGGACGATGACCGCAGGTTGGTACATCAGTCCACTGTTCTTGGGCATATTATCACTGTTGATCCCTAGATCATCAGCCAGGTCATAGGAGTACCTGTTCTTGAGATGCCAGCCAGCCCCTACAATGAGGTAGTACTTCCTCCTTCTATGGAAGATCTCCGAGAGTTCTTCCACGCAGTTCCACAGGGAGAGGAGCGCGCCACTACCATCAGGATCGGTGCACTTTCAGCTCCTCATCACATGTTGGCCAAGATCGTTTAGCACAACCTATGGTCAGTCGTCAGGTGCAATGATCTGATTTTGAAAAGGGCCCAGTTTGTCTATGCCATTCATCTTCGCTTGCCCCTTTGCCTGTGCAATCATATTTTGGACGTCATTTTGGAGGCCCGTGATGAGAGCAATACCGATCTTCCTTTCGGCTGCCTGCTCACTCAGATCATACTATAGTCAGGCATCAGTATTGCTGGAGAGCCAAAGATGAAGATCCAGGATCCACTCAACAAGCAGATGGTGATGAAGTCCAATGCTCAGCTGGGGAGAGATGATCCGGATGACGATATGCCCCAGCCACCTCCTATTCCTGTCGGCATCCCAAGTGTGGCTTCCTCTTCCCAGACTACACCGCCACCTCAGCCGGATGTCAGCTATTCTCAGATTATGGAGGCTCTGTTAGCTATCCAGGGAGGCATGAGTTCCATGCAGCTGTCCATGTCATCCATGTAGCAGTCCATCTCTACCATGCAGCAGGAGGTTCACTCCATCAACCTCCGGGCAGAGCAAAATCAGCTGGACCTCCAGGAGTGCCTCAAGTTCCACCACCCATCCAGCAGTGATGACAAGGACGATGCTCCGATGGCCGAGGATGCTTGAGTTTTCCTTTTGTTTTGTAGCTATTTTTTTTTTTCAGTTTTTGAGACATTTATGTTATTTTTTGCTACGCTTGTTAAACTCCTGGATTATATTATTCTGTTTACCCTGGTCCTTCTGAGACTGTTAGGGGGAGTAATTTTTGATGTGGTTATCTTTATTACTATGTTTTACCCTTTGTCCCTTTCTGACAAAAAGGGGAGCAATTTTTATTTTTGGACTAGGATTGTCATTTTAACCGGTCAAGTGATTTTTGTCCCAGAATGGCCAAAGGGGGAGTTTGTTAGTTTGTAATTGGCCACATTTTGTTGGAAAAAATCACTTCGTTATAAAGATGCTTTTTAACAGAGATTCCACTATTCAAGAAGATTCTGCGCAGATTACAAGTCAGAAAATTCGATTCCCTGTCAGTCGTCCAGACGACATGTCATCCCGTCCGAACGCCCAGCTGTCCAAAGCTTCAGCCGTCCGGAAGACTTGTCATACCATCCGGACGCTCATCAGCCTAAAGCATCATCCGTCCGGATGACGTGGATTCCCGTCTGGACCTTCCTCTGTGTCGAGAAGCTTCGAACTGCTCCAGCTTGCAACCGTTCGGACGTTTCAGCAGCCAGTCTGGACTACTCTCAGTGTTCGACCAAGCTTCAGATTTTCTTTCCAAAATCAAATATGGGAATATTGATGCAACCGTTTGGACGCTAGCCTACCATGGTCCGGACGCGCGTATGACAGATATGGAAATTGCATACAGCAGATCACCTGTCCAGACGGCCATTCTCCTGGTCTGGACGCTCGAAGCCTTTATAAGGAAATTACTTACAGCGGACATGCGACCGTACGGACGACAGTACCTCACCGTCCGGAAGCAGATCTCAAACAGGAAAGATGTTCAACGAAATTTTTGAAATTTCGGTCGCACAGTTGTCTGTCCGGACGGCCTATGACCACCGTCTGGACGACGCCCAGCTTTATCAAGCCAGACGCTCATTTGAACCCTCAGCCAATAAATAGAGGCCCCTGTGCTTGAGAATTGCAAGAATTCGGCATTGAATTCCACTATTGCTTAGAGAGTTATTTTGTGAGGTTATTGAGCTAAATTGTTCTCCCTAAAGCCGTTGTTGTGTGTGCTGTTGCTGTACTTAAACTGAAGTCTATTTAAGGGTCGACCCTAAGGTAAAAGATTCCATTGAAGACCCCTTCAGGTAGGAGACTGGTTGGGAGGTGTTCGTGTTAACCTACACGTTAGAGTGCAAGGTATGACCACTGCATCAGGGGTATGTGTATGCTACTATCTTGTAATTAGTCTTGTCTTCAGAATAGTGGATATCCTTGGTTTGGCTGCCCCGAAGTGGTTTTTCTCATCTTGAGGTTCCACTTCGTTAACGAAAATTCTTGTGTTATTTATTTTCCGCATTGTTAATTTTAGAAGGTTCTCATCTTTGTGCACACACTTGCTTTATTTTATAAGTCAATTTCATTTTTCACACAGGAAAACTTAGCAGATATCAGACAAAAACTGTCAATCATATATAAGCATATTCAAATAATGTACAATGAATTGAGATATCAGGCAAAAACACATACAATATTTGAAAAGCTATATATAAAAAAATAAAATTCTGCATCTTCTCCCCCAATTTTTTTTTTTTTTTTTTTTTTTAAGTTTTAAAAAAATAAAAACGAAAAAAAACAACAAAGACATGCTTAAAAGGAAAAGAACATATGCCTAGGCATGTAGGTAAGAGCAAACATGTCCTCAGGGAGAAAGGTTTGACTATACTAAGACAGAAAATCAATGACATGCTTTCTCTGTCATCCCTAAAATGTACATGCAGAAAATTCTCAAAGCAACCAAGAGAAAATCTAGGGATAGAAAATGTGGTTCCTCAAACAGAATGCAAGGCAAAAATAGGATCGAAGGTATGACAATCAATGCAATGCAAACATACTTGGTATGCACTAGGATTTATAAACCAAAATCCTAGGCATGGGAGACCTCACCTGCTAGGTGAGTCCACTCCCCCTCAAGGGGTGAATGGTCTCATCCTTCCTTACCCATATCTTCTCTACCTGTGAGGCAACGGTGTGAGGCATTTCCAAATTGATCAATTTGACTAGGACACTCTTCATTATGTTGACAACCCTTCATTGGTCTGTTTCTTCTTGGACTTGTGAGGCTTCATTCTGAAGCATTCGGCCTTGGTGTGGCCATACTTACCACATAGACGGCATAAGGGAGAACCCCTTTCAGGATAATGCCGTTGTTGCCGAAAAGCATGATGAGGCTTGGAAGGTTTAGAGCTAGACTTACCTATCTTTTGCTCTGTTTTCCTGATCCGAGGCTGCTAATGTCGGATCTGAGGATAATGTGGCCTGAAGTGTCCAGAGACACCACAATGATAGTAGGTAGGCTGACTTCTTTTGCTGAAATGCTTCTTGAAAGATTCTGCAAATTTAAGATTAGCATTTCCACAAATAACAAAGCCCTTGCCTCTTTGAGATATATGCCTTCTATGGGGCGGGACATATTTATTTGAAGAGGTTTTCTCAATAAAGCCCTTTTTGGAATCCTCCTACTTGTTCCAAGGTCTGTGAGATTTTAACAAATAACACTTTGGTCTAATGTGACCAACCTTCCCATAATGATGACAAATAGGAACAAACTTACCTTATGTTCCTGAATCCTTGGAGTTAGGCTTCACACAGTTATTTAAGCAAGAAATATCTAAACAAGCTGCATCTACTATCACAAGCTTAATATCAAAAAAATCTAATTCAGAATCAGAAGCATGTGAAGTAGAAGTACTTAAATCATTAACAATTAAATCAGGCTTGTTAGAAATATCAGTATGAATACAAAGCATGCTTTTCAAATTATTACTAGAGAATTTTTCCAATAGATATTCTGATTCTTTTAATTTATTCTCTAGTGCATCAACAGTATTAAAAAGCATGGTATTACTTATCAACAAAGTATCTTTAGAGAAATCATAAGAATAATCTTCAGAGAACTCAAGAAGATTTATGTTAGAAGAAGTCATGGATGACACTTAAGAAATAAATCTAAAACACAAGTGTAACTTGCTTTGATACCAATCGAAAATAATTTATTGACTTCTACTAGAAACCAAGTGTAACGCCCCGCCTTTTACAAAAAGGCGTTATAAATTGGCAACGAAATATTTTTTTTTTCCTTTTTAAAAAGATACATCAGAGTTTACTGAAAGACAAATGAAATTAATATATTACATTCCAAACTGATACAAAGAAATCATTGTAATCATTAGCTACATTAATAAATGGTTCTAACTCTTCAGTGCTAACAAAATCCAATGCTCAGCTTTACACTCTTTCGTGCCTGCATAATGGGCTATATGGGTTAGTCAACTACTTTCAATAATGTTAGTATTTTTGGCCTCATTCTGTGCTTGGACAAAATCACTTATATGTAAGGATGCTGCAAACAGGGATTCCACTGTTCAGAGTGAAGTCAGAAGAATTTCAAAGTTCCCTGTCAGCCGTCCGGACGATGTGTCATCCCGTCCGGACGCCCATCTGTCTACTGTTCCATCTGTCAGGACGACGTGTCATTCCGCCCGGACGTCAGACAGACAAGCATCATCTATCCGGACGACGTGTTTCTTCCGTCCGGACACCTACATCGTATTGAAAAGCTTATGCGCCAGCTTGCTCCGTCCGGACGTTTCAGCAGCACGTCGGACGCCTATTAGTTCTCAAACGGTTCACTGATTCTTTCCAAGTTCAAGAAAGGGAAGATCAATCAACTGTCCGGAAGATGTGGTATCCCGTCCGGACGCGTATCTCTGTAAGGCAAGAATCACAGTTCAAAATGAACCGTACGGACATCTGACAGCTGTGGTCCAGACGCTGGAGCATCTTATATGGTCCGGACGCACGCGTATTAGATATGGAAATTGCGTGTTGAAGTTTAGCCTTCCGGACACTCCTGCCACATGGTCCGGATGCGTGAAGCCTGTTATGGAAATTACTTGCAGCGGATGTGCGTCCGTCCGGACGATCAAGTCATCCTGTCCGGACGATGTTCTTATACAGGAAAGATTTCTCCGCGAAAATTTCAGAAAATCCTGTCTCACTGTTGTCCGTCCGGACGGCTCACAGGCTTATTTTGCCTGACGCCCATTATGACCCCCAGCCTATAAATAGGGGCCTCTGGGCACTTAGAGCTGCAAGAATTCGGTGTGAATTCCATTAGAGCTCAGAGATGTGATATCTCCTCTGAAGCCGTTTTTCAAGTGTGCTGTGCTGTAAACCGAAGTCTATCTTAGAGGTCGGCTCTAAGGTAAGGAGTTCCATTGAAGACCCCTTCAGGTAGATGAACCTGGTTGGGAAGCATTCGTGTTGGGTTACACGTAAGAGATCAAGGTACAACCACTGCATCGGTACATGTGAGTGTTACTATCTTGTATCTAGCTTTGTCTTCTGAATAGTAGAATTCCTGGGTTTGGCTGCCCCGGAGTGGTTTTTCTCTTAGCTGAGTTTTCACTTCGTCAACAAAAATATCTGTGTCATTTACTTTCCGCTATACTTTGATTTTTGTTGACACTTATGCACACACTTTACTTTTAGAAGTCATTTCAATTTTTCAATTGGTATCAGAGCAGGTACACTCTGTTTATGATTTATTTCCTAAGTGTAATCCTCATCTCTTGTGACTTCTATTTTTTTTTATTACACCTTTTATCATGAATTCTTCTCAGTTTTCTAATGAAGATTCTGATATTAAGCTCTTTAAGGTTTTTAATAAATTGAAGAATGCTCAACATTCTAAAGAGTTTAAAAAGGTGAAGCAAGAAAAAGAGTCTTTGATTGTTCAGTTATCTGAATTTCATGATTTGATTGACTCTTTGAGATCTGAGAATACCATGTGTTAGAACAGTTCTGGTATGGTAGCTTAAGAGCTGGAAGAGCCTATCTGTACTGTCCTGCAAAATAGAAGACTACGTCGGGGGGAGTCCGACAATCCCACTCCGATGATTTTGTCAGTATTATCTCAAGTGTATATCACTCTTAATCACGATGAGCAATCTAATCTTTACCTGTTTAGTCGTGAGGTATTTATACATAGGGATAATTGCACCGTTGGTCCCTGTGGTATACCATAATTATTTTTCACTCCCTATGGTTTAAAAAGTTCACTGGAGGTCCTCGTGATATGTAATAATTACAAATTGATCCCTGGCGTCAAATTCTGTTAAAATTTTTAACAGATTCTGTCAATTGCCACGTCAGCGCCACGTGTCGCCAATAAGATGGCGACACGTGTCTATCGTAATAAAAAATATAAATTTATTAAAAAATAAATAAAAATACTTATTTTTTTATAAAAAAAATTCAAAAAAAATTCAAAAAAAAAAAACAAAAAAAAGAAAAGCTGAAGGGGTGGCCCAGCCACCCCTTTGGGGGCGCGCCACCCCCAGTGGCTGCAGGGGGTGGCGCGCGGCCACCCCCAGTGGCCGGGGGTGGCGCGCGGCCACCCCTAGATCTTCTAAGGGTGGCCCGATGGCCACCCCCGGCCACTGGGGGTGGCCGCGCGCCACCCCAGGTGGCCTCTGGGGTGGCGCGCGGCCACCCCTAGTGGCCGGGGGTGGCCATCGGGCCACCCTTAGAAGATCTAGGGGTGGCCCGAAGGCCACCCCCAATGGCCTGGGGGTGGCCGCGCGCCACCCTCGGCGGCCTCTGGGGGTGGCGCGCGGCCACCCCCATGGGCTGTGGGTGGCCTGGCCACCCCTTTTGGGGGTGGCCAGGCCACCCCCTTTCCCATTTTTGTTTTTTTCTTTTTTTTTTTCTTTTTTTTTTTTTAAAAAAAAAATAAGTATTTTTTATTTATTTTTTAATAAATTTATATTATTTTATTAAAATTAGACATGTCAGCGCCACGTGTCACCAATAAGATGACGACACGTGGCGCTGACGTGGCATTTGACGGAATCTGTTAAAGATTTTAACAGAATTTGACGCCAGGGATCGATTTGTAATTATTGCATATCACGAGGACCTCCAGTGAACTTTTTAAACCATAGGGAGTGAAAAATAATTATGGTATACCACAGGGACCAACGGTGCAATTATCCCTTATACATAAAATGTTTAGAGCGATCCGATTCTTCTATTGGACCACGTGTCAGATCCGGAGAGTGTGTCGACTATTTCTATCGTGGGATTGAGGTGTACTTCCCACGACTGTTGCCGAGTCGGTCTTTAGCACGCTTGGGATCGTGGCGTCGTGGTTCAGCCTCCGCAAAGGTTGCGAAGTCAATCCTCAACTGGCATTAGATCGTGGGGCCACCTCCGTTTCGTGCGGATCATGGGGCTGAGAAATATTCTCTACGATTATTGCCAAGTCGGTCCTCAACCGTCTTGACATCGTGGGGTCGCCTTCGTTTCGTGCGGATCATGGGGCTGAGACATATTCTTCACGATCATTGCCAAGTCGGTCTTTAACCGACTTGATATCGGGGAGTCATGGGACTTCCTTCATGGTCACTGTAAGTTGTCAAGTCGGTATTCAACCGACGTGGGACTTCCTTCATGGTCACTTGTAAGTAACCAAGTCGGTCTTTAACCGATGTGGGACTTCCTTCATGGTCATCTGTAAATGTGAAGTTGGTATTTAACCGACGTTGGACTTCCTTCATGGTCATCTGTAAGATGTGAAGTTGGTATTTAACCGACGTTGGACTTCCTTTATGGTCGTTGTAAGTTGGTGTTTAACCGACTTGATATCGATTTTTACCCCTCCTTGATCTTTACGTAGTTACGGCAGATCTCTGAGCCTATTGGTAAGTCTTAATGGGCCACGATCTTGGCTCATTTGGGTAGAATCAGATTTCTTTCCTAACAGTTACCCCCATATTCCTTTCGTCTGAAGTAGTTTCAATGAAAGGAATTTTCTTGCGCGGTTCTACAGGGTTTTGGATGGAAATATTTTTGAAATTCAAAATGTTTGAATTTAAGCGCCCTTGGAAATGGGAGCGCCCAAAACAAAGGTTTTGGTTATGATGAGATTCGGAATCTGTTGTCAGTTAGGTTCGTACCCTCGCGTTGCGCGGACACTTATTAGGTTGATTCGAACTCTTCATGTTGCGTGTATTCACGCTCGTTAGACTTTTGGCCGTGGAGGTTCCTCTTTCACACGCGCGAACACGCGTGTAACTCGTCTCTCGAGGCCAGCTGTGCGTCCGACAGTTGCAAAACTCTAACTCGGCGCATTCAATGAACGTCTTTTCGGCTTCCTAAAGAAGGACTATATAAACCTCCCATTCCTCATTTTTACTTTTTATCACTCACTATCCTGTAAAAACCTCTGAGTTTTCTTGCGAGGATCCTCTTATTCAACCAATCTTTTCCTATTTCCCGATTCTCTTCAAACAGCAGACCGATCTTCTTTAGACCTTTGATCGATTTTCTCCAAAAGTCCGATCTTCTTCAAATTTTTGACCAACCTTTTTTAAATTTCTGACCGACCTCCTTCAAATCTTTAATCGATTTTCTCCAAAAGACTGATCTTCTTCAGATTTTTGACCAATCTCCTTCAAATCTTTGATCGATTTTCTCCAAAAGACCGATCTTCTTCAGATTTTTGACCGACCTCCTTCAAATCTTTGATCGATTTTTATGGCTTCTGGTTCTGATTCTGACGGTGCTCCTGTCGGTGGCGGCCCGAATCTCGTTTTCCATGAGAACAGGTTTAGGTCTTTGATTCTTGCTTCTGAGGAAGGTCGCCTCCGTCGGAACTATGATATCCCAGATTCTGTGACCCTCCACTTTCAGGAGCCCGGCCAACTTTCAATCACGGGCGGTGACGTGGCAATTACCGAGCGAATGCTGATGGCGGGATTTCGATTCCCTTTCGCAGGAATTGCCAGGGAATTGTTAGTGCAACTAAGGGTGGCTCCATCTCAGATAAAACCGAACGGGTGGAGATACCTGTTTGCATCCTTCGTCCTTTGGAGAATCAAGCTTCAAAAAAGGATGTCAGTAGCTGAATTCCTCACAGTTTACCGAGCTGGCTTCCGAAGAGATGGCACGGTAGAATTTACTGTCCGCAAAAAACCGTCCTTCATCCACCTGGCTTGGAGATACTCCAACAACAAAGAATGGAAGGAGCAAATCTTCAGAGTTTCTGGCCAGTGGGAGACAGTCGAGTCTTCAACGTCCCAGGATCGAAGGGTACCCCGGGAATGGCGTATGAGAGTCGGGGCTGCGGAAGCCCCTGAGCTGACTAATGAGCAGGCCGACAATGTCTACGCCATGCTTGCCTTTGCGAAGGCTACATCTGTCGAAGAGGCACCGATGGTGCTTGATTTTGACCACCTCGTGACCAACGAGAATATGCGAAATATTCTTGGCTGTGACATCCCCATTTCAGATCCTCCCCTCTTGAAGGTGAGGAAGGGTAAATCCCAAAAACCGAAGGAAGATTTCGTGTCTGCTGCACGGTAGGGCAAGGGAAAGGTTCCTGAGGGACCGCAGAAGTCTAAGGAGCATGAAAAGGCTCCAAGCACTGTCAAGAAACTCTTTGCTGACGCCCAACGGATTGGTGCCGAGCAAGCCAAAGCCAAGAAAGCGGCCGAGAAGAAGGCTGCCGAGAAGTCGGCAGGAAAATCAAAGGCTTCCCAAGAAAGACCTCAATTGGGCAAAGAGCCTGAGGGGGAGCCTGTTAAGAGAAAACCAAGAATTGAGGCGGCACGGTCGTACCTTAAATCAATTGGTTCGGCGGTTAAGGGCATTTCCATTCGCGCCGAACCTTCGCCGACGATCACCTCCGAACGCTTAGTTCAAAATGCCGAGGAGGAGGCTACGCCTCATCATCCATTACCAAGCGAAGTACCGGTGTTTCGTGACGAGGATGTGCTCAGCACGCAGCCAGCGGGCCAGGATGTTACTCTTACGTCCATGGCCGGGGAAGAAGTGGCTCAAACCACCCTTCCTGAAAGTGGTTCGGCCATACCCGAGTTGCTGAGTGCACGGGTGGAAACCGAGGTCGAGGCCCTCCAAGTATCGCAGCCAGAAGTGGCCGCTGAGGTCGGTGATAAAGCAGGATCCATTCCGACCGAAATTGACAACACAGCCGTTGGGGTAAGTACCGGACCCTTTGTTCATAATGCAGTCGATGAAGCAGGGCCAAGTTCTGGCAGGCCCTTTGTCAGCCTTGGGACCGATCAAGTCGGTCCAACGACAGTGTCTACTTATGATTCCATCGGGTTTTTTAGGCCAGCCCAGGCATACGAATATGACAAGGCCTCACTGGAAGAGCGCTTGGCTGGGCCGATAATGGATGCAATATGGGCCTTGACCCCGGCCGATTACTTAGGGCAAAGTACCGCTGGGTGCATTCCCTCTGAGGATATGATTGCTGCGTTGGTCTGGCTTCAGACCATGGTGAGTTTCTTATGATCTCTTTTCCTCTTCTTTTTTTTTTTTTTTTTTTTTTTACAGGAGTTTCCACCGGGATCAGGTTCCGATCATTGCCGGGCTTCAGCACCGGATTTTCGAGCTTGAGCTTGAATTGGCTCGGAGACAATCTTTTGAGTCGGAGGTGGCCAAGCTGAATAAGCTTCTTGCCGAGCGAGAATCAGAGTTGGCCAAATACGATGAGCTAGTTGCTGACGCCGAGCTCAGGCGAAATGCGGCCGAAGAAACAAGCTGAGGATTATCCGTTCAGCTGGAGGAGAGGACTCGCGAGATGTTTGCGCTTAAATCTCATACTGACAATGTTGAGGCGAGGTATTCGGCTACATCATGCAGTAATACAACTCCGCGTGTCGATCTAAGCCCTGCGACGGCACAAAGGAAAGTCGCCGAACAAGCTCAGCGCATTGCCGAAGAAGCTCAAAGAGCTGCTGAGGAGAAGCTCAAAGAGGTTGAATCGGGTTCACAAATAGCTCAGGAAGATTTACAAAAGGCGAAATCCAAGTATCACGAGCTTCGGAAGAAGTCCAAGCACTATAAATCAAAGGCCACTTGCTACAAAGCGAGGGAAAATCGGTTTCATGATCAGATCTTGGCATTTACAAAGGTTCGAGACCAAACCTGGGTTAACGGATTTAGGTGGGGTTTTGATTCCCTTAAAGAATTTATGCTTAACCCCTCGGCCTTCTCCAAATTTTGCCGAGCTGAACTATACTGATTTTATGGACGTTCCTGAGGAAGCCATCTTAGAGCTGGGAGAAATAGGGCGAGACCTGATTCCTGATGTCCCGGATTGGGTTGATGATGACGCCGACCCTGTTGGTGAGGTTACTGAGCCGGCGAATTTAAACACTTCAATTGAGGCCGTTGACATTGAAGCTTCTTTAGTTCAAGTATCTGGAGAAACGAATACTGAGAATCCTTAGCTTACTACTTTTTTTTTTTTTTTTTTAACTTCGCCATCTTCTGGCGTTTTTGTAAGACTTTGGCTTTTCTATTATAAACATGACATTCGGTATCTTTGCATGTAAGACTTTATTTTTATCCAATTTATGTGCACTAGTACCGTCTGAGTTTTACACTTAGCCAATTTTGGCTAAGTGTAAATTTTGTTATATTTAGTATCGTTTTAGGATTATTCCGATTTGGACCCTCTCAACGTGTTTCAAATCTCGGAATTTTTCCGACTTGAATCCCCTCAACGTGATTCAAGTCTCGGCATTTCTGCGACATGAATCCCCTCAACGTGATCCAAGTCTCGGCATTTCTGCGACATGAATCCCCTCAACGTGATTCATGTTTTAGAGTTTTTCTGACTTGAATCCCCTCAACGTGATTCAAGTCTCGGCATTTCTGCGACATGAATCCTCTCAACGTGATTCATGTTTCAGAGTTGGTCCGGTTTGAATCCCCTCAACGTGATTCAAATCTCGAAATTTTTCTGACTTGAATCCCCTCAACGTGATTCAAGTCTCGGCATTTCTCCGACTTGTTGTCTATGGATCTAATATGCTGTCTGAATCTGCATTTTATTGATAAACATTAAAGTTTAAAACAAACAGAGTCTGGATCTTCAAGATGGTATGCTCCTTTTGGGTTGACTTTGATAACTCGGAATGGCCCTTCCCAGACCAGTCCCAATTTCCCTTTTGTGGGGTCTTTAGCTGCCGAAGTTACCCTCCTAAGCACCCAATCACTGGTATTGAAAGAGATTTGCAACGCTTCTTGAGCAGATTCACAATTTGAAATTTTTGCAAATTCAAACGGTGAAAGTGCTTGACATAGAGCAAGGAGGGCTTTATCATTTGAAAGACGTACGTTCTTCTGAGGGACTAGTTCGAGTGCTGCATCCGCTGGTTTAGTCCAACCAGTTTCAACAATACTCCAACAGTCAAATAGATTTCAAAAAGAACCGCATACGTGCCTTCCAATAGCCATAGTTCGTACCGTCAAATGTAAGAACAGTATTAAGAGTTTGAGACATTTTAACAGATAGAAGTCAAAAATAACACTCAAGAATTGAATCTTAACAGAGTGTACCAAGCTCTGATACCAATTGAAAAAATGAAATTGACTTCTAATATAAAGCAAGTGTGTGTGTGCACAATGTGTTAACAAAATAATGTAGAAATTAAATAACACAAGATTTTTGTTAACAAAGTGGAAAACTCAATATGAGAAAAACCACTCCGGGGCAGCCAAACTCAAGATATCCACTATTCAGAAGACAAGACTAGATACAAAGTAGTAACACTCACATACCCCTGATGTAGTGGTCGTACCTTGCTCTCTAACGTGTAACCCAACACGAACGCCTCCTAACCAGGTCTCCTACCTGAAGGGGTCTTCAATAGAATCCTTTACTTTAGGGCCAACCCCTAAGATAGACTTCAGATTAAGCGCAGCAACAACACACACAGCAACGGCTTCAGAGAGATCAACTCAGCTCAATAATCTCACAATATAGCTCTCTAAGCACTAATGGAATTCAATACCGAATTCTTATAGTTCTCAAGCCTAGGGGCCTCTATTTATAGACTGACAGCTCAAATGAGCGTCTGGCTTGATAAAACTGGATGTCGTCCGGACAGTGGTCATAGGCCGTCTGTACGAACAACCGTACGACTGAAATTCCAAAAATTTCGCTGAAAATCTTTCCTGTTTGAGAGCAGCGTCCGGACGATGTTGCCCTGTTGTCCGGACGGTCACAAGTTCGCTGTAAGTAATTTCCATATAGAGGTTTCGCGGGTCAAGACCAGGAGGATGCTCGTCCAGACGGTTGATCTGATGCACGCAATTTTCATATTTGATACGCGCGTCCAGACCATGATGACTAGCGTTCGGACGTCTAGATTTGAATTGCGATACTTGCCTTATGGATGAGAGCGTCCTGACGGGAATCCATGTCGTCCGGACGGTTGCAACGATCTTCCTATATCTGTGTTTTGGAAAGAAATCTTGAAGCTTTGGTCGAACACTGAGGGTCATCCGGACGGGCTGCTGAATCGTCCGAACGGATGCAAGCTGGAGTAGTTCGAAGCTTCTTTACACAAAGGAAGGTCCGGATGGGTATCCACATCGTCCGAACGGATGATGCTTTAGTCTGATGTGTGTCTGGACGATATGACGCGTCGTCCAGACGGCTGGTGCTTTGGACAGCTGGGCTTCCGGACGGTATGACACGTCGTCCGGTCGACTGGCAGGGAACCGAATTTTCTGACTTGCAAACTGTGCAGAATCTTCTGAAAACACTTCTGAATATCGAAATCCCTGTTAAAGAGCATCTTTACAAGGAAGTGATTTTGTCCAACAGAATGCAGCCAATTTCAAACTAACAAATTCAATACCGAATTCTGTAAAGAATACATGCATAGAGGCCTCTATTTATAGGCTAAAAAGACCTGAATCGAGTCTGTCTCTGATTTCTCTAGGCAGCATCCGGACAGAAGCATAGAGCGTCCGGACGGTCAGTTGTACAACTGCCTTTCCATAACACGCTTCACGCGTTTCCATTATTAAAGCCACGTCCGGACGGTGTTACCCTAGAGTACGGACGGTTGCAACTTGTTTGCACGTAATTGTCTTATCAAGGACCGCGTCCGAACAGTGTTGCCCTAGAGTCCGGACGGATGCAAATTGTATGCACGTAATTTCCTTATCAAGGATCTCGGTGTCCAGACGATGTTGCCCTATCGTCCGGACGGGTGCAAGCTGTCTTCCCACTCCGTGTCTGCAAAGGAAAACTAGAATCTTCTTGAAAAATTGACTTGACTTCTAAAAATAAAGTGTGTGCATAAGTGTCAACAAAAATTAAAGCACAGCGGAAAGTAAATGACACACAGATTTTTGTTGACGAAGTGGAAACTCAGTTAAGAGAAAAACCACTCCGGGGCAGCCAAACCCAGGAATTCCACTATTCAGAAGACATAGCTAGATACAAGACAGTAACACTCACATGTACCGATGCAGTGGTCGTACCTTGATCTCTGACGTGTAATCCAACACGAATGCTTCCCAACCAGGTTCTCCTACCTGAAGGGGTCTTCAATGGAACTCCTTACCTTAGAGCCGACCTCTAAGATAGACTTCGGTTTACAGCAAAGCACACTTGTAAAACGGCTTCAGAGGGATTGATGACTTCTCTGAGCTCTATTGGAATTCACACCGAATTCTTGAAGTTCTTAGTGCCTAGGGGCCTCTGTTTATAGGCTAGGATCTCAAATGAGCGTTAGGCAAAATATACCTGGGCACCGTCCAGACGGTGGTCATGGGCCGTCCGGACGGACAACTGTGCGACAAGATTTTCCGAAAAATTCGCGGAGAAATCTTTCCTGTTTAAGGGCATCGTCCGGACGGGATGGTACATCGTCCGGACGGTCGCACGTCCGCTGCAAGTAATTTCCTTATAAGTCTCTCGAGCGTCCGGACCATGGGGGATGAGCGTCCGGACGGCTATTCTTCAACACGCAATTTCCATATCGGTAATGAGCGCGTCCGAACCATGATAGGCAGTCGTCCGGAAGGTTGAAGTCGAATCGTCAATTTCCTTCTTTGATGCATTCGCATCCGGACCACAGCCGTCAGACGTCCGGACGGTCATATTTGAATTGCGATTCTTCCCTTACGGGTCTGCGCGTCCGGACGGGATACCACATCGTCTGGACGGTTAAATGATGTTCCCTTTCTTGGAACTTGGAAAGAAATCAGAAGCTGATCGAGTACTGGGAGGCGTCTGGACATTCTGCTGAAACGTCCGGACGGATGCAAGCTGGCACAAAAAACTTCTCGATACAGTATGGGGTCCGAACGGAATGAACACTTCGTCCGGACGGTTGATGCTGGTCTATCTAGCGTCCGAACGGTATGACACGTCGTCCGGACGGATGGAACAGTGGACAGATGGGCGTCCGGACGGGATGGAACAGTGGACAGATGGGCGTCCGGACGGGATGGTTCGATCGTCCAGACGGCTGACAGGGAACTTGAATTGTTCTGACTTGCAGACTCTGAAAAAGTGGAATCCCTGTTTACAACATCTTTACACTTAAGTGATTTTGTCCAAACACAGAATGAGGCCAAACTACTAACAAACTCCCCTTTTGGCTATTCTGGGACAAAAATCACTTGACCGGTTTGGATTTCATTCCCAGTCGAAAATAAAAATTACTCCCCCTTTTTGTCACAAAGGGACAATAGGTAAAACAGAGTAATAAAAACTAACTGTCATAAAAATTACTCCCCTTAACAGTCTTAGAAGGTCCCGGGAAACAGAGTAATATATATCCAAAAAGTTTTAACAATGCAGAAATTGTCTCAAAATAACAAAAGACAATAAAAAGTCTACAAACATAAGGGGGAATCAAACATCCTCCAGCATGGGTAAAATCCCATCTGCAACATCCTCATCATCACTACTGCTAGGATGATGATACTTCAGGCACTCCTGAAGGTCCAGCTGGTTCTGCTCTACGCGCCTGTTGATGGAGTGCACAGCTAGTTGCATGGATGAGATGGACTGCTGCATGGAAGACATAGACACCTGCATGCTGCACATCCCTCTCTGAAGTGCAGCAAGAGCCTCCATAATCTAAGCATAATTGACCTCTGGCTCAGATGGCGGCACAGTATGTGAGGATGAAGCCATATCTGGAAAGCCGACTGGCAAAGCAGCAGGTGGGGGCACCTCATCATAGAAGTCATCTCTCCACGGCTGCGCATTAGACTTCATCAATGTCTGCTTGCTGATTGGTTGCTAGATTTTCATCTTCGGTTCGCCATTGACATTGATGCCCGACTGAAGAATAATCTGAGTAAGGAGGCAGCCAAAAGGAAGACCAGCAGTGCTCTCATCACGGGCCTCTAATATAACCCTCAAAATGTGCTTGCATAGGCAGAAAGGCAAGCAGAGGTGGATTGCATAGACAAACTAGGCCTGTTTTAGAATAAGATCACTGCGCCGGGCAACAGGCCAGTTGTTCTGCTGAACGATCTTGGCCAGCATGCGGTGGGTGGATGACAGGGCACCAATCCGGATGGCAGTAGAGTGCTCCTCACCTTGGGGAACGGCACAGAAGAATTCCCTGAGATCAACCAGGGGATGGAGGAAGCACCACCTCATTGTATGGGCTAGCCAAAATATCGAGCACTGGGACTTGGATGATGTGACTGATGACCTGAGGATCAATAGTGATGAGATGGCCTGCAACTGAGGACTGAAGCACCACTCCACGATCATCATTCTGAACCACCCCCAGGTTGGCGTAGAACAGCTTGACTAATCTGGTGTATACCATACAAGCACAGCTGTGGAGATATCCCCAGTTGTATGTCTGGATGATGTCAAGTATGATGTCCAGCGGTGGCACCATGATACCAACCCGAAGAACGTTCCGCTCAGCAATGACAGAGTGGTCCATAATTTTGGCCTGAATTGCAGCCCTATCTTCCACAAGCCTCTGACGGACCCTGCGGGGTGGACTTCCGGCAGACATGATTCTGCAAAAGATCCAACAAGAATTTCCCAAAGAAAAATATTCCAAAAATATTTTTGTTAGGATAACAAAAATTTGGCAGAATAACAGCAGTAAAAAGGACTTGTGAAAAAAAAAATACAAAATAATATCACAACTAAGTCCAAGAAATTTCAACATGGCAGATATATGCATCTCATATTCCAAAATAAATAACATTCTAACAGTTTTTTTTTTTTTTTTTTTTTCAAAAAAAAAAAAAAAACTGAAGAGAAAAAGATTAGAAAAATACCTGGAATATGAGAGGAATATGCAACAAGCCAAAAACTTAAAGCCAACTTAACTCACAAACAACCAAATATTTTGTGGGGGTAGGGAGTGAATGTGGCGAGCATGGGTTTTTATAGCCACTGTGGGGTCCCCGTCCGGACGGTGGATTGATGACGTCCGGACGCTTGCTGCCTCGGAAAGGAGCAGACTGGTCGCGTGCATCCGGACGATATAAAGAGACCGTTCGGACGATGATGACAGTGCGCGTCCGGACTCCATCAGGTCCTGTCCGGACATGTGGGCTCCATCCCCGTCTGGACTTCAAGAGAGTGCCGTTCGGACCACCAGTCTGTCCGGACATCAATATAGACCGTCCGGACGCTCCACACTGAAACACAGAAAAAAACTGAGGAAAATTTTACAGAGATGAATTTTCCTCAAGCTAGTGTCAGAACACGCATGTATAATCAACTGATAACACAATCAGAGAGCATCTCAAAAACTAAACAGAGATAAAAATGAGAGTTTGAGATTTCAAATAGCACAAATAATTTTCTTGATCATAGAAAATTGAAATAGGCAACTAAACTCAAGCAATGCGTGTGTGTGTGGAGACTGAACCGACAAGGTTTGAAAAATCATGACAAGAGCAACCGGATTTCCTAAAGAAGAGAGAGAATCCGTGACAGATTAGCCAAAAGTCAAACCTTACTCTTACTAGGGCCTAGCCATCTTCATCTGATACACTCCCCCTAAGATACAGCACCGAATTGTTTCTTACTTGTACCATGAAGGACAAGATAAATTTTTACTTGCTCATAGAGGGCAAGGTATATTGCAAATTCAGTACAGGAGCAGTAATAGACAATTTTAAAGCACAAAATTCATACGAATAACTGCTCAATTCTTATGGTGTTGTAAGCTAGAGGAAATGCCAGAATTTTTAGATCCTAGGTTCAACTAGCCTGTGGTCAATTTGACCATCTTATCACAAACCTTTTCTCTTATTCAGAAATTCTAGAAGCAAATAGTCAGAGAAGGAATGATGTACCTTTAAGGAGTCTCGGATAGTGCACTTTTTTATCGCATGAGGAAATGAGCTATCCTACTTTTGCACAATCAGGAAAAATAACTTGGCCAAAATAATCATATACTCTCAAATGTATCTAAGCAAAGTAAATTAATGCTCACATAATTGAGATATCAGGTAAAGATACATACGATATCTAATAAGCCAAGAAGAAAAAAAATCCTGCAAATTCTCCCCAAATTTTTTTTATTTTTTCTTATTAAAAAAAAAACAAAACATGCAATATGGAAATGACATCATATGCAAAGGTAGGATCACACCTGTAAATGCTCAAAGATGTCAGTACAGAGAAACAGTCGCTCGACCTGTTTTTTTCTGTCTTCCCCAATAGATACCTGCAAAGTTCTCTCAAGAGAAATAGGGGGCACAACAAACTAGTTCCTAGATTGCATAACAAGCACATACATATAACGTGAAAGGTGCAAGCAATCACCTGATGCCTTAGGATTAGGAACCAAATCCTAGGCATGAACACCAGAACCTGCTAGGTGCGTCAGTTCCCTTTCCTGGGGTAATCGCCCATCTCAGCCCAACTCTGCCTTCTAGTGGGTGGTTGCTGACAAGACTGCATCATCAACTCCATCATGTTTTGCATCTAGACAGGACGCTCACCGGAGTATTGATCTTGAGGCCTTCTCAAATGCTTGGGTTTGCTCTTGTATGTGCCACTGTAATTGGCTGGTACAAACCGCTGCTGAGGCCGCTGATGCTGAGAAGCATGAGACCAAGGGGCTTGATACTGATGCCTTGATGCTTGTCCCCATCGTACTTGATGGGATGCCTGATGCCTGGGAGTCTGATGCTGAGCCATAGGTCTAGCGCCATAATGAGCTTGTCTGGGCGCTTCTTTCTTGGCTTTGGCCTTTTGAGCTTTCAGGAGGGAGCACTGAGGTCGAACATGCCCACTGAGACCGCAGTGATGGCAAATAGAAGGTCTTCTGATGGAATGAGGCTGCTGAATGCCTGGAACATCATCATTAACCTTTTCCTTCAGTTTATCTTCAACAG
Source organism: Alnus rubra (assembly GCA_028654335.1). Lineage (NCBI taxonomy): Eukaryota > Viridiplantae > Streptophyta > Magnoliopsida > Fagales > Betulaceae > Alnus > Alnus rubra. The sequence goes on from JAJPGS010001699.1 coordinate 1,479,490, forward strand.
CGGGAGGAAGCTCTGGGACTGTAGGCTTTACAAATACAGTCTTTGAGGTAAAAGGAACATCAGAAGAGGAAGCTACATACCCGAGATCAGTCTTGTCATTAGGGCTCTTCTGGATGGACAGTATGCGAGTCAACTTCTCATCAGTGACTCTATCTAGCTGGAGCTATGTCTCTAGTAGCTTTTCCTCGAGCTCTTGCACTTTTAGCAGCAATGAACTCTTCTCGATCTGCAAACTGTTCAGATCATTCAGGTCCTGCTCATTTTCACTATGCTCCGAGTAATATGAGTCTTCTTCTTCAACATGTGGGGCTACGAAGGCCAGAAATTTTTCAAACTCTAGAGCTTCTTCTTCTGACTCATCACTGAGAGTCACATTGTATGTCTTCCCCTTGCCCTTTTTGAGATTCCCACAATCCGCCCGGATATGCCCAAAGCCTGAGCATTCAAAACATTGGGGTTTTCTAGGATCTCTCTTCTCCTCTTCCTCTGGTTCAGCCTCTCTGAGAGGTTTCTTCATTTTATTAGAAAACTTCTTCTTGAACCAATCATCTTTCATCAATCTTCTGAAATTTTTGGCTAACATAGCCACAGCTTTGTCTTCATCCTCAGAGTCATCTTCAGAGGAGGCTTCTACCTTCTTCTTGGAAGCCTTTAGGGCAATGGTCTTCAACTTCTTGACCGGGGGCAGAGACAGCTCATATGTTTGAAGAGATCCAACTAGCTCTTCAATCTTCATCTCTTCAAGATCATTGATTTCCTCGATCGTCATTACCTTGATCCTGAAACGCTCGGGCAAAGATCTTAGAATTTTTCGGATGAGTTTTACATCCGAGATAGATTTCCCAAGACTCACCATGGAGTTTCTAAGGTCACTTATCTTGGAGTAAAACTCTCCAAAAGTCTCTTCTTCCAACATCTTAATTTCTTCAAATCTTGAAGTCAACATTTGAAGTTTGGCAGATTTAACTAATTTCGTGCCTTCATATATTGTTTCCAAGATTTGCCATGCTTCTTTGGCTAATTCGCAGTTTGAAATTCTGGCGAATTCAGAGGGAGAAAGTGCTTGGCATAGAGCATGGAGGGCTTTATCATTGATTCATTGGAAAGTCAGGCGTTTTTCAGAAGGACTATTTCAGGAGTTGTATCCTCTGGTTTAGTCCAACCAGAGTCAACAATACTCCAATAGTTAATAGATTTTAAAAAGAACCGCATCCGAGCTTTCCAATAGCCATAGTTCGTACCATCAAAGGTAGGAACAAAATTAAGAGTTTGAGACATATCAAGATATGGAAGTCAAATATAATAACACTCAAGAAATTAATCTTTTCAGAGTGTACCAAGCTCTGATACCAATTGAAAAATTGAATTGACTTCTAAAAATAAAGTGTGTCCATAAGTGTCAACAAAAATTAAAGCACAGCGGAAAGTAAATGACACAGATTTTTGTTGACGAAGTGGAAACTCAGTTAAGAGAAAAACCACTCCGGGGCAGCCAAACCCAGGAATTCCACTATTCAGAAGACATAGCTAGATACAAGACAGTAACACTCACATGTACCGATGCAGTGGTCGTACCTTTATCTCTGACGTGTAACCCAACACGAATGCTTCCCAACCAGGTTCTCCTACCTGAAGGGGTCTTCAATGGAACTCCTTACCTTAGAGCCGACCTCTAAGATAGACTTCGGTTTACAGCACATCACACTTGTAAAACGGCTTCAGAGGGATTGATGACTTCTATGAGCTCTAATGGAATTCACACCAAATTCTTGCAGTTCTCAGTGCCCAGGGGCCTTTATTTATAGGTTGGGGGCTCAAATGAGCGTCAGACAAAATATACCTGGGCACCGTCCGGACGGTGGTCATGGGCCGTCCGGACGGACAACTGTGCGACTGTTTCTTTCCGAAAAATTCGCGGAGAAATCTTTCCTGTTTAAGGGCATCATCCGGACGGGATGGCACATCGTCCGGACGGTCGCACGTCCGCTGCAAGTAATTTCCTTATAAGTCTCTCGAGCGTCCAGACATGGGGGATGAGTGTCCAGACGGCTATTCTTCAACACGCAATTTCCATATCGGTAATGCGCGCGTCCGAACCATGATAGGCAGTCTTCCGGACGGTTGAAGTCGAATCGGCAATTTCCTTCTTTGATGCACGCGTGTCTGGACCACAGCTGTCAGAAGTCCGGGCGGTCATATTTGAATTGCGATTCTTGCCTTACAGAGATGCGCGTCCGGATGGGATACCACATCGTCCAGACGGTTGACTGATCTTCCCTTTCTTGGAACTTGGAAAGAAATCAGAAGCTGATCGAGTATTGGGAGGCGTCCGGACATGCTGCTAAAACGTCCGGACGGATGCAAGTTGGCACAGAAACTTCTCGATACAGTATGGGGTCCGGACGGAATGAACACTTCGTCCGGACAGTTGATGCTGGTCTGTTTAGCGTCCGGACGGTATGACACGTCGTCCGGACGGATGGAACAGAGGACAGATGGGCGTCCGGACGGGATGGAACAGTGGACAGATGGGCGTCCGGACGGGATGGCTCGATCGTCCAGACGGCTGACAGGGAACTTGAATTGTTCTGACTTGCAGACTCTGAAAAAGTGGAATCCCTGTTTACAGCATCTTTACACTTAAGTGATTTTGTCCAAACACAGAATGAGGCCAAAATACTAACATTTCTCAAACACTGAAAAGCGTCCAGAAGTGTTGCCATGACATCCAGACGGATGTAACTTTGAATTGTTCAGAAGCTTCTCGACACTGATGGGTGTCTGGACGTTTTACTGAGCCGTCCGGATGGAAACAAAGGATCCGACTTTTCTGAGTTGGAATCTGCATAGAATCTTCTTTGAATACTGAAATAGCCTTCTCTAAATACTTTGAAGATTTTGAAATATACAGCAGCCCTGTTTAAAACAGCAACATTACATGATAGTGATTTTGACAATAGAATGCAGCCAACAAAACTAACAAACTCCCCCTTTGACCATTCTGGGATAAAAATCATTTGACCGGTTTAAAAATACATCCCCAGTCCAAAAATAATGTTGAGGATGTGCTTGCATAAGCAGAAGGCTATCCTCATAGCTAGTGCATACAGGAAACGAGCCCTCTTCAATACAAGCTCACTCTTACGAGTTGTGGGCCATAGATTGTGCAAAACAATCTTCGCGAGCAACTGGTGAGAGGGAGAGAAGGAACCGATCTTGATATGAGCATGTGCTCACTCATCGCCCTATGGATGAGCATGAAAGAAATCCCTAAGCTACTCCAAGCTGGGAGACTCCAAAACCTCTGAAAAAGTATTGGCTGAAATAGGAAGCACGGGAATCTAGATGATGGAACTGATAACCTGAAGATCAATCTTGTGCCCTTGAACAGTAGACTGAAGTATGATCGCACTGTCATCATCCTGAACTACCTCTAGGTGCCCATAAAAATCACGTACAAGCCTGGGATACACCAGACATGCACAATTGTAAAGGTATCCCCAGTGATTTGCCTGGATTATTTCAGCAATGAAATCTAGAGGAGCCATCATAATATCTACTCTGAATATGTTCCTTTCTAGGATCTCTTGCCTATTCTCCACTTTAGCCCTGGTGGCAGCCATTCCTTCTTCTATCCTCTGTCTTACCCTATGCTAAGAACTGCCTAAAGACATATTTATGAAAATATAAAGAAATATATGCCCAAAAAAAAATGCCACAACCAGTTAAAACTTGTTAGTTTCCAAAAAAAAATCAGCATTATGACGGCTGAAAAATGGACTTTCCAAAAATTACACATGAACATCAAATAGCCCAAAACAGTTTAAATAACTAACAAAACATATATCCCAACCTCAGCAGCATAAAATATAAACAATTTCATGCGTTATTTATCTCAACAAAAATATTCCAAAATAATCTTAATATTCAAACAGTTAAGAAACACAAAAAAGAATAGAAAATAGCTAAAAAAAAAAGTACCTGCAATGGAGAGAAAATGCACAAAATGACAAAAGAATACGAAAACTCTTGAGAAGGCATGAGAAAATCGCACAAAACGCCAAAACTCAAGAGAAAAAAGTGAAAAATAATAGGCTTGTGCAGCGCAAGGGAGAAAAGAACGCGACTTAAAACTGTAGGGTATCCGTCCAGACGCATAACTTATCTGTTCGGATGGCAACTACCATGTCAGCACTCGGCAAGACCGCGCGCGTCTGGACTTGTAACTTAGCCATCCAGACGTCTGAGCCTCGTGTGTTCGGACACGAGTAGGTTCGTCCAAATGCTTCACACTGAAAAACTAAAACTAGAGGAAAATTTGCAAAAAAATTATTTTCCTTAAAGTTAGCTTCAGAACACGCATGTATAATCAACTGATAAAGTAGTGAAACAGCATTTCAAAAATATGCAAAGATATAATTGAGAGTTTAAGTATTCAATAAGCACAAATTTCCTTACAGATAGAAAATTTAAATAGATTACTCAACTCATGCAATGCATGTGTGTGTGAAAGCTTTCTCAATAAGGTATAAAGTTCTCTGATATGACTTAAAGCAACTGAATTTCTAAACAAGAGAGAAAATCAAAGATAGATCAATCAAAAGTTAAACCTTATTATGCTAGGGCCTAGCAACCCTCATCTGATACACTCCCCTAAAGGTGCAACACTTTTCTTTTACTTAGTCCTTTAGTGACCGTCTATTTCCGCAATGATTTGGTCATTGACTGTTTCTTTAGGGATGATGAGTGCCAAATATTGTATATTTGGACCCCTTAATTCATATTTGTTAAACCTTTAGCTTTGTTATTTTTTAATGTTTTTCGTTAGTTTTTGTATTTTGGTATTTTGCAGATCATTGAGAGAAAACAACAGTTTTAAAGTGAAAAATACAAAGTTTGGAAGAAGGCACACTTTGAGAAGAACTAGATGATATGGTTATGTTTAACCAAATCAATGAAATGATTAAATCGGAATTTCTCTAATTAGAGTCAAAATCGGATTGGATTAAAAAATTTTAGGTTTTGCACAAGTCATAGCATTTTGACCATAACTTTCAGCTCAAGTATCGGATTGAGGTGAAATTAGTAGCATTGGAAAGCTCATTCAAAATAATACAAATCATTGTAAAATAGGATTTTTCCCAAATCAAATGTTTGCTATGTTATTGGTGTCCTGCAATATAAGAACACGAATTTCCTTGCTCCTGGCGGCTGCAGACACTCAAAACCCTAACATTCTTTTCTCTTATTAGGGTTTTGAGGGGTAAAGGACCCATTTTGAAAATATGGCCCCAAACCCTAGCATTCTTTTCTCTTATTAGGGTTTTGAGGGGTAGAGGTGTCATTTTGAAAATATAAGGTTTAACCTAATGTTTTACTATAAAAACCCTATGATAGGCACCACTTAGGATCGATCATTGTATTTACACATTTTCTTTTCAGAGCATTGTTTTTAGCTCTTTTCTCTTTTTTAATTTAGATTAATTCTTTATTTCTGTCTTCTTTATTCTACCTTTTATTTTTATGTTTGCATTACAAGTTCTTTTCTTTCTTTTGTACTTTAGTTTAATTTCTGTCTTTTTGTCTTTTCCATCTCTTTAGTTTCTTTTATTTTATGTTTAATTTAGTTTAATTTATGTCATTCTACCTTCTCCATTTCTTTTATTTTCTGTCTTAGTTTTATTTCATGTTTTCATTACAAGTTTGCTTAGTGTTTTTAGTCATGAGAGGCTACAATCCTCAACTAAGATTGATGGTGAAACCTCATCAATGATAACACCAATATTCTTGTCATGAAATTTATAAATTCGATATTTTATAAAATTCAAGTTCTAATTCAGTTTACTCGTGTCTTTAAATTGAATATTTTCTTTTTTAGTGGATATTTGATGTGTTTCAACCGATGGATTCATCGATTGATTTTGTTGAGAATGGATATCCATTGTGATTTGTCTAACAAATGGATACAATGGATGATTTGATCTCAAATGGATAATTGTTGTGATTTATCTTAGAATTTGATTCATCAAATGATTTACGATTTATTAAAGAACTTGAATAGCCAACTCATTTCAATCGGATTTATAATTAGCATGCAAGAATGTGGTTTGGTAGACTCCAAAATCTTAGTGCTTTTCTTTCTGTTTAGTTAATAATCTTTTCTTTTGTGTTTTGATTCTAAAAAAATCCAAAAAATTCGACCTCGCACTTGCACATACACTATATTGCAAATGATTCATGCGCTTGCGAGTACTTTAAAACTCACAACAAGGGACAAGTTTAAGAACAGATTTATAGCACAATAAGTAGTGGATCTTTTCAAATATCCATATATCCTTAGTGCCTTTCTTTCTGTTTAGTTAATCATTTTTTTCTTTTGTGTTTTGATTCTAAAAAAATCCAAAAAATTTGGAATTAGGTTAAAATAGGATTAGTTTAAATATATATTAATTTTCACAACACAATTCCCTGTGTGATCGACCTCGCATTTGCACATACACTATATTGCAAACGATTCGTGCACTTGTGAATACTTTAAAACTCACAACAAGGGACAAGTTTAAGAACAGATTTATAGCACAATAAGTAGTGGATCTTTTCAAATATCCATATATACTGAATTTAAATGTTTTTTATCACTTGGTGCTGCAACCTAGAAAAATACCAGAATTTATCGATTCTAGGTTCAACTAGCAAGTTGGTTAATTTGACCATCTTAGCAAAACAAATATCTCTCATCAGAATTTCCAGAAGCTAAAAATCAAAGAGTAAAAAAAATGTACCTTAAGGGAGCTTTAGATAGTGCATAATTTTTCATCATATGAGAAAAGTATTTATCTAGCATTAAGATGCACATGAAAACTTAGCAGATATCAGACATAAACTCTCAATCATATATAAGCATAGTCAATCAATGCACAATGAACAAAGATATCAGGCAAAAATACATACAATATCTGAAAAAGTATAAAAAAATAAAATGAAATTTTGCATCTTCTCCCCAATTTTTTTTTTTTTTTTTTGGTTTATGTAAAAAACAATAAAAACATGCTTTGATGGTAAAGAAATAGAGACTAAACTAAGCATGTGTGGTAAGATCAAACTTGTCATCAAGGAAAGGTTCAGAATTACCAAGACGAAAAAGCAGCCACCTAACGTGCTTTATCTATCATCCCCAAATAGTACCTACAAAAGTTTCTCAAACCAATACAAGAAAACAATGGGGATAAAACAATGATAGTTCCTAAATTGCAATGAGTGATTTTTCTCTCAATTGAGTTTCCACTTCTTTAACAAAATATTTGTGTTGTTTAAATTACGCATTTACAATATTTTGTTACACATTGTGCACACACACGGTAAATTAGAAGTCATTTATTTTTCTGATAGGAACTCATTGCATAAGCCCTTCGAAGGAAGTCAAACTCCCTCGGTCAACACTACCGGTAGTGCTACCGATAGGCAATTCCCAATCTCAATATGCATGTTTGCCCTCCTAATCGACGGATTGATGACACTGTACATTTTGCTATTCTTTGTCTACATTTAGCTTTTTGCAAGGACCAACAAAGAGGCACCTAGCTGACCGGTCTCCACTCCAAGGCTCTTTCTATAGAAATCCAAAGCCAAACATGTTGATCTACAGTCCCAAGCTAACCCTCACAATGGGTACCTCCTCAAAAGACTCCAAATACCTCACTTTGAGGGACCTAAAGGACGATATGATAAATGAACTTGCTACATAAGAACCACCTAAACAACGCGAAACAAGAACAAATTGCCTCTTCAAAGTCACTTATACATCTCTTCATATTGACAACACGAACATTTCAAAACTCTCCATGGTTTGTTTAGTACACCAATCAACCAAGGGAATTTGGGGACTATTGGAGGGCCCAGATACTTATGAGCCTACAAGACAAATTTAGATTCTCATGGTTTGATCAGCACACTAATCAACCAAAGGAACCGAGAGACTACTAAAGGACCATATTACATACCAACGGGTCTCTAAGGCCCGACTACCAAGAATGCCCAAGAATACTTAAACATATCAACAAGGTAGAGACAATGCTTGGACCAAACCCGACAGACAAGTCCACACTATAGTCAATCCCTTCTCTCAGCAGGTCAGATAACGACCTCCACGCAAGAAATCTCCCCCAAAACGGCCTTATATTCCCTCAACAAGAAGGCTAGCTTGATACCCTTGAAGCCTTAGGCACCAACTTATATATAGAGGGCGAGACCCCTCCATCAGCTAGGCAATAAATCCAAGAAAACTCACTCTCAGACAGTCACACCAAGCACACTACTTCGCCCACATTCACACTCTTACCCTCTTTTATTTAGCTTTACTCTTTATGAATGAGGACTTTTTAATGATTGAAGGGTCAGACTACCCCATACCTCCAGGACTGGCGGGCTTTCTGTTTCCTTATTGTGCAAAGGAACCTATAAGGTGGCTTGAAGTCACTAAAGGTGATGTGAACCTCAACAGACACGCTTTGAGACCCAACAAACAATATTGGAATATTTGCCCCAAGAAAGCTAAAATTCAGATTTTTGATAGAAAACCCTGACCCAACATTTATAAATGAAATGCAAACCGAATGTATAAAGTAACAAACCCAGACCTAATGATTATAATTGAATCACGAGCCGAAGGTGTAAAATTTGAACGCCACAAAGAAGAATGCTTGATAAGTTCACAAGTTCTCTGAAGAACCGATAGAGGAAACAAACCTCGCGTTTTCTTTTATTTTCATTCAATGATACTTCATTACAATGAGTGCAGGCTATTTATAACCTTTTCTGCCCTACATGCCCTCTATAAAAAAAAAAAAAAAAAAAAAAAAAAAGGAAACTAACATATTTCGAAAATAAGAAAATAGATAAAAAAAAATGACTAAAACTTAAGAGCCTACAATTTAGTACTAATAATAGGCAAGCCAATCAATCAATTAATTGGTATAGAATTGGCAAGTCAATTAGCCAATTAATTGGTATGAAATAGGCAATTCAATCAGCCAATTAATTGGTATGAAATCAGAAAGTAATCAGCCACCTTATTCTTCTAATTCCATGTCCAATCAAGCCATAATCAACAATTAATCCACGCCATTTCTAAGGAAATTACAGCCATTAATCCACGCCTAATTAAGCAAGATCAACCCCATCAATAGCTTGGATTAAATTTATAATGCCTTAATCTTCCTTTGGACCAAGCTTGGAATGCCTCATTTTTTTAGAATCACCGCAAATTTCTTGAATCAACCCATTAAGTGCTTCTTTGATCTTCTTGAATCCCGCTATAGTAATAAGCCAAACTAGAACATGCAATGGATCCTTTAATGGTGCATGTTGATTCTCAACAGATGGTCTTACACCAACAATACTACTAATCACTTGTACCTTGATTTTGTTTGATGACAAATACAAGTGATAAAGATTAAAGATTATTGTGAGGAGGATAAGAAAATTACTCTTAGATGTTTTTTCTCTTGAATATTTAAAGAAATCCTTAACTTCATGATGGAACCAAAAGTATATATTATTTAGGGATGGATCGGGTATATATACTATACAAGAAACCTGCACATTAGTGGCCAAATAATTAGCGGCGACACCAAAGTTGCCGCTAATAGTCAATAAATTAACGGCGACTTTGTCGTTGTCGCTAAAAGTGGCAGCAAACACAAGCTAGATCATTAGCGTCAACTTCATATCGACGCTAATGATCCTTCATCAGCGGCGATCCTCACATATTGCAGCTAATAATCTAGGATCAGCGGAGCCGCTGATGATCTAGCATCAACAGCGACTTCATATCACCACAAATGATCCTTCATCAGCGGCAACTCTCACATGTCGCCATTGATGCTAGGTCCATAGCAGCGACTTATTTATTAGTTATTGATCATTGACCATGAAATTCATGTATATGATCAGGTTGGAAGAGAAGGACAGAGATTTTACTTCGATGACTTTGATACTATTCATGCAAACATAGAAATTGCATCATGTGTTGCCACTGGTTTCTTGAAATCTGTTTTGAGGTATAACATGTCTAAATTTTGAACCTATTAACTCTTATTAAGTGTTGTATTAGCTTATTAAGGTTTGAACATACTACTTATTTTGGATATGTTGTTGTATTTCGTGTAGGAAAAGTGAAAAAGGAATCAAAAGCAAGTCCAAGTCAAATGCTCTATGCACCTACATACATAAAATTTGACAACTTTGCTACTTAAACTAAATTGCGATGCATAGCTTAGGTAAATTTGAACACTTGCTGCAAAATGATAGCATGCTTTATGCCTTTAGTTTTGGATAGTCGCAATGTTCATCTTGCGGATATACTGTCATGCAAAACGTACTACTATGAGGAAAAGCTAAAACTGTCATGCCAGGGTGTGTTTTAGTTTAGAGAAACAAGTATATATTTTTATTTTATTAAATTTTTAGTTTTATTTATATATTTACCTGCCAAACTTGACATTAAATTCCTACATCATACAAGCATTTCCACACCCTATTTGAGTAAAATATGATTTACATTAAATTAAAAAAAAATATGAATACAAGTAGCATATAACATATATGCTTGTAGCGGTGACAAAGAGCTCATTAACGGCAACAAATGAACAAGTTTTATGTAGTGGTAACACATGTATAACACTTGTAAGTTCAAAATTAAAACTAACGGAAATTTAAATAAAACCTAAATTTCCAAAAGAAAATTGCTTTATTTTTTTGAATATAGATTGGAGATAATATATGCACAATATTTCAAGGATGACTTGCTTCCTGAAACGCCTATCACCTGTACCCTTTCCCTGCAAGTATATATGGGTTGTATTATATAGTTAGTATAGGTTGTGGTTGCAATTCTTGACTTTTCCTATTCACTCTTCTCCGCTCTTTGATAATTTATGCTTTAGAAACGACCGTCATCACATTATTCACATAATAACAAAATGAAGTGCATAAGTCAGCATAACTGGAATCTTGCTATGTTTGGATCATTGGATGCCTGCAATTATTGACTTGTCATATTTACAGTTTGACTATATTCATTATAAACATTAATCATCACAATATATAACTGTTTGGGATGTGCTATTTCACCAACCATCTATATATATATATATATATATATATATATATATATATATATATATATATATATATATTTCACCAAACCTCTAAGAGAGAGAGAGATGAGTTGGTGAAATAGCATATATATATATATAACACTTATATTTTAGTTTAATGACCGATGCTGATTTTATCAGAAATAAATGTGATAGACAGCAAGGTGTAATCGTTGAAAAAAATAAAAAGCCAAATCCTTCAATGGGATGGCAGTGGGTTTAGCTTAAAAAATAAAATAAAATCGAGTAACATGCGCTACATTCAGCATCAAATTTAAGAGCCTACTAAAAAGTTTACTTGTTTGAACATGGGCGAATTTTTGAAACCTGTTTCGAAAATAGGGCTTTATAAAAATACTTTTTATATTTATTGCTCAAATTATTAGTAATTCTAAAAGTAAAATTATTGAAAATTTCCATCCAACTAAGTTAAAGCAATTAAAGATTCGAAAAGAAAAATTGTTTCAATCTTGTATATTTACTTAAATAGACTAATGTTACATACTACATTTTTATTTTACAACTATCTCATAATACTAATTTAACAATTCCAACCAACTCTTAATTTTATTTTTTAAACAAAGACAATTTTAAGGATTAATTTTGACTACTATATCATAATTATGGAAAAGTTAAAAAATAAAAATATGATTGATAATACTACTCGTATTTAAATGGGTGAAAGATTTCAAGGAATACATGGGGCTAGTTTCGCAAACCTCCAATTTTTCTCTAAAAAAGTCAATTTCAAAACATTTCATCTATTTATATTTTTTATATTACATTAATTACTTTTTATCACTATTTTAAAAAATAATAATAATAACTAACTAAAAAAATAATTTTTTTTACATTTCTTTAAAAATATTAACTTTTTATTTTATTTTATTTTATTTTATATCAGATTAACCACTCATTATTACTATTTTTTTTAAAAAAAAAATCTTTACAAAACAAACATTTTAAACAAGAAAGTACATAAATGTGACCAATACTATTTTTTTTTTTTAAGTGAATTAGGACTTTTTTAGATTGAAGACATTACAAAAATCTTTCCGAAGACTCGAATAAAAAACTAGTGCACGTGTCAACTCAAATGTGGTGGATATTGTGATGAACAGTAAACCGAGCTAATGTATGGGCTGTTGTGTTTCCCTTCTTTGCGCACAAAGAGGACCCTCCATTCCAGAAATGAAGCCAACATCAACCGAGCTTCACTCAAAATGGAACTATAGTTCACTGGCCATCCTTCCTCTCTTCTTAGAGCCAACACCACCTCCAGAGAATCCCCTTCAAAAATAACATTCTAGTACCCCATCTCCTTACAAAACTGGATCCCCCTCCTGCAAGCAAACGCCTCCACTGTGATCAGATCTGTAATATACGAATGGGTCATGCACATAGCCGACCAGAGCTTCCCCGAATGGTCTCGAACTACAAGACCCACTCCCATCAGCTTTTTTTCCAGGTTGATGGCAGCGTTTGTAACGCCCCGCTTATTACGAAAAAGCGTACATAAAAATTTCGATTTCTACTTGACATTACGATGTCAACAGAGTTAAATAATTGGCAGCGAAATATATTTTTTTCTTCAGAAACTTAGGAACATAACATTTCAGAGCTGACTGAATAACCTCTTTGTATAAAAATACGAACCATGTGTTCTAATATAATAAATACAATCAAACAGTAACATAGGTACCACATGCAACACTTAATAATATATAACTATTGTTTTATCCTAATACATACCACCACATAACAAAAGGTCTCATCCTTCGTTCTGACCTGTGGTTGATGCGAACCTCAACCGACATGCTTTAAGACCAAACAAACAATATTGGAATATTTGCCC